>JAOXNO010000016.1:5036363-5046692 GCA_028565335.1 Limnodromus scolopaceus
CCCCGGCCCCGGCTCCCCCCCGACCCCCCCTGGTTTTCCCGGAAATGACACCAACGCGACAGGCCCCGCATATGGAAAAAGTTAAATATAAATTACTGCTGAAAGAGGCCTCGCTGAGCGGAGTTAGTTAGAGATGTTTATGGATTCAGAGACACGGGCCTGCATATGTATTTAGGGATGACAAATGTGATTCAATAAGTAAGGAATTTCTCCGTGGGCTGAGGCGGGACCCGCACGGCGCGGGCGCTGCTCTGGGCTCTCTGGCTCGGCCGCGCCAGCGCCATAAATCCTGCCGACAGGCTCCTTTTTCCTTCCCGGGCAGCTCGGGGGTTATTTTCATGTTGGGTTTTTGTTTTGTTTTCTTTTTTTTTTTTCTTTTTTTTTGTTTTTTTTCCCAGATCAGACCCAGTCGCTGCATCTCCTCCTGCACTTGGGACGTGACAGAACCGCGTCACGTCCCTGTCCCCAGGCTCTCCCATCCCCCCCGAGAGCCCTGCTCCTCCAGGGAGCAGCCGGACCCTTCAGGACTGTCAGCGGGTGATTAATGACCGACAACCCTGAAACTGCCCCCACTGCCAATTTGGGTCTTGTTTGACCCGGTGCTTAATGAGTTCAGACATACTTCTCTGCAAAGCCACATCTCGCGGGCAGCTGGGGATGCTGGGTTCCAGGGAGGGATCCCAGTTCCCAGAGAGGGATCCTGGGTCCATGACAGGGATGCTGGGTCCCAGAGAGGGATGCTGGGTCCCAGGGAGGCATCCCAGGTCCATGGCAGCGATGCTGGATCCCAGGGAGGGATCCCGGGTGCACGGCAGGGATTCTGTGTCCCAGTGAGGGATGCTGGATCCCAGGGAGGAGTGCTGGGTCCCAGGGTGGGATGCTGGATCCCAGAGAGGCATCCTAGGTCCGTGGCAGGGATCCCAGGTCCCAGAGAGGGATCCCAGGTCCATGAGAGGATGCTGGGTGCCAGGGAAGGATGCTGGATTTGGGGTTACAAACCCCAGGAGCCGGACCCTCGTCTCCCCCCAGCTCCATGGGGCTCTCAGAGAAGCTCCTTTTGGGGGGTCAGGGCCCGGCTGGGCTTTTGACTGACAGCCACATTCCTTCGCCCTGATTTTATTCGTTAGCAGCGTTTGGCCCCGGCACAGAGACAGCTAATGAGGGACTGAGTTTATTGCAGTTTGATTTTTCTGTTAAAACAATACAATAAAATAAATGCACTTGGAAATCTGGTATGTGTTTGTACATAGTAGATTTATGGCTCTGGAGGCTTCCAGAGAGACGCAGCCTTTCATTCCCTTCCTTATTGGAACAGATCATATTGCAGAGTTTAAAGGGCTCTGGAGTTGTGATTTATTTGAAGGGAGAAACTAGGGAAATCCAACTATCTGTTCCCTGGCTCAGATCATCCAGTAACTCCCCGGCCAAGGGGACGGATCTGCGCCTCCTCCACAGCTTTTTTTTTTATTTTTTTATTTTTCCCCTCCTGTCGCTTACATTATCCCGCTCTAAATATATCACCGAGACAGGGCTGACTCCTGACCTGGGCTTCAGCACCTCGTCGAGGCTTCCCCAGCCCTTCCCGGAATCCCACAGATAAATCACACCTCCTGGAGCCCTTTCCCAGCTCCTCCACGCCGCTCACGGGACAGGACCCACGCCGGGCCGGACACTGCCTTGGTCCAGAGCAGAGATCAAGGCAGAGAGCTCGTTTTCATCTCCGGGATCGGGAGATAAATCCACGCCACTGGTCCCTGGTCCCATTTCAGTGAGCCCTTCCCCCCCTCCCTGGGCAGAGGAGAGCACAGCAGCTTGGATCCAGGTCAGGATTCGTGCCTGAAAGCCTTTTTCATGCATTTTCCAACCCGCAGGTCCAGCCTTCTTCCTGCGGCTCAGCCAGACCCGCTGATTGGGGGATGATGCTGTGGCTCCTGCATCTGAGAGGGACCAGGGCTCCTGTGGCCACTTCTCTCCCACCCCCGTGGAGGAAAACCAGGTTTTGCCCCTCTCTGAGGTGTCCTGCACCCCTGGGATGAAGCACCTCAATGGCTGTGGCAGGGACGACCGGAGCATCGCCCTGACGGCTCGACACTGGATGCTGCCATGGTGCACCCCAGCGCCGTCCCAGTCATCCCAGTGGTTCCCACCAGAAGGAACAGAGTGAGACTGTTCCTCCCCCAGCCCAAAAATGGGTTTTTCCTAAAGCATTTAGCTTTAGAAATTCTGCGTTTTGCAGGCTGGAACTCTCTGGGTTTTGGTGCAAAACCCCTCCTGCTCCTCCCTGGTCCTGGGGACCTCCGGGACATTTGGGAATGACCCGTTTGGGCCCCACCAGCAGCTTCCACCTTCCCACGGGAGGAGATTTCCCTTCTCCTCCACCGTCACCACCTCTGCTGTGGGGCAGACGAAGGAAGGGAAGGAGGTTTCTGACTTGGGGGCGGGGGGGACCTGGCTCTGCCAGCCGCTCTCCTCCTCCCACCCCAGCTCCATCTCAGCTTCTCCAGCCCCTGTTTTTCGTGGGGTATTTCCCCCCCTCCCCGTGCACAGACGGGGTCTGTTTGCCATTAGCTCCCCCTCCTCTGCCCCAGGAGTTGATCCGAGTGCTAATTCTCACGCATGTTTCGGGTAAATCTACTTTCTTTCCCGGGATGAATTGTGGTTTCCAAGCACCATTAATCATTTCCCTTTAGAAAACAGCGTCGGGGGGGGGGTGAAGGAGAAGGAGGGGGGGTGGGCTGGAAACATTGCTCCTTTATTTACTGGGAGGATGACCTGGCACCCTGGCACCCGGCCACGGGGCTGGCGTCTGCGGGACGACGTGGAGCACGGAGCGAGACCTCGGGGTGAGCTCCCCTCCGCTGTGCCGGGACGGCGGCGTTGGCTCCCACCGGGACCGTCCCCCCACTCCGAGGATGAACCCCCCCGGTCCCCGAGGTTGGGGGCGAGGAAGAGGATGGAGGACGGAGAGGAAGACGATGCCAAAATGCCAACGTGTTTTAACCTTTTCCCAAAAAGCCTCATCCCGGAGGGGTTGTTCCCAGGTGTCACAGTGACGGCAGAGATGCCACCCCCCCTTCTCCATGAGCCCCTCCAAATGCCTGGGGCATGAAATCGGGACCCTCCGCTTCTCACCCAGTGGGGGGACAGGGGGTGGGCAGGGGGTGCAGGGGGATCCCTACTGCCCCGATGGCAGCCGGGGAGGTGCAGGGAGCACATGTGAGCGGTTTCCTCCTCCCCAGCCTGGGACTGTCAGGGGATGATTAATGGCCAACGCCACACAACTGCCTTGATTGCCAAGTGCTGTATTGTTAGCGCTGACATGTAACGAGCCCGGACATACTTTAACACAATTCTGCTCCGTAATCTGCAAATAACGTTCGATAGACTTAATTTGTTAAGTATTTCCCCCCCTCGCAGTCCCTCTCCCCACCGCCTTTCCCTTTCAAAGCCATGTCAGAGCTCCAGGGGCCCGGCCGAGCCCCACAGCCCTCCCCCAGCCCCGCTGCAGCCCCAGATTTCGGCTGCTCCTTTAGATTTCGGGTCGGGAGCAGCTTTCGCTCTTCTCCCCAGCCAAACAGAAAATCAACTTTTTATGCATTTTCAACCCTGTGCAAATTCAGTCCCCCACTGCCACCACACTCCGTTGGGAGCTGCAGTAGTTACTGGTAATTTGGGGGTTCTGCCAGATGATGTTGGGGCTCTCCAGGCCAATAAACAGGTCACCACGTCAGCCAGCACCCGGGTGAGGGGTCCCTTGCACCCAGAGGTGAAAGGCCCGGTGGAGCCGTGGTGAGTTACAGCAGCACCAGGTGCTCACGGAGCACGATTCCTCCTCAAGGCACCTTACAAACACGGCATGAAATAGTTATTGGGCGTCCCCATTAACGAAGCGCCCCAGGAGTGAGAGCAGCTTCCCCAGGAGTGGCCGAGCTGGGGGGGCAAGTGGGGCCAGACTGGAGGGTGCTGGGAGCACCGATGGATGGGGATGGGATCAGGATGGGAATGGGATCAGGATGGGGATGGGATGGGATGGGATGGGATAGAAATGGGGATGGGGATGGCACCAGAGATGGGGATGGGATGGGATGGGATGGGATAGAAATGGGGATGGAGATGGGGATGGGATGGGGATGGGATGGGGAAAGGATGAAAATGGGCATAGGGATGGGGATGGAAAGGGATAGAAATGGGGATGGGAATGGTGATGGAGATGGGGATGGGAGGGGAATGGGATGGAAATGGGGATAGGATGGGATAGGGAAAGGATGGAAATGGGGATACGGATGGGGATGGAAATGGGGACAGGAGTGGGGATGGGATGGGGTGGAATGGGGATGGGTATATCAGGATAGGAGAGGATGGGGATGGGATGGAAATGGGGATAGGAGTGGGGATGGGGATGGGATCAGGATAGGATGGGATGGGGATCTGGGAAAGGATGGAAATGGGGATGGGAATGGGATGGATATGGGGATGTGGACGGGGATTGGGGATGGGGGCTAGGGATGGAATCCAATTAGATGGGATAGGGATTGGATGAGGATGGGGAAAGGATGGAACTGGGGATGGGGACAGGGAAGGGTACAGGGATGGGGATGGGATGGAAATGGGAGCAGGAGAAGGAATAGGGATAGGGACAGAGACAGGGATGGGAATGGAGATGGGAACAGGGACGGGGACAGGACTGGTGAGCAACAGCTTTCTGCCCCAGCTGCGCACGGAGGTAACCTTACCTCCTTAAACCAACCTTAAACGCTGAAGCAGGAGCCGTGGGGACAGAGTTTTTCCACCCCTATTCACGACTGTCAGGCGGTGATTAATGGCCAACAGGCTCGAAATTGCCTTTATTGCCAGCCCGCCATTGTTACTTGTGACAGCTAATGAGGTTAGACAGACTTTTACACAGCGCTTTACCAGCTCCCGGCGGAGCAGCCCCGGGGGGTTCGGTGCCCCGGGGCGGGGGGGGAACCCCCCTGCTCCCCAGCAGTGACCAAGCCTGGGCACATCCCCGGGTGGGGGCTGCCCGCCCGCCGGCCCCAGGACCATCCCCCTCCGCAGGCTGGGACCGTGGCGATTAACGAGAGCGCTCCCAGCCCTTCTAACTTGTCTCAATTAACTTCACAGTAAAATCCACCAGATATTTTTACACGGGGCGGGAGGAGGGGAATGGGGCAGGGATGAAAAAGTTTTCAAGTGCTGGGGAGAAGTGGGTGTAATAAACCATTTGTTCATATAAAAAAAGCCCGTGCTGTTAAAAACCAGGGAGCCACGGCACAGACACACCGAATGTTCCTGGCCTCAGGTCCAGAAGTAATGATTTTCTTGGCCTTTTTTTTTTTTCCTTTTTTTTTTTCAGGATTATTACAAATAATATTTACCTTTGTGCTGGTTCACATCTTGATGCCGTTAAACACGTGGCCACAGCTGGTTTCCCACTCAGGGTAATGATATAGCGCCGATGTTATGAAGCAAAACCTTGCCTGCGAGCCAGAACACCCCACATTTAAAAATCTATTACTTTTCAATATTATATGAATGCATTTTGCCTCAGCTCAGAGCAATTTCCTAGTTTACCCTTATTAAACCGAGAGGGGGCTGAGCAGAGGTTCTTGATTTATGAAACACATACTAGATTCATTAAAACCTTTAAAGATTTAATACATTTTATCAAGACCTTAAATCTGGGCGAGTGTTTTAAAAAAACCCCTAACACGGGGTGTATTTCATCCCCGGCGCCCTTTTGCGCTTATTTAAGAGCTGTAAAATTTGGATTGACAAATATCGCAGATATTTCATTCCTTATTTCTAAACGGCGCTGAATCCTCCTGACAGGTCTGTGATGTACAACCCCCGGAGATCTATCGGGTGTAAAGATGGAATTATTCCCCTTTATTGACATTTTATTCCTCTCTCCCGTGTTTTTTAACTCCCCTTCAACAATTACGGAGGTGGAAGATTTAATATGTTTTGCTCCTGGCCTGTCACTGTTCCCGTTATTGCCCCTCAAACGAGAGCCAAGTAGGGACCGGGGGGATCGGTCGGGGGGGGCACGGGGGGTCCGAGCCACCGGGGGTCCTGGGGGACCAGTGCCGGCCCCCACGCACAAGCCAAAGGTCGGCGCAGGGGAGAACAGTCTGTGGGTGCCTTCCCGGGCGCAAGATCGGTCGGGGCCCCCCGCCATGTCTCCTTCCCGGTCTCCCCTCGCCCCAACTCGGAGCGGGGACGCGGGGGTGCGCAGCCCCCCTAAAAGCCCCTCGGGACAAGCGGCGCCGGCGGGTCTCGAACCCGCGGTTCTAGAATCCCCGCGCCTTCACCGCCCCCTGGCGGGGCGCCGCCGCCGTGGAAGGGGGGGCGGTCGCACTATGATGACGTCAGAGCGGCGCCGCCCGGGAAAGGCGCCGCCGCCGCCGAGCGCCGGGCATGGCCCAGCTGGGCGCCATCGCGGCGCTCTCCCTCAGCTTTCTGGCCGCCGCCTTCCTCTCCGCCATCCACAAGATCGAGGAGGGACACATCGGCGTCTATTACCGGTAAGGCGTCCCCCGCGGCCTCCCCCCTCCCCGCTCCGGCGGGCCCCCTGGCAGGCCGCCGCCTCTCACGGCCCTCTCTTTACTTCCGCAGCGGCGGGGCCTTGCTGACCTCCACCAGCGGGCCGGGCTTCCACCTCATGCTGCCCTTCATCACGTCCTACAAGTCGGTGCAGGTGCTGCCGGGCCGCCGCCCGCCGGGAATGGGGTCCTGCGGCGGGGGTGGGTCGGGCTCGGCGGGGCTCCGCGGCCCGGGGGAGGGTAAACGCCGGGGGTGGGGGGGGATGTCGTGGCGGCGTATGCTTGTGGCCGGTACCGGGGGAGAAGCGGCTGTGGGGACCGGGGACCGGGCGAGGCAGGTCGGGGTCCCGCTTTTAGCGGTTTCCCCGGGGGGTGCGGGGGGTGGGGAGCGCGGGCAGGGCCCCGCGGCCGGTTGAGAGGCCGATAAGCACCGCGGCTTTGTGCGGGGACAAACCTGTCCCTTAAGCCTCTTTTCTTAAATCTCTCTTCAGACCACGCTGCAGACAGATGAGGTGAAAAACGTCCCCTGTGGTACCAGGTGAGGCGTTCAGCTCAGCGGTTACCCCCCCGCGGTCCTTCATTTCTGCCAGAAACCTTTCACTTCTTCCCCTTTTCCCCCCACTGCTCGCCCCAGCGTCCTTTAAAACGTGTAGATTTGTTTTCCCGGACGGGATTTTCCCCCAGTCCCTCGCCTGGAGTCGGTGAAAGGCTCTGTGATGCATCCCCCAAGCTGCTGAGCCCTGCTGAGGGTGGGGGGTTATGTGCAGCCATCCTGGGGGTCTGCACCGGGTTTTCCAAACCTGGGCTCACGTCCCATTATCCCCTTTCTGGAGACAAGTGTCATTGAAGCTGGGAGCCTGGAGCAAGCAGTGGGAAGTGTGGGAATGCCACAGCGTGGAGACCGCGCTCAGCCCACTAGAGGGGAGTGTCCTCCTCCCAGAGCTGCCCAGCTCCACAAGCCTCCAGCAAACTTCCTTTTCCAGCAAACTTCCTTTTGGTTGGTTTTTTTTTTTTTTTAAATAAATCTTTTTCTTCCTTTTGCAGCGGAGGAGTGATGATTTATTTTGACAGGATTGAAGTGGTAAATTTCCTCATCCAGAGTGCAGGTGAGTTCTGCCCCTCTCACCCCGCAAATCCTGCGCTCCGGGGTTGTTTGTGAGACGAGGTGAAGGGGCTGTGCGTGGCCGGCTGTGGTTTGGAGCTGGGCTGTACCCGGGTGTTCCCCTGTGAGCCTTGGAAAGCCCCATGCTTCCTGGGAGGAAGTTTTAAACCAGTTTTTCCAGACGTTTTATGTGTTTGTTTTTTCTTGCATGCACTTGTTCTGTGCTGCTGGTTGCTTCACTCTTACCCAATACCATCCAATGCTTTTATTATTTGTATTATTTCAGCTCCACTGGGCTTTATGCTTCAGTGAAGACCTTCTGATTTGAATAACGAGGTGTGTGAGAGGTAGGGGAGACAGGGTGGCTGTGGGCAGGAGGAGCAAATTGCAAAAACAACCCAAAATGAGCCTCGGAGACACCTTGAAGACAAACAAGCTTTTAATAGAACCTGGAAAAACCCATTTCCCCCTCTTTAATGCTCCGTAATGAGCTTCCCCATCCTGCAGCCAGATCCAGATAATCACATTATTACTGCCCCGATCGGGGGATGGGGGCGGGAAGTGGATCTCACTAATTAATCCAAGTGCAGGTGGGTTCAAAGCCGCCCCCAAGACAAGGGCTGTGCCCCCCCTGCTCGCTTTCCTTCGGCAATGGAAGCATCCGAGGGGGAATGAGGGCTGCCGAAATCCCCCACCTCCCAGGGGATTGCTCCCTTCCCCTCGTTTAACAGCTGGGAAAAGTAGTCCCGTTTTGGCTGGTTTGTGGATTAAAAATCAAGGGCAAAAATGGGAAGTGGAGGCACCGCGGGGGTGGGCGATGGAGGGATTTGGGGGTTGCTTGTGCAAATGGGATTTGCAGCAGTCTCGCCCCAAGGGGAAGGGAGCAGACCCAGGGGGGAAATTATTAGGGGTCAGGGTTATTAGGGGTCTGGGTTATTAGGGGTCACAGATGTTGGGAACTGTGCTTTTTAGGGGTCATAATTATTAGGGTTCGCAATTATTAGGGGTCACAGTTATTGGGGACCATGGTTACTAGGGGTCAAGGTTATTAGGGGTCAGGGTTATAAGGGACCGTATCTTTTAGGAGTCCTGTTTTTTAGGGGTCATGGTTATTAGGGGTCAGAGTTATTAGAGACCATGTTTTTTAGGGGGTCACAGTTATTGGGGACCACGATTATTAGGGGTCGTACTTTTTATGGGTCACAGTTATTAGGGGCCACAGTTATTAGGGGTAGCAGTTATTAGGCATTGTGGTTATTAGGGGTCACAGTTATCAGCCCCTACTCGCAGCGAGCACACGGGAGAATCTGTAGCGGACGAGGATATTGCAAAGCCAGACAGAAGGGTTTTTTTTTTCCCCTCATTTTCTGCTCCTGCCAGCCTGGGACATGGACCCCTACAACCAGCAGCAGCCCCACGGAGCTGGGGCCAGAGGAGAGCAGCCGTGAAAGGCTGGGGGGAAAGGGCAGAGCCCCTCCAGCAGCGAAGCCTCTCTGGGAGGTTCGAAAAAGGGCTCAACTTGCCCCAACCCAGGCTCAGGGCATCCCCGGGATTCCTGAGTTTTGGGGGTTTCACCCCAGTTTCCCTCCCTGGGGTTGCACACTGCTTTGATCCCGGCAGGGATGGGAGCTTGGGAAGCATTCGGGGCTGAATTCCCAGAAAACAGAATCCCGGTAGGCAGGGGGCTGTTTGCCCATCGGGAACGCTTCGGGCTGAGGCTGTTTTCCAATGTTCTGGCTCAAACCTGCCCGGTTATCCCCTTTATTTTCCCCACTCCGAGTGTGGCCGGAGCAAGAGCCTGGTTTGGGTCCCGAAGCCCTGTCCCCGGGCTGCTCCCCGGAGCCGGCTGGCTCTATCCCACCAGCTTCCCCCCATCCCAGTCGGCAGTGCCGGGGTTCCGGCGGGATCTGACATTTGCCATTATCACGAGGCTTGAAAAATTACCCGGCAGTTTCTAATTACCGCGGCGGGGTCGGTGCCGGGAAGGTCAGGGGAGAGGGTTGGTGCCAGGGCTGTGGCGCGGCCGGATCCTGGCGCGGGGCAGCTGTTGACGTGCGATTAAGCCCAATCTTTCTTGGCGAGCCCCCAGACGTCTTGGAGGCAGCCGGTCCCTGCCGGAGCCACCGGCCTCGTGCTGGCTCCGTGCTGCCCGGGAGCGCCCAGGAGGGGTTGGCTGGCCAGACCCTGGCCACAGCTTCATCAAACACTTAATAAAACCTCCCGAAACGCCCGCTCTGCTGGGAGCAGAGCACCCGGGAACTGGTGGCGTCGCGTGCAGCCGGGATTCCTCACCGGGCTGTGGGTGAATCGGCAGGTCACAGAATCACAGAATTGCCTGGGTTGGAAGGGACCTTTAAGATCATCTAGTCCAGCCTTAAAAAAAAAAAGCACAACAAAAAAACCAAAACCAACCAACCATCACTAAACCATATTCCCAAGCACCACGTCAACCTGTCTTTTGAATATCTCCAGGGATGGTGCCTCAACCACCCCCCTGGGCAGCCCATTCCAAGGCTTGATAACACTTTCTGTGAAGAAATTGTTCCCAATATCCAACCTGAACCTCCCCTGGAGCAACTTGAGGCCATTTCCTCTTGTCCCGTCGCCTGTGACTTGGGAGAAGAGACCGACCCCCCCCGGCTACACCCTCCTTTCAGGGAGTTGGAGAGAGCGAGAAGGTCT
>JAOXNO010000016.1:5053614-5070516 GCA_028565335.1 Limnodromus scolopaceus
GCAATACAATGGTTTTTATTTCTTATAAATGCGTGTCACCAGGTGTCAGGCCTTCAGTTCAGCTCTGTGCTGGCAGAGGATTCCTGGCTCCCTTGTTATTTCTTTTCTGGAAACACCCTTTTCAGCCAAAAGAGAGGAAGTCATGGGCCAAACCATCCAATTGCTTACATGATTTTTAAGTGTAGCAGCTCACAGGACTCCCTGCTAGTAGAGGTAAATAAGTGGTTTGTCCAGCTGTGCAGCTCCCAAACCCAGGCTGGTCTGTATTACGGTTGTGTGGCTGCCTGTCAGAGCAGGACTGTCAGGACATCACATTGAAACCACCAGATGAACCTCAGCCTTTACATGGTGGCCTGATATCACATCATTATCATTGGACAGAGAAAAAGAAAGGAAAAAAAGTGCAATGCAGAATGGGGAGTTGTTTATTTCCTGAAATTTCTTTGCTAGGAATCCCGGTATCCTGCAGGATTAGATCCTTGACAAAATTGTTGACATTGCAGGGAAACAGCTCTCTGCCGTCTGTCTAAGGGGCAGAGCCTGTAAAGGTTAAAATCGCCTGCCTCTACGTGCCAGAACCTTAACCTTAGTATCCCAGACAAAATCCCATCTGGGGAATTGCATTCACAGTCACAGGCTTCATCTGCAGAGCAGTCTCTGTGCTGTTCCTGGAGCCCTGTGCAAATGTTGTGGGTAAATACTGCCTTTCCAGGGGAATAGTTGCTGCATTTTCAGCACGAGAGTCAGTGGCTGGCTGGAGAAGAAAGAGCATTCTCAGCCCGCGTGACAGGGGCAGTAATAAAAACCTTATGTTTATAAAATGCTTTGAGGTCTTCAGTTGCAGATGCAATTTACTTAATGCTATCATCCTGCAGCGCTTTAGATGTAAATTGAGATCCCCTTTCTGGGTTTCCCATGTTGTTCCCTCTTCCCCTTGTTTTATCCCATACACTTTAGGTTGGGTACTCGCCTCTTTCAAAAGTTTCCAGCTGCAAATGGTGCTTCTGTGGCTGGAAATAAAAATCTGAATATGAGAGTGTGTGTTTTCTTCCAGATGCTGCGTTTCTTGCGAGAGAGAAGGCGAGAGCTGATGCCGAATGCTACACTGCTATGAAGGTAGCCGAGGCTAACAAGGTATTGTGATTTCCTTACGCTGTGGGATTCCTTACATGAGGCTGTACACAAATGCTCAGCAAAAGAGCCCACTGTGATTGTTGTTTGCTTGTTGTGTCTCATTGTTTAAGTCAAAAAGCAAAACAAAGCCATCTCCTCTCAGAAGAGTTTTGAGGCTGAAACAATTAGATCCTTATTTGCAAATTCATCTTCTCCAGTCGGATAAATTTATGTCAGGATACGTGAAATATCTGGTCATCTCTGCAGACGGCTCTGCTAACGGGGCCGTGGCTCCCTCTGTAGATAGAATATCAGTTTCAGTGCTGCCCTTTCACGCTGTTGTAATCAGAAATGTCGCTCCATTCCAATCCACAAGCCAGCGAGCAGGCAAAGCCGGGAGATCTCGAGTGACAGGCAGGCTTGGAGTAAACAAGTGCTCAGGTAAAGAACAAATGGGGCTGATCTTATACACCAAATTAATGATAATTAGCCCAGCAAAGCCTGGGTCCTGCAAAAGGATAAAAAAAAACAAGCAACAAAACCACAAATACTCTAGAAACAGAGAACTAGTATGGATAGAACTGCCGGGCTTGTTCCTGCCTGCAGCCTGTTGCCAGGACATCCCAGCAGGAAGATTCTCTGTTTTGTAAGGGTCATTGAGAACGGACAGAGGTCTGGGATGTTTGTGCACAAGTTCTGTCTCAGTTATTCTGTCCTCCCAGTTATAATGTCATTATCCTGAACGAATGAGCTCTACTCTCCCAAACAGACCCGTCAATCTGCTCGCTGGAAAAAAGCCAGTTGTATTTTTCTTTCCAGTAGCTTGCCTTGCGAGGGCTTTCAGTGAGTTATGTGCTTTCGAGCATCTCCATCTCTGCTACATTTGGATTGAACATTTCCCCAGCTGCTCCCATCGCTTTCGCATTTTGCCATTTAGTCACTGGGATTTAGAGCTTCACTTAGACACGCTGAAAGAGAGCCTTCTCCTGGGCACTCCATCTTTTCTGCTGAAGAGGGGACGAGCGTGCCTGCGAGTCTCGTGGAAAAGGAGATGCCTTGTGCACTCATGACAGAGGTTTGCTTTTGGCTGAGTCGGAGCCGTTGGTGATCCGTTTTCTTTTTGTGCAGCTGAAGTTAACTCCCGAGTACTTGCAGCTGATGAAATACAAGGCTATCGCAGCGAACAGCAAGATATATTTTGGCAAAGATATTCCCAACATGTTCATGGACTATGCGGGAAGCCAGACCAAATTTGCAGAGGGACTGGCAGAAGGAATCCAAGAAGAGGACGGGGCGGGAACCAGCGAGGACACAAAACTACTTCATAACGTCAACTGAAAAGAAAGATTTCTATTTGTTTTATATCAGAAGAAACAAAACTGGGAAGTTCCTTTTTGTTTTCCCCCTTTCCTGTACTGAAAGAGACGAATCAGACTTATTCCTTTGAATCTTTTGTATGACAATTAGACACAAAGACTTTGGTATTTATGGGATGTTTTTTTCTGGTAACTTCTAAGCAGCCAGCTCCAAGCATGTCCTCTAGATGCACCTCTCCCTGCTCGTGGACATAAAGACCAAATTATTGTGGAGAGGGCAGCTAGAGTATCTGTTTGGCAGCCAGCTTAGATGGGTACTTAATTTTGGATTTAGGTGGTTTGTAGCAGTTGGAAGAAAAGAAATTTTGAGGTTTTGGAGGGAGAGAGGTTGCTGCTACAACTTGTTTTGGCTTTTTTTTTTTTCTTGTTGGAAATTTCAAGTACTTTATTTCAAACCCCTTTAAAAAAAATGAAAAAAGGTGCTAGACTTTTGTACACTACACGTGGCTGCTTGAAGGCCCCAACCTGGTCCAAATGGCCGGTGATTGCCCGTTGTGTGGGGCGCTGGGAGGGTGTCAGGGCCTGTGTGCAGGCTCTGTGCCCATCCCCAGCACGGGCTGCAGTGAATGCACCGAAACTACCTTCAACCAAGGTCTGAGCCGAAGTGTTTGGCCTCGGTGGGGCAGCTGAGACCCCCCGTGCACGGTGAGGTCCAGGAGCTCAGCCGAAATCCCACAGGTTTCCTAGTTCCCGTGGTGGGGGGGAGGATCTGAGCCTTAGACCACGTGTCACGCAGGTAGTGGCCCAAACTCTTCATTTTCTGCATTTTAACACTGCTTTGTTTTCCATGTGTCATATTTGGGGAGGGCGAAAGGGGGGGAGTGTGTGTTTTTGAGGCCTTTCCCAGCAGTTCAGCTGCGAGGGGAGGGCTGTGCTGGTGGTGGCACCATCCTGCCAGCGGGTAAGGGGAGTTGATTTTTGGTGAAACCAGGCTGTGAGCACGGTACTTGTCACCGTCATCGTAGTTAGAAAAACTAGGGAGAAAAAGAATTTTTGTCTCAGGGACCCTGACTTCGCAAAAGGCCTCGCTGGCGAGTAACTGCTCAAGTGACCAGTCCCACGGTCGTTCCAGCGCGTTACCTGCCCCTGCGAGACCAGCTGGATTTCAGTGTTTACAGTGTCTTACTAGAAAGAGGACATTCAGGTGTACTGAAAGGAATAGAACCGAGTTACTGTTGGGTTTGGGTTTTTTTTTTTTTCTGAGTAGACCTCGTGAAAGGAAGATTTCCTGGTAGCAAAGGACATAAAACATTATACTGAGGAGTCACAGGGCGAAGAAAAGACTCTCTGGACTGTCCAAAGATAAATTTTCTTTTTTTTTTTTTTTACTCAGAACAGCGCTATATAATGTACCTTTCCTTTCAGAAAACTTCGCGTACCAGATGCAAAGAGGTAATAGGGTTTTGTTTTACACCCATGCAAAACTTGAGGGGGTGTTAAAGACAAAAGTTCAGGCCTAGAGAGAACATGGGTTTTTTTCTCTCCCTAATCCATCTGCCGCTTGGCAGAAGAGCCTGTTTATTAATTGCTGGTACAATTTGCGGCCAATGTACCAATATGAGATGATGCCAGTGTGAGTATGAACTTAATTGTCAGAGACCAGCCTATTGCATTTACAATCTCGTGCCCTGAACACTTGCTGCCTACTACACTTGGTGTCACTCCTCAGTGTTTTAAATACGCATTAGTCTTTTTAATAAGGCAGTCACACTAAGAGAGAAATCTGATGGATTTCAGCTGCTGGTTCCAGTATTTTTTACTTCAGTTTTCTTTTCCGTGTTAGGGGAGTGACTGTTCATGCATGAAAATGCAAAATAAAAGATAACAGTTTCTGCTGGAGAAAAGTCCCATCTCCTGCGTGATGTCTTTGTATTTGTTGGAAAATAGGAGCTAAGGGAAGTTTCATCTCCAGATGTATGTACTACGTGAGACAACACAGCGGTCAAAAAATTGCATTAATAGGTAGGCTGTAACATTTACTGACTTTTTATAAATGGGTCTCTGCAGGAAGATTCTGAACAGGGAGTAGCAGAAACTGAGGAATGAGATAATAGTATCTAAACCTTTGAGGATGACCTCATTTGGGATTGTTCTATGTTCACGTTAGAGAGTTCCACTAGTAACTAAACTCTAGTTTTTATGCAAGTATTTTTCAGTAATGAAGAGACACAAATAAACCAAAATGGTATTATGAAGTAAGTTTTTGTATGACCTCACGATAAGACAGTAGTTTGGAATTTATAGTTCTTAATGATCTTTTTTAATTGAAAACATTACTGCTAAAGTATTATTGGAATTTAAATTGTAATAGCAGTAAAAAAAGCAAAAACAATGTTGCAATCACAAGCCAAAATCCAGTGTTGCTTTTCATTCAGGTTTCTTCATTATATGTATAATTTCCTTAATTTTCCAGAGTAGATCTGTCACTACCTGTAAATCTTTATTCCATCTATCTCTCTAACTGGCATTTTGTCCTAATTTCCATAATCTGAAATCTTGAAGATCTGAATCTTAAAGCCACTCTGTGTAACAAACAAACCAGAGGTTTGTGGCAGTGCCGATCCCTGAGAATTGCTGGCGGGAGCATGGGAATGCTTTACCAGTACAGTCTTTGATCTTCTTATGTATTGAATTAAAAGCCTTTTTATTTTGGTATTTGCTATGACAATAAAATGGCCTTCAATTTTAATATTGGGTTGTTTTTTTTTTTCCCTGTGGATAACTTTTAACACAGCATATAGGTGTATTTGCAGGGGAAGGTTCCGGATGAGGAGGAGGGGCAGAGGGGTCCTGTCGGCTGCCACAAGCGTCTTTTGGCTCAAATTGGTGAAAAATACAGTAACGAGACTTCAGTGGCAAATATCTAGGATTTGGTAAAGCCTGACGAAAATCATTGTCGTGTTTTACCAGACAAAGGGCAGGAACCTTTTGGATGTTTCTGAACAGCTGTGCAAATACTGCCCTCCCTCAGAATATGGGGAGGGGGGAGCAAGTTCTGCACATTAAGGCAAATATTTTAGCTAATGGGTTCCAGCTGGCGCTCTCCCACTCCTTCCCTCCTCCCTGCGATAAAGGCTGGCATTGTCCGTGGCGCTGGGACCTCCCCAGCTGTGGTGCCTGCTGGGGTCCCTCATGGCTCCAGCCGGGCCTGCGAGCGAGCATTGTTGCCTGCCTGGTGAAGGTTATTTTATTTTTATGAAGGTTATTTTTTATAACTTTTATATGAAGGTTATTTTTTTTTTTTTAAATCTACTGAGACTGCTCTTCTCACGTGGGTGGGGAGAAGGTGATTTTTTTTTTTTTATTTTTTTTTTTTGGGGGGGGGGGGGTGGGTTGGTTTATGGGTTTTCTTGCCCTCGCCCCTGGAACCAGTGAGGCTGATGAGTTTTCCCTCCAGTCGCGAGGGCCAAAGGTTTCTGCAGATGCCTTCCTCGCAGCCCAGCGAGGGCAGGCAGCCCCAGCCAGGTCCCGGGGCCCAGCCTTTCCCCTCAGGAGCCCGTGGAGGCCGGCAGCGACCCTCAGGCCTCTCGGGGAGCGGGGCCGGTCCCGGTCTCGGCGGCCAGGCCTCCTCTCTGCCCTCTACGCTGTCCGCCATGGCGCCCGCCGACCTTCCCAATATGGCGCCGCCACCCCCCGGGCGCCGCCCCGCCACTGCCATTGGTCGGCGGTGCGCGATGGAGCGTTCCCATTGGCCGGCGGGGAGGAGCGTCGCTCTCGCGCGCTTTGTGTGTGGCGGAAGTGAGGGCGGCGGGGCCGGCCGGGAATGTGGAGAGCCGGCATGGCCGCCGGGGACGGGCTGGGCCCGGCGCTGCGGGCCGTCATCGAGCAGGTGCAGCAGGCGGCGGCGAGGAGGCCGCAGGTGAGGGGCGGCGGAGCCGAGGTCGCGGTGGAGGGACACGGGGTCGCGGCGGGAGAGAGGGAGCCCTTACCCCGCCGGGGTAGGCCCGCTCGCCATGGTGGCAGGCCCTCCGTCACCATAGAGACGCGCCCCGCATCGTGAGGGCAGGCCCGCCGTTACCATGGAGACAGCCCCCTGTCACCACAGAGACGAGCCCACCATGCAGGCGGGTATCTGTTTCCCCCAGCAAAGCATCTAGGAGCCTGTCATCCTTCTTAGAGATAGGCCTCACCCTCCTAGAGCCAGCCCCCGCCATGAGGACAGGCCCCCCCATCACTGCGGAGGCTGCCCTGACCCCCTCCCGTGGCAGCCTCAGGCTGTGGGGTGACCTAAGGTGGAGTTTGGGGGCCGGGTCGGGTGCTGTGGGACGCTGGGGAGAGCGTGGGTCAGGTTGGAGCCTCCTTTGAGCATCCCCCTCACCCTTGGGTGCTTCTGCAGGGGCTCCCGGCCGTGCAGCCCCGGCTGGTGGCCGTCAGCAAGACGAAGCCGGCAGAGATGGTGATCGATGCTTACAGCCACGGGCAGCGCAGCTTCGGGGAGAACTACGTGAGTTGGCTGTGCCCCCCCAGGGCTGTGAGTGGGTCCCGTGCCGAAGGCAGGCACTGGGCAGCCCAGTGCCTGGGGAGCTGGGCTTGTTTATAACATCGGGCTCCTGGGCTTGTATTTATGAGGCACACTTTGGTCCTGGGAACGGAGAGACCGTTCTTACAGTGCAGGCACGTCTGGTGTGGTTTTACCAAGAAATTGTCTTGAATTTTCCTAGGTTCAAGAGTTGCTGGAAAAGGCATCAGACTCCAGGGTAAGTACACGGTTCTTTATCCATTCTATCTCCTTGTGTAGCTGTGTCCTGAGAGCTGTTCAGGAAAATCCTTTTCTTTTCGTTAGGGATTTGGCAATGGAGGCTGTTTGATCCTTGTCCTTTCCAATAAATGGTGGGGTTATTCTTAGCTCATCGCCTCTGCCCCATTCCCCCTCCTTGCCTTGCTGGCTCCAGACGATTCTGTGAATACACACGCCTTAGTCATAGAGCATTTGTCTGAACAGCGCTTTGCCTTTTGTGCTTTCTGCTGTCGGAAATGCACAGTCCTCATTTAAAAAAAACAACACAAACACTAGCACTCAATTTGGGGAAAATGTCATTTTATGATTGTTCAGTTGCAAAAGAGCTTTGCCTTCCCTACTCACCGAGTACTGCCCTGCAGCCACAGCCCTGTTCCTCTCCAGGCGGTGAAGCAATCTCAGTCCACACCACGAGCACTGCCCGAGCTGTGGCTTTCAGGGTAAACAAAAAAAAAAGAAGATTGCGTGTCTGGTATTTGTTTGTGGGTAAACCAGGACTTAAGCACTGTGTGGGGGAAGAGGGAATTGTCATTCAAGCCTGACTGTTCCTCTCTGCTTTCAGATTCTGTCCTCTTGTCCGGAGATTAAGTGGCATTTTATTGGTCATCTGCAGAAAAATAACGTCAACAAGTTGATCGGTAAACCCTGTTAAATTTTCTGTGCAGTGACTGTGTGGGCAATAGTTTTCTGATGTTCAAATAATAACAGCCTTGTGTACATGAACTCACCAGTGCCTGGCTGTGGGTACAAAAATTTCTGTGCCAGCAGAGTTGGCCTCAGCCTGTGTTTTTTCCCCAGGTGTCCCAAACCTGTTCATGTTAGAAACGGTGGATTCTGTCAAACTGGCAGACAGAGTCAACAGCTCATGGCAGAAAAAAGGGTCATCTCAGAAGCTGAAGGTCATGGTGCAAGTTAACACGAGTGGAGAAGACAGTAAGTGGGTTTTTTTCCTGATGCAGGTTTGTCCTGCTGACTTGGTGGAAGCAACCTGAATGGGATGGGTTGGTTTGTGCTCTTAAAGAATTTCTCTAAACTAAGAAAAAACTTGGTCATCTGTTGGCTCCTGCCTGGCTGTGGGGAGGGGAGGTCTCTGGCAGGGCTTGGCACAAATCTCCCCTCTTCTTGACAGGTAAACACGGCCTTCCTCCCGGAGACACCGCGGCTGCTGTGGAGCATGTCATCAACAAGTGTCCCAGCCTGGAATTTGTGGGGCTGATGACCATCGGCAGCATCGGGCATGACCTTAGTAAGGGGCCAAACCCTGACTTCCAGGTAAGGTTTTTCCTGAGAAGAAAATGTGAACTGTTGGGCTGGCTTCCTGTTACAGTCTGTTGTCTGTCCCAGCCAGGCTGTAAGTCTGACTGTAGATTGTCAATAGAAACACCTTGTTGAGAACAGTACAGACCTCTGAAATGTCGGTATTAATGCTGATTTTAGGCTGATTTCTGCAGCCACCGGCGGCCCATAGGTATTTGATCCCCCCCTTTCTCTGAGGCTGTAGCCAGGACATTGGCAGGGGCACCTTGTGCAGCAATTACTGTCCGGGATCCTCTGGTCCTGCCTTCAGCTGAGGTTTCAGCACGGGGCTGCATCAGGCAGAGGAACTGGGTCTGCGTTCCTCCTCTGTCATGCTGGTGTGGTAATTGGGTGTCTTCAGGAGATGTGTAGACTTGTAAGTACGTGTGTTGTCAGTAATGTCACCTGTAATGGGCAATCTCCAGGCGCTGTTACAGTGCTGCAGAGTGAGCTTCAGCACGAAGGGTGGGAATGGCACATTCTGTGGGAAGGAGGCTTCAAAGAAAGGCAGAAATCGTGATCTGTGAAATCCTGGAACGGCGCTGGCGTGGCTGTCAGGTGTGTCATCCTCTCTCCTTTCTTCCTCCCTTCTAGATGCTGCTGTCGTTGCGGCAGGAAGTGTGTGAAAAGCTGAATCTCCCCATCGAGAAGGTGGAGCTGAGCATGGGCATGTCCACAGACTTCCAGCACGCAGTGAGTCTGCTTTCCTTCTGCCACTCCTCCTTTCAGGAACCAAACGTACCACCAGCAGTTGGTACCCAAAGTCCAGCCCAGGTGTCTTTCAGATGGGCCTCTTAGGCCTTCTCTTGGGTGGAGACGGTGCTGTTCCATGAAAAACAGCTCTCCTGGTGCTAGGATAGAGTTCTGGGGATGAAAACAGACCGTAGCCGTAGCTGCGGGTGGTGGGGACGTGAGGAACCATCCTTCTGTGACATGGGGAGTGTGGAGGTTGGTTGTGGACAGTGTTGGCAGCCCGGCCCTGAACTCCTCCTTTCTGTCTCTTTGTAGATAGAGGTTGGATCCACAAACGTCAGGATTGGAAGCACTATTTTTGGAGAGCGAGATTACTCCAACAAAGCGGTTGGTGGCAAGGCCCCTGCTGAAGCTAAGGGTGAAACGGAGACCTTGACAGCACAGGGTCAGTAGGTGGGGGAAAAGAAAAAGCAGCCTCAACAGAGGACAGACGATGGGAGACCTCACTATGCATTCTTACCTCCCTCCGTGTCGGCGCCCGATCATGATGGTGAGAGGGAATTCCTCGTAACAGAACAGAGGCCAGAAACGCCTCATAATTTATTGTGATTATAGAGTACCCATAGAAACTGGAAATTTTTATAAGCAACAAATGATAAGAAAATTTATGGTTGGAAGCAGCTGTGGTATCTTGGCTCCTTCAGGGTCATTAAGAACAGTGACTTTTGCATGACTAGGCTGAACAAACTAAATGTTTGTTAGGATGGAGTTGCTAATGAGCAAGATGTATCTGCAGCAGTGGCGGTGATTATGGTGTCACTGAGGACTAAATTCTTCGTTAAACAAGTTACAATCTTGCCAGAGACCCATAAATGTTTCCCCAAATAACAGTTTTGCACGTGGTGGCTGCTGAGGGATCCTTACGTAGGGACTGTGATAGAGGCGTGCGGTGACACCGGAGAGACGATGGCTGTTTGAAAGAGGAGGAGTAACAAGCCCAGGAGGGTGGATGAGGAGCCCAGTTGCCAGCACGAGTTCGTGGCGTGATGGTTTGGATGCAGATCACAAGTGTGGGAGCGTCTTTTCGGCTGAAGCTGATGTTTGTCCTTTCCAGGCTGACCCTGCTCACTCTCCCCATTGGCTCCATGTCTGCTCAGATCTTCTGGGATGTTTCCAGCCTTCCCCTTCCCCCCTTGTGAAGTGTTGTTGGGAAGTTACTTTCATTCTGCATAGTAGTTCTTGACGCCCTAAGTTCTTTTTTGGTCAGAATGGGGCTTTTCTGCCAGGTCCCTGGCCTCCCAGCAGCTTGCTGTTGCTTTCCAAGGCACATCACTTGGCCCTTTGGTGCCTCCTCCGTCCCGTCCACATCTGTAGGAGGATAATACTTGTTTGTCTCGCCGTGAGGTTTGCCAGAGGCCCTTTGGGAAGTGAGGTATTATTGTTCCACTGTGTTCTAGGATCCTGAAAACAAATCCCATCGCCACCGACAGAGCTTGTAGGTGATGTCTTAATATTTTAAGTGCTGGTCTAAGCCTTCACTTAGTGAAGAGGGAAAGGACTCATGTGCTGCAGCGGTTGTTTCATTCTGGTGTGAGCAGAAGCTCCTGTGTGTTATGTCACGTGCTGTTTGGCCAGCGGTAGCCACAGCAAGTCTCTCTTGTAACCCGTTACAACTACGTTTTTTGGGCTTTCTTGTGCTGCTCGGAGGAGGAGACGGCGGTTGCCAGCAGGAAACATCCCTCCCAGGCTTTTCTCTGTGTGCGTGTGGTTAAATCTAGCTGTTGGTTTCACTCTCTGACCATAAATTGCTGAATGTACATGAAAAGAGTCGCCTCTCGTGCCACCCTGTCATAGCTACGTGGGTTAGAAGCAACGCGCAGCCCCAGCTGCCCCGCGCAGCGCTGCACCGTGTGCTGTTCCATAGTCTCTTCATAAAAAAAAAGTGGTGAATTTTAATACCATCTGTGCCAACTATAAAGCTATTAAAGATGTTATTTTTATGTTCCAGCCCTGAGTTGTCGTTGAAGCCGTTTCCCTGACCCGGAGCCGCTGTTGAGCGAGACGCGGTTGTCTCGGGATGGAGGGAGGAGGGTGGTTGGAAAGGCGGCTGAAACGGAGCTCAGCAGTCGGAAAATGACACTTTCTCTGATCAGAAAGGGAAAAAAGGGGCCGAGTTGGGAGAGATGTCTGATGATGTGAGCTGTTTCTGGAGGAGCCCTCTGGGTGGCACTGCTCCCCAGGCCCCGGCCAGCACTCCTGGGCCACTGAAGGAGGGACCAAAGCTCCTCGGCTGCGGGGGAACAGGTAGGGCTCAATGACCAGTCTCAAAAATGACTGCATTTTCCATCTGACGGTTGAAGTGAATCCCTTCCCCTTCCACCTCTCTCTGCCCAGGGCTTCAGCCCCACGCACTGACCCCAGATCCTCCTGTTTGCCAATTTCACAGCGTTAAAAGCCTTTCCTTTATTTTCCGGAGCAAAGTCAGGACACCCCTTCTGTCTGAATGTCATTCGAACAAACAAGGATCAAAAGCTCCCCGAGCTCACAGAGCGATCCCAGCCCCAGAGCTGGTGGTTTGAAGCCGGGGGGGCTGATAGGAGCCCCTGCTCTGCTTGCCCCTCGCTGACGACCCTTTCCCACCAGCCTGTGGCTCCTGAAGCTGTCGTGGTTCTTTCGGTTCGAGCACGGAACAGCGGGGCAGGTTGCTGTTGAGAACTGTCTCGCATTGTGGCTCACGTTCCCTCCTGCTTTTCCTCTCTCGGGCATTTTGTGCTTATTTCCTGAGCTGAAGCTGGACCCTGGCCAAGCTTAATGAAATAGTAAATGGTGTAAACTGGGAGGTGACCGTGTGGGGGTGGCTGTGGGGCCGGGCAAGGCTCGTCATGGCTTCTGTGTGCCTTGGAAGAGGAGCAGACCGGCTCACAAGGCGTGTGGCCGCCTGGTTTTCTGATCTGCCTGCGTTCTGCTAGAACGTTCAGGGCTCTGTCAGCCTCAGTGGTGGCCTCCTGCGTCTCGGTGGCTCTGGAAAGCCATGGGGCTGGAGATGCTCTCAGCTGTGGGAGACCTCTCCCCTCCAGCCGGGCAGTGTCTGGGCCACGCAGGTGGCCTGTGGCGCCGTTTGGGTGCTGTGGTGGCCGGTGAAGAAGGTGCTAGAGAGAAGAAAGGAGCAGCGTGAGCTTCTCCCTTGCTCTGCAGATGTTTCTCTTGCCCATCCCGCTTCCAGCTGGCTTTTTTTCCCTCTGGCCATGTTGATGGCCGTGCCCGGGAGCTTTGCCATGCTCCTCCTGCCACTGAGCTCCCCCTGAGCAGTGGCCACCGGCACCTTCCCTTCCCCCTCGGGGTGCCCACCCCGAGCCCGGTGGGTGCGGAGCCGCGGTGCCAGTGATGCCAGACACGGGGGGAGCAGGACAGAGACCACCCACTCCTCCTGCCGAGGTCACCCAGCAGATGGTAACTGTTGGCCACTGGAGTGGAGCCAACGAGCCGGAGATGAAAGGGCTCCCCGGCCTCTTAATGAACCGCTCCCCGCGCGGGCTCCGCGGCCCCCTGCGACACAGGCTTTATTTACATCTATTAAAAGCACTTGGGCGGTTTATGGAAGCAGCGGTGCTCCCGCTCCTCCTCCCGGGGCCGTGTCACTGTCAATATTTGCCTTGGAGGAGCGCGTCCCGCAGACGAGGGGCTTGTTCTGCGGCCGAGGGACTCCTCCTCCCTCGTGACTCGCAGCCCTTGCCGCTGGCCCATGGCGCAGGCACCGTCACCTCCGGTGGCCAAGGCACAGCCCCGGCTTTCCCAGCCATCCCCTGAGGTGACCCTTGTTTCCACGCTGTCCCCAGGATGGGAGGCTGGCCAGGATGACCCCCCCTGAGCCAGACTTCACGTGGCTTATGGAGGAATGACTCTTCCCGGGGGCTTGTGGAGCATCTGTGGGCAGACTTGGCTGGCTCTAAAAGGAACAAAACTCTTGATTTTAGTGGACGGGGTGGTGTGCTGCTACTTCGGAAGTGA
Source organism: Limnodromus scolopaceus (assembly GCA_028565335.1). Classification (NCBI taxonomy): domain Eukaryota; kingdom Metazoa; phylum Chordata; class Aves; order Charadriiformes; family Scolopacidae; genus Limnodromus; species Limnodromus scolopaceus. The sequence continues at coordinate 5,066,839 of JAOXNO010000016.1, forward strand.
CTGTCCCCCTGTCCTCAGCACTGGTGAGGCCCCACCCTGAATAACGTGTCCAGTTTTGGGCCCCTCACAACAAGGAAGACATCGAGGTCCTGGAGCGTGTCCAGAGAAGGGCAGTGGGGCTGGTGAGGGGTCTGGAGAGCAGGGAGAAGGGTCTGGAGAACAAGGAGAAGGGTCTGGAGAACTTGTGAGGAGCGACCGAGGGAGCTGGGGCTGAGGGGAGACCCCATTGCCCTCCACAACCCCCCGAGGGGAGGGTGTAGCCGGGGGGATCGGTCTCTTCTCCCAGGGAACAGGGGATGGGACAAGAAGACGTGGTCTCAAGTTGCGCCAGGGGAGGTTGATTCTATGATTCTATGATACTGGGAAAAATATCTTCACCGAAAGGGTTTTCAAACATGGGAAGAGGCTGCTCAGGGCGGTCACCGTCCCTGGAGGTATTTAAAAGATGGGTAGATGTGCTGAGGCACATGGGTTGGTGGTAACTTGGCAGTGTTGGGTTAACTCAATGATCATAAAGGTCTTTTCCAACCTAAACGATTCCATGATTCTCCTTTCCTGGCTCCTGGGAAGATGGGCTGGCAGCCCAAGGCCATCCTCATCCTCGGGGAAGGTCCGGTGCCGGAGCTGCAGCCTCTCCTGTGAGAGGCACCCTCTGAAGCTGCTGAGCCCGGGCATCGTTCCCTCCCCTTCCTCCGCAAAGCCAGGCTTGATTTATTTTTTATCAGATAATATCCTTTGTGTTGCAAAGAGTCTGGAGCCCGGTGTGGCCTCCCCGACAAATCGCCAGGCGAGTGGCAGGGGGGGTGTGGGGACCAAGCCCCGCTCTATGAGCAGAGGGGGCTTAGAGGGACACTAAAGCATCTTGGTGGCACTCGGTGCCATAGCCAGGCTCGGTCCCAGTGCCCAGCACCCCGTCGTCTGTGGGCAGGCGCAGGGTGCTTGGCTTCCACTAGAAAATCAAATGATTTGGGTCAATTCCCCGCTCTGTGGCCAGGGATGCTGTGGGCAGGTGAGAGGCGGGGGGCGGCTGGGAGCAGCTCCCCCCCCTTCTGCCCCCTAAAGCCAGATCCCGCTGCAGCCCTTCAAAGTGGGAAGAGTGTTTATTTCTGGGATATCGGGTTTCCGGCAGGAAGGCCGGCAACTGCCAAGGTTTTTATTGGATCCCGGTGAAAGGAATTCAGAGAGTCCTGCGCTGCGTGTCTTTCCCTGTGCCTGCCGCCCTTGAGGAGCGTTCCTACCTTTGAACGGGAGCGAGGGACACGGGGATTTGGCAGCCGGCCCCGGTACGGCCGCGGTGATGGAGTTTCAAACAGGTTGCCTTGTTGTCTCCCGGGCAGGAGGCATCAGGAGGGGTTGGGGCCAGGAAAACACGGAGCGGGGCTGCTTGGAAGTAGTTGAAAGAACCTGAGCTCCGTTGGGCTCAAAGCGTGTGGGAAGTGTTGCTGGAGCTCCTCTCCTCGGAGCGGGGCTGGGGCCAGGTATTTCACATTTGTCACTGGCTTGGACAAGGTTTTGACTGTTCTTGGAGGTAACTTTATAGGAGGTTGAAATTCTGAAGACCACGTACAGTGGCTTGATTGCTTCAACGTGCCATGGAGACAGCTCCAGAGCTCTGATCGCCCTTGGATGCTGCCAGCGCAGACCAACGTCCTCCAGGGCCCGAGGTCCACGCCAAGCCCCGTTCCTCTCCACGCATGGGGAGCTCTTGGCTTTAACACTGGGGTTTCCCAGGGCCCTTCTATCCCAGCCGTGGAGCCCCAAGCAGCTGAAATCCTGTGTCTTGCTCCTGTGTTGGTGGGCACAGAGGTGAGCTGTGCTGCACGGTGGCTGCCGGGGACTTCTCAGAGACAAGGATGTCTTAATTTGGGGCTCGATCCAGCGAAAGGAGGTGGTTGAGCCCTGTGCACTGCGGCGTTGGGGGGGTTCCCTGTTTGGAGCTGGGTTTGCTGTGCCTGGTGTCTAAATCAGACGTCGGACGAGCGGTGTCCTCTCCCTGTTGATGGGCGAGGAGTGGGGGCTCCAGCCTGCAGGCTCATCTCCTCCAGAACAAGGAGGGGAGACCGCTTGTGCTTTTTGCAGCATTTGAAGTGGGGGGCGGAGCTCCCTGTTTTGGGGGGTTTAGGGAGGTTTTCGTGCTGTGCAGGCACTCGCGGGCACTCGGAGCGGATACTGGACACGAGTGGTTTCCTGTTGCTCTTCCAGCGTCAGCGGCAGGATCTGGGACCAGCATCCTGCGGCGCTGAGCACGGGAGGGGGATTCCTGCAGTGGAAATTCTGCTCAGTGGAAAAGAGAAAAAAAAAACAAGCAGGGAAGATGTGGGTACACTGTTGATTGTCATTTTTTTTTTACTAACAAGATGACGCCGGTCTCCAGGGCTCGGGGGTCCTACAAGGTCCTGCCAAGGACCACGGCCCCAAGGGCTCTTCATGGCCAGTCGACCCCCCCATCTGGGGTCGTGGTCCTTGGCAGGGAAGAGCTGGAGAAATGAGGCCGCTGCCGGTGAAGGGGACCCCGGGACCCAAACAAAAGCTCATGTGGAAGCAGCTGGGGAGCGTGTGCTGATGAGTATCTCCTCTTCCCCGACGCCCACCGCCATGTGTTTATTTGGAGAAAGGAGTAAATTTCTTTTCCCCTCCAGGAATTATTGGTCCTGGAGAGAAACCGCATTCCCAGGGCTGTCTCTTGTCCTCCCTCCGTGACCCTCTTTCTCCGCTCCCTGGCGCGGGGTCCCGGAGACTTCATTGCCTGCTTTTGATCCCTTTTGCTTGGAAGCCGCAGCGAGCCGTGGCCTCCGAGAAGCCGAGCCGGGGGGGGGAAAAAGGGCCGGGGGCAGCACAAGAGGCAGCGGGGATGTGGGAGGGGGGAGCGGGAAGGAAAATATTGAACTTAGCGTGAAAAACCAGTGAAGCAAACAGGGAAGGGAGGAAGGGAGGAGTGTTAACTGCGGAGCCGGGGCCGGGAGGGGACGGAGCAGCACGACCACGGGGTGAATTGTGTGAGTTTGTGCAGGGGGTTCCTCCATGGCGCAGGGTCTCGAGGTCCTGGGAGGCAGTGGGGGGCCACAAAGCCCCCACACACTGAGGGCTGGTGGGGCAATGTGAGTGCTACCACCTTGTGCTTGTCACGGCTGGGGTGCCCCCGTGAGGCATCACATCGTGGGACATATGGACCCCATGTCCTCTGGACCGTGCGGGGCTCCATCCCTCCCTGCTGATGCCCAGGGCTCCAGCTCAGGACCAGGCAGGGCTGGAGGTTCTTGCCTTTCAGGATGATGCTCTGGTCCACAGGGGCAGTAGCTCTTGGTCCAGTGGGACCCCACGGAGCTCCAACCACTGTCCATGTGGGACGCAGAGGGACCTGGGCAGGCGGGAGAGGTGGGCCCATGTAAACCTCATGAATTTCAACAAGGCCACATGCAAGGTCCTGCACGTGGGTTGGGGCAACCCCAAGCACAAATCCAGGCTGGACGGAGCATGGATTGAGAGCGGCCCTGAGGAGAAGGACTTGGGAATGTTGGTGGGTAAGAAGCTCAACACGAGCCATCAATGTGTTCTGGCAGCCCAGAAAGCCCCCCGCATCCTGGGCTGCATCCCCAGCAGTGTGGCCAGCAGGGCGAGGGGGGGATTCTGCCCCTCTGCTCCGCTCTGGGGAGACACCCCCCAGTGCTGCCTCCAGCT
>JAOXNO010000016.1:5145753-5158279 GCA_028565335.1 Limnodromus scolopaceus
TCTCTTCTCCAGACTAAAAAGCCCCAAGTCCCTCAGCCTTTCCTCGTAAGGGAGATGCTCCAGGCCCCTCATCATCTCTGTGGCCCTTTGCTGTACTCTCTCCAGCAGTTCCCTGTCCTTCTGGAACTGGGGAGCCCAGAACTGGTCCCAGTGCCCCAGATGGGGCCTCCCCAGGGCAGAACAGAGGGGGAGGATGACCCCCCTCCACCTGCTGGTCACACTCTTCCTGTTGCCCCCCAGGATGCCATTGGCCTTCTTGGCCACAAGGATCTGTGACCTTTAAGCCTGGTCTGTTCTCAGTATTCCCTTTGTGCCCACCCTGGTTCCTTGACCACTCCCCAAGGGCTCACACACATGGTCTTTACGCAGAGCCTATGTGTGGCAGGATGTGGGGAGTCCTCCCAGCTCGATCCCTCTCCAGCTGAGGTGCCCGTGGTCGTTGCTGTGACGTGGTGCTCCCGGGAAGCTGCCACCAGCCCTGCCAGCTCGGCCACCGAGGAGGTGGCTCTCGGGATGTGGACAGAGCAGCAAAGCTCAGGGTGCAGGAATGGAGTGAGGTGGTGTTACTTGGAGACTTCTTCAAGCCTAGCACTTCATTCCGATGAAAATACTCAAAGTGAGCCAAATTCTCACCCGGATTTGCCAAGCTGCACGTGGAGGCAGCGGGGTGGTGAAGCCAGGGTGTAACCACGGCTTCCAGGGAGCAGGGCAGTCCCCCGGGGTGTAGCCTTTCCTACCACAGGAGGAGACACCGCTCTCAGCTCAGCCTGATGCCTTGGAAGGAGCCCGTTTGTGGCCGGGGGCTGTGCCTGTTGACAGCCCGGGCTGGGTCCTGCTCCATGTCCCCTTTCGTAAGCCCCGGGCATGTGACCGTCAGAGGAACGTGAACCCAGCGTGGAAGCTCTTGCCCGCCTGAACTGTGCTCCCGATACCCGGTACCCGAGCTGCGCTTCTAGGAAGCCCCGTCCTCGCTCTCAGGAACCTCCCAGGAATTTAACACTCCGCTCCCAGACTTCCCAACCCCAGAGCACACTTCTCATGTCGGGTTGGGTCTCCCCTTCACCCCAGTGAAGCGACTCAAATTCAAGAATCTATTAGTGAAAAGGTTCCCAGCATTTTGGGAGTTTGCTAGTGGGACTTTTCTTGAAACGTGATATCCAGCTATGTTATTTTATGGCCGTGCTTCAAAATAGAGATTAATGTTCCTGGACAGATGTTACTGGGAGGTTGTTTCCCTGCGTGGGTGTATTTTTAGTTAGAGTTTTCCAGGGAGTACACAAGGAGAAGTTGCCTTTCCCTCTTGCTGGAACAGGATACAGAAAAGGGGGTTTGCTCTTGGGGAAGAAAAAGCTGATCTATTTATTTTTCAGTACTTTCTGGGTTAAGGCTGTGGTCTTTTGGAGGAATCCCTTTTCTGCCTGTGGTTTTTGAGCTCTTTCCAGTGACTCCTTTATAAGGAACGGGCTGTTCAGCCCAGTGGTATTCCTAGAAATCCGTGCCTGGAGCCGAGGCTGGCTGCGATGCGCTGGAGCCGGCTGGTCCCACGTGGGGCGGGGAGAGTCGGCCGCCGTCTGGTTAACCATTAAAACAGCCAGGAGTTAACGACTCCCTGCATTCGAGTCCTCGGAAAGGTCCATTCTTGGAGGTGCAGGAGTTTCTGCTGGGCAGCGCTCGGTGAGGGAGGGAGGCACAGCCACGTCCTGTCCCCAGTGTGAGCCCCTGTGTCTGCCCACAGCTCTCAGCCCCCGACAGAAAAGGCTTTTGTGATTATGAGCAGAAATTAAATTCAATTTACTGTTCCCTTTGGGGGTTGTTGTGACCCTGAGTTGGGTGGAAGGGGCTGGATCTGTCACGTGCAGGGTCGGGCTGGGGTTTGGAGCCCTGTGCTCTCTCCACGCAGCGGTAGCATTGGCTGTTACTTGGGTACCTGATGCTTTCATACTTATTTTTGGCAAATAGTGTTAATGGTATTGGGTTTTTTTGTAAGGTAGGACAAAAAAAAACCTAAGTGCTAAATAATAAGTATCACTTTAAAGGTGACTCCTGTTGCCATATACACCCTGTACAGGTGTGAAGATGGCCCAGCTGTATTTCCTGCCCCAAAATGCTAAAAAAAACCGCTGACAGTGCCCTTGTTCTCCCCCCAGGTACCAGGATTATTTACGACCGTAAGTTTCTGATGGAGTGCCGCAATTCTCCCATTGCCAAAACACCACCTTCTGACCTTCCGGACATTCCAGGTGTTACCAGCCCAAACGTGGAGGAGTTGAAGATTGAGAACAACCACGTCCAAAACTGCGATGAGAAAGTGAGCGCAGGTGAGTGCACCCAGAAACCGAAGCGAAGCGCGTCACTGGGGGCTGGAAATAGAGACGGGAACACACGGACGGGAGCTGGGAGATCCCTGGGAGCTGCGGGCAGTACAGAATCACAGAATGATTTGGGGTTGGAAGGGACCTCTGGAGATCATCCAGTCCAATTCCCTGCCAGAGCAGGTCCCACAGGAATGCGTCTAGATGGGGTTTGAATGTCTCCAGAGACGGAGACTCCACCACCTCTCTGGGCAGCCTCTTCCAGGGCTCTGCCACCCTCACAGCAAACAAGTTCCTCCTCATGTTTAGATGGAACTTCTTGTGTTCAAGTTTGTGCCCCTTCCCTCTTGTCCTGTCACTGAAAAAGCACCACTGAAAAAGACTGGCCCCATGCTCTACCGATACCCCAATAACTTCTTACAAAATCAAAATGTGCCTGGTGTTACTCAGTAATTAGGTTCTCACAGTTGTTAGGTTCTGCTGTGGTCCCCAGTAATGTGACTCTTTTCAATTAGTTGGATATAATTTGTTACAATCACTTAATTCCCATTGATTGAGCACTTGGGGGAGCGAGGAGGAGCCAGGAGAACAGAACTGGCCACTTTCTGCACATCGACACGTAACTAAAGGCACTGTAGGAGCAACACGAGCAACTTCTGCTCTTCAACAGGTTGTTTTTTTTCAAGCTACGTGAGATCAGTTCTTGAAGCAACCTGCAACTGCCGAGTACCGTTATTTATCTTCTCTCTAAAAATAAAGATCTGAATGCTCACCAGCTGCCTCCCCTGCTCTCTCTAAGCAAAATCTTACCCGAGTCAATATTGCTTCATGTTTTTATTAGACTCTTGTGACCTTTAGTGGCTCGCTGGGCTCCCTGGCAGCGCGGGCTGGGTGCCAGCCTGGTGTCACCCTCCCAGAGGAGCCCTGTCCCCAGGAGCAGATCGTTGCCCCTCACACTGGTGTCCTCTCCGGCCGCCTGAGCTGTGGTGGCAGCTGGAAGATAATAAGTTGTGAAACGTGCGTTTGTGTCTCTGGTAACAGAAGTTTGTCCCAGTGGCTGTCATCAGCGTTATTCTTTACGTTCCTTTGTACAAGGAAATCCAGGGGTAGAAATAAATCACTTGAAGGGCATGTCCTCTACTCCTGCTCTTGGCTGAGTGGGATCCCCGGGGTGGACATTTTGCTTGTACAAGATGGTTTCCGTATCAAAATTGATGCCTGAACACAGATTTTAAGTCCAGCCTGCCACTTCTCTGAAGCACAGCTGATGGTTGTTTCTTCAACAAAACATTTGGTATTTCATGTGAAACTTTGAGGACTAATTCTTGGGGTTTGTCCCTCTCAGCAGGTGAGGAAGAGCAGTTTGACATGGACATCTAAAGCGGGCGCCCCCAGAGTGCTTATCCAGTGAAGAACCAGGACCTTGTCTCGAGGATTCCCACCAGCCAGGCTTCGGTGTAGCCCATGCCTTGAGTGCCTTCCTGCTTCCCGGGAAAGGCTTCTCTTCCCCTCCGGGAACGGAGCATGTCCCGTTTTGGGGCTGAGCCTCGGCCCCTCCCTCCGGCTGCAGCCCCCGGCGCAGCCCCCGCCGAGGACAGGCCTTGGGGTGCCGGAGGAGACACTCTCAATGATTGGTTTTGTTTCCAGTTTTATGCTTTTTTTTTTTTGTTAATCATTTTAATACTGTAAAAGTGACAGAAATGCGATACAAGGGAGAAATAAAAATCACTTGGAGTCTCCTGGTATGGAGATGACTGCAATAAACACGGCTCCTGTCCTTCACTCGGTCCGGCAAGAAGCTACCACCCTGTGGGAGAAAAATGGAAGGGGTGGTCCTGTGTAAAGCCTTCAGGAGAAATTTCTACACTGAAAGGGTGATCGAACACTGGAGGAGGCTGCCCGGTGGTGGGGTCGCCATCCCTGGAGGGATTTCAAAGCCGGGCAGATGTGGTGCTGAGGGACATGGGTCAGTGGTGGGTTTGCCAGTGCTGGGTGGGTGGTTGGACTCGATGATCTGAAAGGTCCCTTCCAACCTTGATGGTTCTGTGACTCAGATAAAGGCTGTGCTTTTGGGTTTCCCCTGAAAGACAAAGGCTGAGAGGCTCCAACCCCTCTTGGCAGAAGGTCTCTGTGTCCCACCTGCAGCACCCGGTCACCGCAGGAGGTTTCAGTGGGCTCCGAGCCTGATGCCAGAAATAGTTACCAAAATCTGTTTCCAGATGGTTCTTTTGCTGCAGGTGTTTGAGCTGCTTTTCTACCACCCCATGAGGGGCAGGGCTGGGTCGGGTTTGGGGTGGAAGCAGCTGAAATTGGCTCAAGAGGAGCCACCTGTAGCTGAGCTCTGTGGAGGGTCTCCACTCTCAGCTGCCTTCTCCTGCCGGGAAAAGCCTGAACCTCCAGCTCTGCCCCAACTCCCGCTTCCCGAAGGAGCGGATCTCCTCCAGCGAGTGAGTGAGTGCTCAACTGGAGTGTTTTCTGCTGGTTTTTTAATCTGTGCTGAAACTTTGGGGGTTGTTTTACACTTATTTCTCCTTTCCATAACTTGGTGGGGTGGGCATTAAGACTCCCACTGACCTTTGGAGGAGAGGGGTGTAGCAGGAAGGTCGGAAGTGAGTCTGTCTGGTTTCCAGGGGGGGAATTTTCATCTGAGAAAGTAATTTTCCCGGGGCGGGGGGGGGGGAAGGTGGGCCCCCAGGGTGAGTATCTGCCTTCCAGGGAGGTTTCATAAGTGGGTTCTGGAGCCGTCTCTAACCCCAGGGCCCTGCTGCTGCTTTAGAGATGCTGCTGCTGGTGGCATCTCCTGGGGCTGGTGGTTGAGGTGCCTCAAGGAGGAGAATGGATCCGAGGACACGGCCCCGGCCTCAGACTTCCAAAAAGACAATGAGTGTCCGCTCGGCTCAGCGGTAGATAGCGTTCAAATAGCTGCTAATTAGGCTCAATAGTGGCATTATGATATGCAGGATTCTAATAATGAGTAACAGAAGGAGCAGAGACAAAGCAATTGCTGCAGATAAACTTGCATATTTTTTTTAAAAAAAAAGATAAGATTAAAAAGTGTTTCTCTGAAGCCTTAATGGGGACAGATTCACATTTATTGCCCTCGGGTGTCACTTTATCAGCCTGGCCACCAGCGGCTGGGTTCTGTTGGGATGTGCCTGTAGAGAGGAGCTGCTGGAATATGGGCGGCTGCGGCTGCCACCGACTTGTCTTTTTTTGCTAAATCAGTGTTTTCAGCTGGAAATGGGCACTGTTGGGCTGTGTTCCTGTGCCCTTCAGACTCCCGTGTCCTCAGAGCCCTCCTGGTCTCTGGTCACCACCGGCCACAGCAACCTCCAGCCTCTGGGGGAGGCGGCAGAAAAGCTGGGTTTGGGAAAACTTCCCGTGTTGATGTTAATTTGCCCAAAGCCGGTTATTTTAGGGAAGGCTGGAAAAGCTGCCACAGCCCCGTAATTAAGTCCTTGTTTTCCTGCTCTGCCCGAACCCAAATGTTTGTCGTTGTTGCTGGAGGGGGGGCTTTGCAGCTGGAAGGGTTGGGTTGGTGGGACCCCTGGCAAGAGGGTTTTGATGGAAAAGGGCGTCTGTTTGCGGGAGGGGGGTTTCACCCTGAGATCCCGGTCCCCTCTCGGAGGTGCCCCCGTGGTGGTGCCATCCCCAGCCAGGGGCTGCGGCTCTTTGGGGCGAAACAAGCCCATTTCAGCCTTGCCCAGTTTCTGACCCGCGGTGGCCCGGCCGGGAACGGGGTTTGATGTTGGTACAAAAGCGACGGCGAGCGACGCTTTTAAATTCCATCCCCTCCCGCCCCCCCCCCCCGCTCGAGGGGAACAAGTGTTTAAGTGTGAAGTGTTCGGTCCGTGCCCGCCGCAGCTTTGCATCGGTATCTGCTGCTTATGTAGATCCGGGGGGAGCATCAAAGCGCCAGGTGCCTCCGAAGGCAATTCGTAGCCGATAATTCGGAGAGAGGGCGAGCACCCTGCGAAGCACCCGGCCAGGTGTGAGAGGGGAGTCCCGGGGGGGGGGGGTGTCTCCTGCTGGCTCCCCTGGGGCCATGGGCACATCGCCGAGTTGCCACCAAAGCTGTGGACGCGTGACGAGGTGCTGTGGCATCCTCGAGTGCATCTCCTGCGGGGCAATTCACCCCCAACCCCGTGCCTGGAAGTCCTCCGTCCGTGGCGTGGGACCACACGCTCTCAGGCTCCCCCGCTCCCGGCCTTTGACATTTGTCTCCCGCATCCTTCCGAGGGGCGTTTTTGGACCCGTCTCCTGCACGGGTTCATGCTCCCGGAGTTCCCGCAAACCGGCAGGTAAAACTTTCTAAGGCTCAATTCAAAGTTCAGAAAGCAGGCGTTCTGCACTGCGGCGCTGGGCGCACAGGGGATCGCTCCTCCTGCTGTGCACCCCGAATACTGTTGCCAAATTAAATTTATACACAACAGGTATGGATATTCAATGTCATTCCAAGAAAACATTAGCATATTCATTACATTTCTGAGAACTCATTTACATATTATAATAAGCTTTTGGGCATGCGTGGTTGTGCCTTCTGGTGGTCCTCATTTTGAGTGAGGGTCGTTTCCTCCTCCATCTTCATCTTCTTCACCCGTCCTTTGGCTCACTTTTTCATGTTGGCAAAACTTCCAACTGCTTAATTGCTCATTAAAACTAATGATCTGCCTGCTACCACCTGTTCGTCAGCAAAAATATGTCCATATTTATTGCCTCCCTGTCTTAGGTCACCATGTTCTCAGGGCCACATACATCCTTTCTCATCTTACTAAGTCTTTGAAACCATTTGGGATGGTTGCTAAAATAGCTACATTTCTTCTCTAAAAGAGGGTTCTCTGCAGTTTAAGCATTCACAAACTACATAAAATCTGCCTTGGGTATCACAAGCTTGCCTAAGCCATGCAAGGAGCAGCTCAGCAGTTCCTGGGCAGATCCCTGCATGAGTGGGGTTTGTTCCTCCCCTGGAGCCACTTCTGGGGGGGGGGGGCTGAGCCCCTGGGCAAGTGGAGGCTGCAGTGTGGCTACCCAGGCAGGCTCAGCAGGAGGGGAAGCAGCCGTGGGTGGCTGCCCTGCACAGCTGGGACGCTCCGGGGAGGTCCGAGGGACAAGTGTTGGCTTTGTCATCGCATTTTCTGTCCCTGCCCCTTTTTGTCTCGAGCGGGGCAGAGCAGCGTCCTGCTCCGTGTCCCGGTCACGGGACGAACAGCCCTGGCCTGACCCTGCTCCTGCCTCAATCCGCCGTTTGTGCAAATATTACCCTGGGCCTTTGATAAACCCGTCGGTCTGTTTGTTCTCGCTCGCTCTTTCTTCCTGCGTCCAAAGTAAACCCCGTCCCAGCTCCCTCCCCGGCCACGGGCTGTTCCTCCCGAGGGACGGGCACCGGCTGGCACCGGGGACGGTGGTGGCTGCGGCTCGGTGCCATTGCCAGCAGCAGGCACTGCTCTTGCTCGTGTTTGGGGGGAGCCTGGGGGCTGCCAGGCTCTGACCCCGTGCGTGGCGAGGGAAGCTGGGAGGCAGGCAGGGTCCCAGCTCCTCATCCTCATCCCAGCCAGGCTGAGGCTGCTGTGCGTATCCAGCTCCCGTAAAACCCTGGCCACTTTCCCCGCCAGAAAACCTCCCCTGCACCGGGAAGGCTCCATCCTCCCTGCGCCAAGGTGGAAGGATGTTAAAGCCAGGCCAGCCCTTCTAAGAGCAGAGACCCTGCCAGCTCCCCAACACCCCTGGGGGCGCGACGAGAGGCTCCCCGAGCACCCGTGGTGGGGTTTCTGCTCTGCAGCAAAACCCCCACTGAGAAACTGGTGCAAAAACCAGTCCTTTCTGCCCAAGGGAGGCTCACAAGAGCATCTCTGCGTGCAAGAGGAGGGTCTGGCCGCATGTGCCAGCCGGACCATTCCCTGCCAGGGCAGTGGGAGTGGGGTGAAAGCCCCCATGTCCCGTTCCTGCTGTCCCACCTCCCGTGGGCAGTGTCCCTGCCCCAGCAGCCTGGGCTCCAGGGATGCTGCAGGTCCCACCGGTCACTGGAAAGGTGACCTGGCCGTGCCTGCAGGAGGGCAGCCCACCAGGCAGGACCCCCACTTTATTGTCCTGGTGTCTGGGCTCCCTCTGTCACCGGCTGATGTGTATTGGGGCAGGAGAAGGGACAGGCACCGAGGTCTCTGCTTGGGGACCAGGTCTCCGCTCACAGCCCGAGCCCTGCAAAGCCGAGCTCACAAGATACGTGTCCTGAGAAGAGCGGTGCAGCTTTATTGTCACCATCCCTGCTTTGATGTTTTTCTTATGGCCTTTATTTTTCCCCCCTGCTCTTCCCAGGGCAGGGCTGCTGCCTTCCCCCTGCCCCACCACAACTTTTGAACCCACTGCCCGATTCCAGACAGGCTTGATGGAGGGGCAGAGGTCGTGGAGATACAGCTTCCAGCGAGGCTGATGGACCCAGGGGGCTGGGGAGGGCAAGGGGGTCCCCCGAGGGGGGGCAAGGAGCTGGGGAGTGAGCGTGGGAGAGTGAAACCCCCTGGCCCCGCTGCTGGTGTGACAGTTGTTTTTGAGAGGGAGTAGCCAACCTGTGGAGGAGGAGGCAAAAAAAAATAAATAAATCTAATTTTATTTCATCCAGAGCCCAGATCTCGAGATTTCTGTGCACATCTGGCTCCTGCCAGGGGTGAGCCCACGGCTCCCTCGCCCACCCTTTGACAGCTCCTGCAAATGACCCTCTAATGACGGGCTGGCCGCAGTGTGAAACGCCGGCGGAATATGTAAGGGAGGGTCTGCGCGGGGGGAACCAGACGCGCTTTGTTTATCCGCCGGCTGGGATGTGGATTGGGGATAATCAGGCTGGGCCGGCGATGTGGAATGGGGGCCGCTGGTCCCAGGAGGGGAGGGATGGAGGATGGCCCCGTCCCGGCCACCCGCTTGTCCCCTCCGCCGTGTATAGCCGGGGACCAGCAGTGTGTCCCCACGCGTGAGCCACGTCCCCCTCCACGGCTGTGGGAGGGGGCAGCTCTGAGCCCTGGGGGACCCCAGACCCACGGCTGCGATGGGGGGAGCCCGGCCAAACCCGGGGATGGACCCTCGCTGCCCCAGGAGGAGTGTCACCCCCCAGGGCTGGCACACAGGGGGGCACGGTCACCCCGAGGGCACTCGAGACCCTGAGCATCGCCCGGGGCTCCCAGCCCCACCACCCCTTGGGGTGGGTGCCCCAAAGGAGAGCTGCCTGCACTGGCCACTGCGTTTGGCTCAAAACCGTGGCTGGTAGGGAATATGGCCCTTCCCCTTATCTCCAAGGGGCAAATAAAGGTGGAAAATCCCCTCAGCCCTTCTCCTCACCGGCTGCAGGTGCTTCCCCGCTTGCTCTTGAGCAGACCCCATCGGGGTGGGAGCAGCTGCCTCCTTATGTCACCCCAATTTCCCTCTTCATGGAGCAATTGAGCATTTTTTGCTTCATTCCAGCACCACCACCACCACCCACCCCCACTTTGCTCTAGCAAGTCACAGTGGCAGCCCACCCACTCTGGATGTTGCTGCCTGGCTGTGCTGGTTTTAACTGCTAGCCATATGGCAACTGCAGCCCCCAGAGCTGGAGCCAGACCCCGGGGCAGGGAGAGCCTCTGGGTGTAGCAGATGGACAGAGGGATGGGGGGAATTGCAACCCGAGACCCCATTCTGTAGCAAAAATGGGCTGGGGAAATCAGCAGAGTCTACCAGGCATTTTTAATATATATAATTTATTGAATTACGCAACCACGAGCCCCATCCAGTGAGTTGTGGAAAAGCTTTGAGCAAATCTGTGGTTTTACAGAGGAAAGCAGTGTGTGAGCCGAGGTGTTCAGGGCAGGTGGGAGGGCTGGGGGGGCTCAGAACCCACCACGGGGGTGCCTTATTGCCAGGGACACCTCGCTATTGCCCGTGCAAACCCTCTCCGGCTCCTGGTGAACAGATGATGCTTTGGAGAGGGATGCGGGAGCCCCAGGTCCATCTTTTGCATCACTCCCTGCGTGGTCCTGGGTGAGCAGCACGAATGATGGAGCTCCTCCACGCCAGCCAGCTCCTCCTGAGCCGGGGCCGGGCTCAGATTGGGTGTTTCAGGGCAGGAGCAGGCTGAGATGAACCCCTGCCTGCTGCTGCCCTTGTGGCTCTGCCGTCTGGACACCGGGCTAACACATTAACTCGCCTTGATTACAACAGAAATCTGATAGAGTTTTAATAGAAATATAATAGTCTTAAGAGAAGCCCAGGGGAGACTGGAAAGCTCCGCTGGGGGAGCGTGTCGTGGCAGGGAGCGATGCTGCGGCGGCTCCAGCCCCGCGCCCCGGGCTCCTGCCTCTGCCGAGCAGCACCAGCCCTCGGCACCCACCGCCCCGGTGCTGCTGCGAGGTGTCCGATGGCTTCCTGGATCCATCCCTGCGCTGCAGCCACGCAGTGCCTCCGGGGCACCCCACTCCTCCTCCCCTGGCACAGCCAGGGCTTCACCGACCCACGGGCAGGCGGGGTTCGGAGGCGATGGGGGCTCGGCGATGCCCCGGTCTGCGCACTGGTCGTGGGGTGGGCAGCCCATGGGGACACTTTCTGGGCAGAGATGTGCCCCTTCCTGGCGGGGGGGTGAGCCGGCCTCAGTTGCAGCCGCACTCCTCGATGATCATGTCCTCGTGGTGGCGGACGACGATCTCTCCCTTCTCGTAGTAGAGCATGGAGAGGGGACTCATCCTCACCGGGGAGCAGGCGGGGCAGGGCACCTGGTTGGGCTTGTAGAGCTGCAGCAAACTCTGTGGGGGAGACACGGGAAGGGCAGAGCGTCACCCCCCTGCCGCGGGACGGCGGGGCTGGGGTGCCCGGGGGGAGCGGAGGCAGCCACCCCCTCTTACCTGGATGTAAGCGTGGTTGGTGGGCTTGAAGGTCTCATCCACGGGCGACGGACACTGCCCTTCGCACCGGTAGGCGTTGTACTTCTTGGGGTAGACGATCCAGCTGCCCCAGCCGGTCTGCTCGAAGTCCACCATCATGTCCACCCTCCTGCAGAGGGACCTGCCCTCCTCCCCGGGGACGGCAGCGGCGGCGACAGCCTCGCTCGCCTTGATCCTCTGCTTCTCCTTCCTGTTCCTGCGGTGCCGGCGGGTCCCCGCGCCCTGGGAGCCGCTGTCACGCACGACGTGCTTGGAGGTCTCGGCTGTCCTGATGAGGCTGTGGTCTCCTGGAGACTTGTCCCTGGAGAAGACGAGCAGCAGGACTCCGTCCGTCACGTCCTGGGGCAGGGCTGGCTCCGCGGGGCCGGCATCACTCGAGGTGGGCAAGTGCATGGGGGCGGTGGCCGGGGTGGCCGCCCCACTTCCCTCCCACTGCTCCCGTCCCGTGGGACCGTGGTGTCCAGGCACCACGGCCTGATGGAGCCAGGACCGGAGCAGGCTGGTGACCTCAAAGACTTTCCAGGAGGCCTGGGTGGAAGAGGGGCTACCAGCCACGGTGCCCAGGAAGAGCTGGTGGGCGCAGGTCCTGCCGTCCCGGCACCTCTGCCGCCGGCTGTGGTAGATGTCCAGGGGGGTGTCGTGGGATGGAGAGAGGCCGGGCAGGCGGACGCGGAGCTGGGCCAGACTCACCTCCTGGCTGCTGGAGAGGGAGGACATGTCGAAGGAGAGCGCCCAGCGGGAGCCGTTCTGCAGGGAGCCTGAAACCCAAGGGGCACGGTGAGGGGACCCCCAGCTTGATCCTCCCCCGCTGCCGGGGCACGGGCCCTGCCGTGGGAGCCCCAGGGTGGGGGGAAGGCACCGGATGGTGCCGGTGATGGGAAGGGGGACGGCGGGGACGGTGCCGGTCCTGGGGACAGGGATGAGCGGGGATGGTGCGGGTCGAGGAGGCAGTACTGGTCCCGGGGACTGGGATGCCTGGGGACAGTGCGGGTCCCAGGAAGGGGATGCACGGGGACTGTACCGGTCGTGGGGACAGGGATGTGCAGGGACGGTGCTGGTCCCGGGAACAGTGCGGGTCTCAGGGACAGGGATGCCTGGGGACAGAGTGGGTCACAGGGGCAGTACTGGTCCCAGGGACAGGGATGCCTGGGGACAGCACGGGTCCCAGGATGGGGATGCGCGGGGATACTGTGGGTCCTGAGGACACTGCGGGTCCCAGGGCGAGGTTGCCTGAGGACACTGTGGGTCCCAGGGACAGGGATGCCTGGGGACAGAGTGGGTCCCAGGACGGGGCTGTGTGGAGACTGTACCGGTCCC
>JAOXNO010000016.1:5209308-5255751 GCA_028565335.1 Limnodromus scolopaceus
CCCCCCCCACCCCCCCCAACCGGTCCAGCGGTGTCTGCGCCCCACAGCGGGCACAGACCCCCGGCAGGGGCACAGACCCATGGGGGGGAGGCACAGACCCCTGGCAGGGGCACAGACCCCTGTTGGGCAGCGGGGCAGGACGGCACAGCCCTGCTGGGGGTCCCGGTCACCCCCTCTCCACCCCCACCGAGGGACGGGAGGAACATGTTTTTAACAGAGACCAGGTTTTCCGGGAGCTCCCGGGGGGTTTTATTTACAGCGGCCGTTTGTGGGAGACCGGAGGTCCCCGGCGTCTGCCCGAGGCCGCCTGGGCATCTCCAGCCTGGGAAACAGGAGGCCGGTGTCAGGTCCGAGCTGCCGCCCCTCGAAGGGGCAGGGATCCCCGTGGTAGCGTGGCAGGAAGGCGAGAGCCGAGAGCCCTCTCTCCTCCGGCCCCACCGCCAGGCGGGAGAGCAGCCTGTGGGCAGCGTGGGGGGTGATGGGCTGCAGCAGCGTCCCGTAGACGCGCAGGCACTCCAGCGTGACGTGGAGGATGGTGTCGAGCCAGCGCTGCTCCCCGGGGTCTGTGCGGTCCAGTTTCCAAGGCTTGTGTCTCTGGAAGAAGCCGTTGCTCTGCCTCACGCACAGGGCGATGCGCTCCAACGCCTTGTAGATCTGGAAACCTTCGAAATACGCAGCCACCTCCAGAGGCAGAGAAGCCACAGAGGCCACCAGCTCATAGTCCTCGGCACAAGCCCTGCCCAGGCCGTCTGCCTCCCGGTGGTCCAAGAGCTTTGGGAAACAAGCCTGTGAGAAGGAGGGGTAAGTGTTGCTGGGGTTGATGCTGGGGGCTGTGGAGCGATTGAGGAGTCCCCCGAGCGTGTCGGCCAGTTCCGAGTTCAGCAGTTTAACCACCTTCTCCTCGTAATAGTCACAGTCCCGCTCGGGGACCCCCTGCCTCAGCAGGAAGTAGCGAAACCCATCCACCGTGTAGCGGTCCATGGACGCGGCGGGGTCCACCACGTTGCCCAGGCTTTTGGACATCTTCTGCCCACGGACGGTCCAGTGGGAGTGCACCAAGATCCGCTCGGGGGGGGCCAGCCCCGCTGCCATCAGCAGCGCCGGCCAGTAGACGGCATGAAACTTGAGGATGTCCTTGCCCACGACGTGGCGGGCAGCGGGCCACCACTGGCCGTGCCCCTCGGGGTAGCCCACCACGCTCAGGTAGTTCACCAAGGCATCCACCCACACGTAAATGGTCTGGGTGGGGTCGCTGGGGACTGGGATGCCCCACGGCAGGCGGCTCCTCTCCCGGGAGACGGACAAGTCTGGCAAGTCCTCCTCTTCCAGCCAGTGCAGCACGCGCCGGTAGAAAGGCTCCGGGGCGATGGCCTGGGGGTTGTCCCGCAGCCAGTCCCGCAAGGGGCCCCGGAACGCCGAGAGCCTGAACATGTAGTTCTCCTCCTTGGTCCAGTGCACCTGGGAAGGCGGGAGAGGTCAGAACTGCAGCCCAAACGCCCTGCAAACTGTTCTACAATTTGCACGGGGAATTCTCAGCGTGGGGGTGGTCTTTGGGTGTTCTCCCCACCACCCGCGGAGCCCCTGGCGTCCTCCTGTGGCTGGCGGGGACCTTCTCTCCTGCCACCGCCTCCCTGGCTTCCCCAGGACCACACGGACTTTGGCACTTGGGAAAGCTCATTGTGCTTTGGAGGATGCTCCTGCCCCCAGGGAAGGAACACCCTTCTACGGGCCGATTTGTGTGTCATCAGGCAAGAATTAGGGAGACGAGAATACACTTTCTTTAAAACGTAGTTCTGCAATAATAGTAGGAAATCATCAAAGGACAAAATGACATGGTTAATTACTGCCTCACTAACAGCACCAGTGAGTGTCTCTGCTTTTCCCCCAGGCGCTACGTTCCTCTCTCCCCAGTTTATCGTTGGTGCATCTGCCAGGGCTTGGGTGGGGATGGAGGTGGGGGCCGCGCGTGGGTTTGGGACGGGAACGGTGCTGGTGGCACACGGGTGGGTCTGGGTGTCGCTGAGCTCTCAAAGCCCTTCCTGCTCCTCACCCCACCCTGCCAGCGATGGGCTGGGGGGGACACAGCCAGGACAGCTGACCCCAACTGACCAAGGGACATTCCACACTCAGTCTTTAAAGCTGGGGAAGAATGAGGAAGGGGGGGATATTCAGAGTGACAGTGTTTGTCTCCCCAGGTCACCTTTACATGATGGAGCCCTGCTGTCCTGCGGAAGGAGTGAATTAACTCCTTGTTTCGCTTTACTTGTGACACTTTTGCTTCACCCATTAAACTGTCTTTATCTCAACCCATGAGTTTTCCTTATTTTTTCCAACTCTTCTCCCCATCCCACTGGGGGTGGGGGAAGAAGTGAGCGAGCGGCTGCGTGTTCCTTGCTGCCGACTGAGGTTAAACCCCGACAGCGTCGTAGTTGCTAACTTCGTTAGCTGTAATCACGTTGAAGTGCTGACAGCACTCCTCCCACGCGCTTAAATTCAATAAATGACACATTTAGCTAAAACAACGAGAACTCTGCAGGTAGATGGGGTACGAGTGAGCTGTGTACAGGCACTCAGGAGATCACAGAATGACAGGGGTTGGAAGGGACCTCCGGAGATCCTCCAGTCCAACCCCTCACATCAAGAATTCTTACCTTTTCAAGCTAAATAAGGCTCTAAGATAAGAAAGTACAAGCTTTGGCATCACGCTGCGGAGTTTCGGTTTCTAGCACTGAACCCAACAACTTCTGACTGAGCCAGAAGGTGTCTCAGTCTCAGTACAAGTAGCAGAGAACCTACTGCACCTACCCCTCCTCAGGGCTGAGATATCCTAAGGAATAATTAATCCTAGTGGCACAAAACTGCTCTTTGACGTAGCTGAATTTACCTAATTTCAGTAGCAGATACCACAAATACCCTTTCTTACTTGATTAGGTCACCCCAAAAGAAATACCTTTCCCTACACAAATCAAAAACCAGTCACACAGAAATGTTTTGGTTTGCCCCTCAGGCCCCCAAATTCTTTATGTTTTTCCATAATCTTTTTCAGTTTCTGGGTCCTGGCTCTCAGCACTCCACCCAGGAAACACTTCACACAGAGCCCAGGCGGTGTCCTCCATCCCATAGTCCCTTTTACACAACCCAGAGATCCTTTGGGTGACAGCTCGGGACACAAAAGCTACCTCAAAGCGGGACCCTGCAACCATTTCTTCTGAAAGGCTGGCCAGGTCTGGTGTTTGGCCCCAAAGAACCCACCTCAGGTCACCTCCTGGGTGCCACGAGCCGAGCCACCTGTCACGGAGGTGTCTCACGTAGGGCCAAAGCCCATGTAAGGGGACTGATGGAAAGTGTCCGGATGCCAAACTGAACTGCCTCACGAAATAGATCCCAAACTCCGGACACCCATCGAACCCCTCAGTTACAAACACCTTCATCCTCCCGCACAGCTAAATCCATTCATCACCGCTTTACAGCCCTCTCCCAGTCCAACAGCAGCAGCTGAACCCTCCCCATGACACGTGCCTGGAATCTGCCTCTGCCGGCTGGGGCCCCGGCAGCTCTGCCTCGCACTGCACCTCTAGAGTGACAGGAGGGTTTGGGTGGGAAGGGACCTTAAAGCCCCCCCAGTGCCACCCCCTGCCCTGGGCAGGGACACCTCCCACCACACCAGGGGGCTCAAAGCCCCGTCCAGCCTGGTCTTTAAACACAGAAGAGACATTCTATGAAATACAGGCGAGTCTCAGCTGGGATGAATTACAACAGGAATTACTACAGCACTAAACACCCCCAAATTTGGCCAGAGATGAGAGCGCAGCGCCTCCGCAGGCCCCGCCGCCCCGGGCCGGTGCCGTTACCTGATGGCCGGTCTCCAGCGAGACCTTGCAGGGGCGCCCCTGGGCATCCCTGCGCTCGGCCAGCTGGCCCTCGGGCAGGAAGCTCTCCTCGGCCGTGCAGTACCAGCCCTCGTACCGCCCTTTGTAGAGAGCCCCGCCGTCCCGGAGCGCCCCCCAGAAATGGCACACGGCTCGCCGGTGGCGGGGCTCGCTGGTGCGGACGAAGTCCGTGAAGGAGACGGCGGCCCGGGTCAGGGCCCGGCGGAAGAGGCCCGAGACCCGCTCACACAGCTCCGGGGGGGACGTCCCCGCCGCGGCCGCGGCCTGTTGGATCTTCAGCCCGTGCTCGTCCGTCCCTGAAACGGCAGAGAGGGACGTGGGGAGGGGGCCCCGGGGACGAGGCTGGGGGCGCGGGGGGACGGGGAGGGGACTCCGCAGGGATCTGTGTTGTGCAACATCGCCGGCCGCCCCCCGGCCCCCCCAGCGCCGCCGTAGCACCGTGTTGTCTGTGGCAACGCCATCGGCTGCTTGGCGAAGGGAAAGTGACACCAGAACTGAGATACAGCCCCCACCAGCGCCAGGAAACACGCTTCTCCTCCGGTCCCTTCGCACCCAAAGCGAGTGAGGGCGGCTGGACCCCCTCCCGGGGCTGGCAGAGATGGGGGCGAGGGGGGGCATCTCCCCCTTCTCCCCGTGCGCAGCCCCCGCCAGGTGAGGAACCGGAGGGGGGGGCGAGTGAATGGCTTTGGCAAATTCATCCATTTTCCCTTTTTTTGGATTTCCCGTGGATCACAGGAGTCTCGGGGGCAAAGCACAGAGGTTCAGCTCCAGGACCCCCCCTCCAGAGCAGGGACAGCCCCACACCGGGGGGGGGTGTGTGACCACCCGAGCTCCCAGCTCAGGAGCACAACAGAAAAGCTGCTTTTTAAAATTATTATTTTTTTGCCTTTTTTTTTTTTTCTTTTTTTTTTTTCCTCAGAACAACACCGTGACTACATCCAAAGTGTAGGAGTGTATCGTAAGTGCAAATGGTTTTGCTACACAAAGGAGGAGGGAAGGGGGGAAGGGGACGAGGGGCCGCAGAGCGGAGGGGCAGCGCAACTCCCGGGCACGTCCCTCGTGCAACACCATCGCCCTGTGAACACACACGTGCCCGGGAATACCCTCCCCTTCGCCAGGGACCCCCCAACCCCCTGGGGAACAGCGGGAGCAGAAAGTAACTGCAGGGAGGCCAAAGGCAGGTGGGTGCAGGGTACAAAAAGGGGTATGTATAAATAAAACCAAAGCTGTGTAAGGAACCGCAGAGCTTCAAGTACGTTAAACCCTGAATTCGATGAGGCAGAGGTTTCAATGTTAAAGTGACTACTTCGTACCAGGACACCCCCCGCCCCCCTCCTCCCCACCCACCTATTTCTGTAAAGTTTCCATATATACAGATTTTATGCTCATTGTTAATTACGTCTAGTAATTGTGTCTTTCCCATTCCAGCCTGAAATTAAGATACCAGAAGTTGGCTTTTTTCAGAAGAAAGGCCAAAATTAAACATTCCAGCCCCATCACTCCATTACAACAGACTCTCCAAGACCGAGGTGGTGACCAGAGAAGGTGATTTGCCCACAAAATTGCCTTTTATCATTCTCCTTCCTGAGCTGCAGAGGCCTCCAGCAGCCCGGCCAGAGGACGATGCAGATCCCAGTGCCACAATAGCTGACGCCCGCCCCGTGCACGGGAGGGGACAGTGACCAGCCCCCACCTGGGCCGAGGTGCCACCGGAGAGAAAAAGCTCCAGAAAACAACAAAATCTGGTGACTTTGCAGCCCGGCCCCGACGCGCCAGCACCCAAGTCAGGCGCTCGCAAAAAATTAAAGCAAAAATAAAGGAAAAGCGTGAGGGTGCCTCTCGGGAAGGAGCAACCGACAGGCTCCAACGGCAGATTTAAATTCCCAACTGAAATCACCAAAATCCGTGGGTTTCTTCCAGGGCTCAGCATGGAACCACCAAAGTACCCAACATTAATGACCTCGTTTTAGAGCCCACACGCATTTACTGCGGCAGTGACCCCCGGCCCTGCTGATGCCAATTAATCAAAACAGCTGATAAATCCTTTCCTTACAAAGGAATAGCATTATTGTTACTCAGTTTGCAAAAAAATAGTTTAAGAGTGTATTTTAACATTGTGTGTTTGGCATAAAGAACAAACCCCCCGTTACCAAGACACGCTGAATTAGCTATTTGCTTATCTAAGAACATTAAAGTTTTTTTAAAGATTCACCTTCTCTCCAACAGCGTGAAACCCAGCTCAGACTGTTCTCCAATTGTACAAATTATAAACCAATCTCCAATTCTCCCTTTCCAGCCCAAGCCCAGGTGTTGGCTGTTATTAATTTTTTTTTTTTTTGGTGGAAAAAAGGAGCACCTGTAAGAAGTTTGAAAACCCAGTTAAGCCGGAGACACCCAGCAGCGCAGGGGGAACAGCACCTCCCAATTCACAGCATTTTACAAGGTTTTAAGCCTTTTGTGAACCTTCAGTGGCACTCGGTGCCCCCGCATGTCCCAGCAGCAGGTCCCAGGTGGTGACCAAGGGGGGTGGCTCTTGTCTCCTCCCTGCCACGGCCCAGTGCTGCCACACCGTTCCCTCCAGTCACCACGTCCCCACATGGAAAACACAAGCAGCTCCGCGAGAAAAAAATAAAAATCATTCAAACATCACCAAACCCAATAAATAACATGAAGTAAACACGTCGGGCCTTGCAGACGTGGCAGCAAGAGCTAAGTTTGGAATTTCTGAGAAGGCTCAGCACCCCCAGTAACAGCTTAGAAAGAGACATTTATCACACAAAATGTTAAGAAAAATAAAATCCTTTTTGTAAATTTTTTTTTTTTGTAAAAAATACCAAAATATAGCACTGCTTTCAAGCACGAGTAGTGTTTCAGACATTCACTGTAGAACGGACCACAAGGTGAAGTGCTTCAGAGCCCCCCCTGTGCCATGAACTGACCCCCGAGACCTGTGCAGCTCATCGCACCCCAGACACCCCAGGGGTGCGGGAAAGGCGGCTGCGGAGGTTCTGGGATGAGCCGCCGGGTCAGTTCCATGGCACAGCGGCCGCTCCAAGAGATTGTAGTGTATTCTGTAATTTTACAATTGCACACACAAAAAAAAATTCCCCCCCTGTACATAAATCTGAGGCGGAGAAGGAGCCCAGCCAGAGGCCAGCCGTGCCCCGAGATCCCACCTGGGCTTTCCCAGCCCAACGTTCCCTTGGACTGAGAAGTCACCACGTTCCCGTAGGTTCAGGTACCCAGTTTTCCAGAGACAAGGTTCTCAATTCTTAATTCAAAGGCTTAATTTAGCCAGATACCAGCAACACTTGAGATTAATTCTTTTCATTCCCGATTGTTTTCAATACCCATTAGCAAAAAGCCAGCACAAAGTGAGTGTGTGTCAGTGCCCAGGTGAAAAGGACCCTCTTGCTGTCCCAGGGCAGAGGGGGACACAGAGTGCTCTGTGAGACCCGGGCCTGGGGCAGGAGGGTCCCCACAGAATAACTTCAGCCTGGGGACACTGGAACCCCCATGGCTCCTTGCCCAAGGAATGGAGGAGGACAGGTTTTGGAAAGAAAGTCTGGAGCAGGAGCCTGCCTCGGCTGCTCCTAAAGCCTCACTGAAGGAGGCAATCGAGAAAGATCCATCTCCTGAGGCTGAAGGTGGCCCCATCACCCAGACACAGAAACACCCTGTTTGTTGAAATGCTGAGATTTTTCTCAGCTCCATTAACATGGAGACTGAAGTGAGAATATCCTTCTCAGCACACAAAAAAATAATATCTAAACGTTCAATCAAAACAAAACATGCACGTGGGTCGGAATCCTTCCGCACTCAAGTCTCTTTTGAAGCTAATGGGAGTGTGAGAGGGCGGCAATACGGAATCACAGTAACACACTGCCCTAAAACTAGCGCAGAGGTGGCGGGTGACAAACACACACGCACAGAACAACCCTCCTCCTCACGAAGTCGGGGCAGAGCTCCCACTGCCAGGAGGAAGCCCTCGGTTCCGAGTGAGCAGCCGAATGGCACTGGGAGACTCTGCTAACTAAGGTTTTCCAAACGAGGTGGAATAAAGGAATGACCACAGCGCAATTAAAACTCCTTCTGAATCCCCAGCATCTGCAAACACCGATTACAGCTCTCAAGCAAGGAACCATGACTTCTCCCCTCCTTAAACAGCGCGAGATCTTGTGTTACAAGCACTTCCAAGCAATCACACACCTGATTTCTTACAGGAAACGCTTTACAACAGTATCGATAAGTTAATGTGATACAGAACCTACCTTCTCAAAATGCCTTTAAAAACAAGTACTGGAATGGAGGCATTTCAGGGCCACCCGGTCTGAAACCCTCGTCTGTCCGTATGGCATCTCAACGTCACACAGAGCGGGGAGGCTTTATTCTTTTCACAAACTAGACATAAAGTTATGTTGGCTTTGCTATTTTGCTTTTAAAGACACATTGACTGATCAAAACCAGATCTTCAACATCCTTTAAAAATTAAATAAATAAATATGTTGCTATGCTTTGCTTTCTACACTCAAAGAACATATTTTAAACAGAATATTCTTTTCACTGTCAAAAGGTCTACGTTTTGCTTTGAAGGCCAAGACGTTTCTGGTTTCTGACGGTAAGAGCTGCTGTAGCACATTCAAGGGTAAAAGAAAGACCAACCAAGAAAGCCCAACCACCACTGCCTGCTCCTGCTCGCTGCCATCAAATGGTCCCGGTCCCAGCTCCCACGCGACGACTCCGATGACAAAGACTGAATGTGTCAGAGCAGTCTCTCCAGGTCCCTCGCCCGTTCGCCCCTCTGCTCCCCTCCCCTGCTTGTTTTTAACCAAATTCACTCCTTGGCTTCTTCTGCAGGATTCTGTGGTTCCAATTTGCACTTTATCTTGCTCCAGTACTCGGGTGCCACGGGAGCTTTGGGGTCGTGTGCGGAGCAGCAGAGACGGCCGTCCAGCGCCGATGCCACCAGCGCTCCCTTCTCGTGATCCCTACAGAAGGAGCGAGGGCAGAACTCGCAGAAGGAGACCGCGGGGTTGCTACACACGTCGCACTGGTGCCACGGACATTCCCACTTTCCTGCAGACGGGAGGGGAAGGGAGAGAGAGAGAGGGGAACCTGAGATTAGTGCATTTTGGGACAGCACTGGCCTTTAACCCTAACTCCATATTGTGAATGTTCAGATAAACATGAAGGAAATTGAGAAAAATCAGCTCTTACTATAGTTGCTACTTCTGCTTCTCATTTACAGGGCTCTGACTGGAAACAGTTCTTGGTCATTTCACATTTTTTAGGCCCCACTTGGCCCAAACATTGCTGCATGCGGAACCAGAGCTTAAAATGGTCTGATCAACAGTCAACCTCCTCTGGCGTCGAGGCACCAAGTGTCCTTGCAAGACACAGAGTTTGTTTTGTATGTTTTTCTGATTCGTGAGAAGCTCTCATTGATCTGGACACAGCTCGCTCGGATGGGGATCTCCAAAATAAGCTTTAGCTCAATGGCAATGTACTTTGATGTAGAAGACGGAATGCATTAGTTTTGAAAATTAAGTGAGAAATGGCTCAGAGAAGCACAAGTTGTTTGAAACAAAATGTTGGAGCCTAAACCCCCCTCAGATCACCCAAACCCTTCAGACACGTACCCGTGTGAGCGTGTGCTGAGCCCTGCACTGCAGAGCAGACCCAGCACCACAAACAGGGAAAATCAAATGTTCTGGCTGCTGTGCCCGAGCCGCGCTGCAGGGAACCTGCCTGGGTTCTGCCCATGACAGTGACCTACCTCATGCTGCTGCTGGTGCCAGCAAATACGCTATTTTGAGGATAACTTCAATGTTTCTAAAGGCACGTGACAGACCCAGCTGCATTCACGGCAGCCTTTTGGTTAATTTAATCATAGACTAATCTGGAATTCCAATTATTTTCACCAAAGTCTTTGGAATAAGGAAGATTAAAGAGATAAGGACTTTACAAAATCCTGCAATCGGATTAAGATGCCGTATTGATGAATAATTTGAACCCTGGCTACAAAAAGCTTAACATGGACCCAGTCAAACGGAACATCCATGCCATCAGGACTCAGCAGATAATTTAAACACATTTACTGATTAATCACACCCTGCACATCATGCTTGCTACGGCAGTGGTGTCTGAACTGTTGCTTGATTTGTGCTTGGTGACCTTGGGACACCGAGCTGATGCTTATATTTCAATCAAAATGAGAGGAGGAAATTTGATCCAAGAAAGAGATGCAAGAAAAAGAACACAGGAAGTATCCCAACGCCTCCCTGTCCATGGGTTCTCGTTTAGGAACACTGACACCCGGTGTCCTGCTGAGAGAGAGGGGTGTTGCGAAGGAAACGTGCCGCATTTAATGTAACACACCGCGTTTCAGCTCAAACACTGCCCCGCTGCAAGAAGGAGAGGGTGAACAGGCACCACGCCACTGCTCTTACCAAAGGGTGGTTGGGTCAGGTTAAGGCATAGGAGGTGGTATGCTTTGGGACAGTCCTTTTTGTCGCACATGACCAGTTCTCCCCCGTCTCCGCACTGGAAACAGTTGTCCTCGTGCATCTGCTTCTGTTCTGTTTTTATTTTCCGTTTCTTCTGCTTTAATTTGGCATTCTTCACCTTCTCTTCATTTGCCGTTGCAAATGCTGTCTAGCGATTACACAGATCACAGCAGACAGTCACTCCATAAACCCCTTGCTTTGAAATTAATCTAGTCAACTTTGGGTAATTATTTGCATGAACTATGATCAAATTAAATTCACTCAAGTTTTTAAGCTATAAAAGCCAGGAATACCCACTTGCCTGTATCTGAATTTACACAATTGGGTAAATTAACTTCACCCTAGACACGACAGCACCACAGTGCACAACTGTCAAATCTTTAGAGACTGTCGTGGGTGGAAAGTATTACAGAGATGAATGTAAAGAGCTAAATAAACCCAACACCTTTCTTTGCCCTTCTCTCCCTGGTCTCTGAATTTGGGACGAGAAGCTTCAATTTTCATCCACGTACCTTTGGCCGCACTCCCAGGAACCCACTGCAATTCTCAGCTCCACAGTGACACTCGGTCCTGCCATTGCCCAGGCAATCCAAGTTGTAATTAAACGTTAACTCCATTCCTAAAACGTAAAGAAAACCAGTTGACCCACACGGCCAAGTTGGGAACTCAGCTGTTTCAGGACAAAAGCACACACGCAAAACAGTGCCACCTTCTTACCTGCAGGAATGTCACAAAGAGCAAACAGTCCGACTCTGATGTCACCGTTCACTGTCCATTTCTGGGTTTCACAGTTTGGATTACAACTATGGTTCATAAAACGAGAATAGTTCCCCTTTGGGCCAGCGTCTATTATCCGGTCCTTCAAATAAAAACACAAAGACATACTTAGTACTTACAAACAAAAATAAGGTTTTCTGCTGACTAACAGCTAAAGCAGCAAAAAATATGTTTATTTTAAGGTAGTTAAGTGGTGAGTTTTCCCCACAGAGTTAGTTTTACAAAAAAAGTGTCTGAATATTTGTGCTTCCAGAAGTGAAACAGGCAGAGAGTGCACAACCCAAGGTACAGGCTTTGGGTGTCAGCTCTTCACCGTTCCATTGAGGAGAGACCCAGGGGTTACCCCCAAACCTGGAACGATGCCTCTGCCAGCATTTTGCCCCCAGTTTCAACCACAAACAGTCTGTATTGAACAAGAAGCAATATTTACCTTGGTTACAGTTAACATATAAAAATTGGTTACGCTGTTCTCGTGTGCGCGTTTGATCCGCAGCCGGCACTCCTCCTCGTCAATCAGCTCCCCAACGTACTCATTCACAAACTCACCCTGAGAAGTGAAGGAGAACAAAAAGAAGAAATCCATGTTTACTGCTTCTTACAAGGATAAAGGGAGGCAGCACAGGAAAAAGCTGTTTCCTATATGAATATGCTGTAAGCCTCACAACGAGCATTACACTTTAACCGTGGAGGAGGCAAGTCCTGCCTGTGTGCACCAGGGATGTGTTGTTTAAGCAAAAAGCCCACTCAAAACACAAAGGCAGCAGATTTTTTCTGTATTCTCTACACAGGTTGGATTTGTTTTCCCATAAAACCACCCTGATGGCCACCACGACCTTCGTCCTTTGCAATTCTACCTTTTTAATGCTCCTTTTCGTCCTGAGGCCCCACCCACGTCGATCGGTTTTTATGATCTCGGCGTCAGGGTAGAGCCTTTTGGTGAAGCACTGGTTCTGGCAGCGCTCCCCTGCGGGGCAGACCTGGGGGTGACACTCGTACTGCAGCATCCTGTTGAGACACTCCGACTCCAGCCCGCAGGGGTTCTCGTCCGACGGCTTGCAGTTACAGCGGGGGATCTCCGACAGGTCAGCCACCTGGATCTGAACCTTCCCGATCACCTTGTTGGACTGCGGGGCATGGGGGGGGGGAAAAAAAGAATAAATGAAGATGACAATGCACAAAGGACACAAACTCAACAGCTTTATTGGAGGCCACGCATCAACTGGCACCAGAATGCAAGAAAATAATGTCATATTTGTCTTCTAGAGTCTTCTGTGTCCCAACAAATGCAGTTCCTGCAAATCAGAAGCAGACACACGCGCTTTTACAGAGGGCATCTGGTGCCACTCAGCTGCAGACTGGGGACACACACTCCTCAGAGAAGCCAGTAATAAGCAATTTGAGTGAAGAACAGTAAAACTCATGACTCCAGATGGTACAGAATGAGTCTCTCCCCAGTAAAGTTACTGCTTCAGGAGCTTATCAGTACATCAACCAGGTTCTTCCAACTAAACCTAAAAACATGAAAGGAACACCACCAGCCCCACGTGTCCAAAACTGCTGGCAAGAGCTCAACTGCAGAAGGACGAGCAGTTGGGATTCCCACCGACACCCAGTTCAGCGTCAGCAGAGTCCAGTCAGGTGTAACAGCCAGTGTGGGTCTGAGTTTGCAGCCAGCAAAGTTCTACCTTAGGTAAAACTGCTCTCCAACCGTTAATTCTCTTTCACAAGTACTCTGCTAAAAGAACGTTTTATGGTACTGTAACAGAACAAAAGATTCCTGAAAAGAACAACAAAACAATTTATTTCAATTTCCTTAAGCTTAAATTGTTGCAAATACTGGTTTAAATACATAGCTTACAGAATCAAAACAGAAAAATGAAGAAGCCAACTCACTTTAATGTGTTTGTACGGTGGAGGTTTCCTTGAGTTCCTTTCAATTTCTAATGCCTCTTTGCTTTCTCTTTGTGCTTTCAGCTCCTGGAAGCGCTTTGCCGCTTCTTCAAGTGCTGTGTGAGGGAGTTCAGAATAGAAAGCAATTAGCACCAGCTGCTGTTAATCAAATATACACATGTATGTATTTCTTTTTTTTTTTTTTTAAATTTTTTTAAAGGCTAGGAATAGAACTCTATAAACAAAAACACAAGCTGGAAATGAGTTATCGCAGTACATCATGAATCCATCATCAGGACTTTGCCGTAGGTAGGGAGACACCGAGCAATGATCCCATGCAGCAGAGCCCAGGCTCCAGCTTAACATCTCCCGGTTTGTGGAAGAACTGAGCTTGCCCACAATGATACACA
Organism: Limnodromus scolopaceus; assembly: GCA_028565335.1. Classification (NCBI taxonomy): domain Eukaryota; kingdom Metazoa; phylum Chordata; class Aves; order Charadriiformes; family Scolopacidae; genus Limnodromus; species Limnodromus scolopaceus. Next base: position 5,222,782 of record JAOXNO010000016.1, read on the forward strand.
ATGAGTAGGCACTTAAAGAAACATATTTTTATCCGCAGTCAAGGAATCTACATAATGTTTGCAGTTTTACATGAACACAGAACACTAGTCACATAATATTCCCATGCAGGTTAAGTGGTGATGGAGACACAAACACGTGGAAGTTTTTCATAAACCACTATAAACTTTGTTTGATTTTACCTTTCTTGAAGGTCTTGTTAATACTAGTTTGCCCCTCAGCAAAGCTTTTATCTCCTTCAACATAAGGGAAAACTCTGCCCTGGTGTACCCAATAGTAGTCATGTGAACCAAAGAAAAATACTGGGAAGTCCCCGATATCATGTTTGAGGCCCTGTATGTTGAGAGGCACAGACCTGGGATTGCAGATCTCTGCTGGCCACCACCTGGAAAGTAGGAAAACAATAAAAGAAGGATGTAAGTTCCTTGAATTATGGCCTCAGCTTCCAAGTCTGCCTGACTGGATTGAGAAATGAAAGGCGGTTTTCCTTTCCTAAAGAAATGAACCCCTTCCTCATGCGGTCAAGGCTCCCTTTGGGAACACCTGGGAAGTACCAGGCAAACACAGGAGAAGTTCTTAGTCCAGATTTCGGAAAAGCCTTGTGGGAACATACGTGGCACAAGAGCAGACTTTTAAGATCACCTATAAATGCCTGTATTCCTGCAGGGGACTAAGAGCAAACACAAGCCTAGGACATCCTGGGTCTACAGGACAGCCCCTGCTTTGCCGTGTCCCTGTCACAGCAAACACAAGCGCAATCAAGTGTCCACCATCGCCTGGAAGAAGCAGGAGAATTGAATTTAAAGGGCGACATCAAAGTCTGACACAAAGCAGATGTGCTATTGTATTTCTAGTTCTTGTTTACAAAGACTGAGCTGCTTTGAGTTATCTCCCTGTAATTCTATAGCACATTAAAGACACCCAAAGCATTAAAAACCAAAACCAGCCAACTTGCCTGTAATTTCCAAGCTTGACCCAAACGATCTGCTTGTACCGCAGCTTCTTGCCAGCTTTACAGTCATTGCAATTCCAGCAGCCCTCGGGCATTTCTATGTTGAGACACTCGGGGTGGAAGGAAGCTGGGCAGGACTCACAGCACAACAGTTTGCCACCTTTAAACAAAGAAACCCTGCTTGGTTTATAGGAGTAGGGACCGGCTTTCCCTGTGCATCACACCTGCCCTTCACAGCACCCATGTCTGTTCTCACTGCCCTCACAGAGAGCATGGCAAAGGAGAGGGATCGAGCCAAGCTTAACAATGTTGGTTAAAAAAGACTCTACTGCACCAGAGACTCACCAACAGGCAGCAGAGTGGTTTGAAACACAGGGCAAGTTGGTGGGAGGAGCGACATTCCCAGAGGAAGCGCTGCATCTGGGAGCAGTGCCGTAAGCCGTGATTTCTTTGGGGATGGCCCAAACCCTTGGGCTTATTTCTTTGGGGATGGCCAAAACAAAAACAAATCACCAATTTTTTTAAGAAACACCTTTTCAACCCACATTGCCATGACTGGATCCCTCAGCAGCCCGTTAGTGGGCCTGACCCCCCGCAGCCTATAGGTTGATCAATACTTTTCTGTGCCGAGGACATTATAAAAGAATTGTAATAAGTCTCTTTATTCCACATAAAGGAATTCACTGGTATGAGCACAATCCATAATGCAGAACGAGACACCCCATCCCAAGAGTCCCTTTTGAGCACAGAGGAGATCTCAGCGCAGCGGTTAACGGTGATTTCTGAAGTTCACACTGATTTGGACCAAAGCAGGTTTGTATTTGGCAGATGCACGAGCTGCGAGAGCCATGGCTCAGCTCCAAGCCACCCTCAGTGAACAAAGCAGCTCACACAGTAAGGCTTGATGCATTACATATATAAAATACCATAATATGTGTAAGTATATGAAATATAAATACACATTTTTATATGTATACTTTTAAAAAAAAAAATAAGTTTTTGTGTCCCAGGTGGAAAATCCAGGAGAGATTTGAGAGTATTTAAAGCAATTTTCAAGCACACAATATCAAAAAAAGTGCGAATAGTAACTTTCCAACATTTATCAGAAAATCTTGTCCACCTATAGACCTTCAAAAATGTCACTGCATTCACTGATTGTTGCATGTCACAAGAAGCATTCCTTAAACAAATCATTGCATGACCAATACTGTATTTCCTCTGCTAAAAAACGTAAAATCCAACCACATGGATTTTCCAGAGCTCCCCAAATCCATAATAAGATTTTAACTTTTAAAATACTTTTTATTTTTTGCAAGTGTTACTTCAGAGGAAATACAGCCCCAGTGTAAATTACTGAAACATCATCCAACATGGGAAAATGCCAAGAGATGCAAAAAATCAAACAAAATCAAACACAAAACTTTCAGTGCTAAGCGAGAAAACAAACCAACACTCTGCTCTCAGGATGCATTAGTAAGATATTGCTCAAGCTAAGCGGAGGGCTCAAAATAATTCTTGTTTTCAGGAATTCCAGGAACTACTGAAAGCCATCAGTCTAGCAACGTTCAAAATAACCTGACTTTAGAGTGGTTAATGGGGCACTGGTTCTGAACGCTCTCGGGAAATCAGATTTCTGTGGGGAATCAAACATTCCACCCGAGTATGTGATGCAGACAAGAGTGATCTCCCCAGGAGGTCTGTGAGATGCTGCAGCACCACCCACACCAGAATAAAGCCCTCCCTCGCTGTCCCCGGAGCCAGGGAGGTCTCCGAGGGGACAGAAGGCAGGTCCTGTGGCCCAGGCTGGCAGGGAGGGGACACGGCCCTGAGGACAAAGGGACACAAATGTCGGCAAAACCTCGCTGCCCACGTCCTCGAATGGACACGGGACCCCCTCGCGGCCAACCTGAAAAATCCTTGCTTCTCCCAGGCTCAGCATAAGCCACCCCAAAGGTGTGAGACACAACATCCCCCCTGCGCTTCCAGATAAAAAAAAATAATAAAAAAAAAATAATAAAAAAAAAGATCAATTTAAGCAGCTGGTGCTACTGAACTGCACAAGATCGAGCTCTACTCGCCTCCTCTCCACTGTGTAAACAGCCGCCCTGGAGCTGGACTAGCCTTGGCCAACGTGACTTAACCTCTCTCAAGGAGAATTTAGTGACAGTAATTATTTTAAGCCCTTTTGTAATAATAATAAAAAAATAATTGCCAACAACATGAACACACGCTCACAATAACCAATGAGTGAAGGTCACTGAAAAGCAGTAAGTGGTGCTGGACAAGCAGACATTTCTGGTGTGATTCAAAGAGAGAGAAATAATAGAAAAAGCGAAAGTAAATTAAAGAGAAAGAAACTATTTTGGTTACCTTTCTCACATTTCTTTTTGGAAGCTGACGAAGGAGGAGGAATCATAGGTAATTTCATCAACTCAGCACGATTTGATTCATTCAGAAGGTAGTGGGACTTATAGGCATATGAACTGAACAGGGGGTCTGAATGGTCCTGCACTACCAGCCCTATACGAAACAAACAGAAAGAGATGAGTTGCAATGAAACTACCCATGATTCCGAAAAGGAGAAAATAAAATAAACCAAAATGAACACCTCTAATGCATTTCTGTGCCGATGGAAAAAAAGATAAAATGAAGGAAAAGGAAAAGTCTGACAGAAAGTTTCTTCACTAAGAAAGAGGTCATGTGTTTGAGAGACTAAATTAAAATGGCACTGGAAAACCTGTGATGAATAAGCTGCTTCTAAGTGGAATTTCAGTTGTGCTTTTACCCTTAATTTGTGCATTTATGGAAAAGCACAAGAAAAGTAACCGATTTTATATCTGCGTGAACCACCCTCCCTCCCAAAAGCAAAAGGCAAGCGAATTGAAGAGCTGAGGGTGACGGTCACTGCATGGAATCACAGGCTCTTGGCTGGGGCTACAAACCGACAAAGCAGATGTTGAACACAGGATCTTAGAGACAGGTTTGCAGTAAGTGGGATGGGGAGATCTTATCTGGGAAAGCGCTTTGCCTTTTTAATTGCATTGGAAAAACCAACGAGGGGGGGGTCAGTGATTCTGCACAGGACCAGAGGGGAAAGAATGATGGAAGCTCTGCCCTACGCCCCTTGTTTTCAGAGAAGCTCCCCCAGCACTGCCCTTCCCGCCCACCCGATTCACTCCTCGGAGCTGTCACAGTCTCTGCTCTCCTACAGCTCTGATGTCGAACCAGGCCTTTGCATTTCTGGGGCTTTCTCCACCAAGAAGAGTTTTTCCCCATTGCTCCAGAGGCTGCCAGCCCCAGAGAGAGCCCCATGGCTACGGATCAGAAGCATTTGGCCAGTGAGCCACAGGAAGAGCAGAGCAACTGTGACCCAGAGCAGCAGAGCCAAGAGGGACACCAGCTCTGGCCCGGGGTGGGGGACACCAGCTCTGGCCCGGGGTGGGGGACACCAGCTCTGGCCCGGGGTGGGGGACACACGCAGAGCCGAGCGCTAGGGAGAAGCTGTGGAACTTGGGGTGCCTAAATCCCTGCTGTGATGAGAACTCCATCAACCTCCCTGGGAAGCAGGTCCTTGGGAGGAATCACAACACAAGTGTGACCTACCTGTGCAAAATTATATTAACTATAATGTGCTGGATGAAGGAGGTTTCTGGAAGGTGAATAGGAAGTCTTAAAATATACTGTGTTTCAGCACCTCACAACAAGTAAGTTTGTGTATTTTACAGGTTGTCCCAGAGCTACATTTTGTCACTTCAGTCCTTTTTTGCACCTAAATACAAGTTTCTCCTGATACCAGCAAAAACTAAGGCAGTAACTGCTCTCACCTACAGATTACAGGGATTTTACAGCCTTCAGTCCCCTGTTCTCTCTAAGCAGCACTCAGTGCTCCTGCCACATCCACCGTCCTCACCCCACATCCCTCCTGCTGCCACATGTCACCAGGGAGGGCTCAGTTCAACCCAGCCAGGGCTGTTCTCTAAATCCACACCTCTGGGGTGCAGCACACTGGCTCCCGATTCTGCTACACCCACCAGAACCAAACCCACGGGAATTCCCTGTACAAGGACACGGCTGCTGTGGAACAGAGGATTCAGTCGGTGGCAGCGGTTTGTAACGGATTTTCAAGTTGTCAGATCTAAGAGCCAGCGAATGCCGAGGACAGGACACCCCGGTCGCTGGGCGTCAGGGGCCACTTCTATTGCCAGGAGAAACCACAGACTTCTGGAGTCTCACCTCTGAGGAAGCCAGATTCACGTACAAACAGAATTACTGAAACAATGTCAAATGGAGAGGGGTGGTGGTGAAAAAAGCATGAAAAATTTCTTCTGCACTTCATTTATCTTTTACAAAGCAATGCAGATCTGCAACTCCAGCAAGCTAAGGCTCCATGACCGTAATCCACCTCTGGAATCCTACTCTTGAACTTGGATTTCCGTGCCATACAGATAAGACGAATGCCAAATAGCAGACATTTCTTTTCATAAAGCTTTTAAATAGGTTCTACCCCAGAGAAGTAGGAGGCCTGCACTTTACACCTTTGCATCACAGAGTAAGTAGCCAAAACTTTGAGAAAAAATTCCCAAGGAGGTTCACCTTTGTGCGTATCTGTACCAAACTACGGCAGATTTATCATCTAGAGTAGGCTCTTCTATGGTATTTGGACCTTAAGGCAGCTCCAGGCACCTGCAGTAACTGGCCAGAGGGCTAATAAAGTACAGCTTTGAAGAAATTCACGTAGCTGGTTTGTATCATGCAATGTATTTTGATACTAAAGCTTAACAGTGTTTTGAAACTGGCAGAAAACAAAATATTTAGGATAAACCCAATGGCAGAAGCCTGCTGTTGCTTTCCTTCACATCTAAGCACAAACACAGCTTTATAACTGTGATCAGCGTGGCTCCTGTGATCTACCCCATGTGGGAGCAGAGCACAGCACGAGACACGTCCTGCAACACAGAACTTGTCCCATCAGCACTCCCAGGGACCGGCTAACGCCACTCTTGGGCCTTGCCCAAAGACACTTCTAACCCGACACTGAAACCAGGGGAGATCACAGAAACTCTTCCCGTCATAAACCTGTATCTGACCCTGCTTCCAGTCTGGCTCCAGTCACCTGAGAACAAACATCAAACTGAGGGGCTGGAAATCTCCTGGAGCTGCTCTGCCTGCTGCAAGAGACCTGCGGCAACTGGAAAATCCCAGCATGAACCTCATTTCTACAGAACTGTAGATGGCTTTCTATCTACCTTCTCAAATGTGATGGGAGTTATAAAATAAAATTAATTTTTCTAGTTCATGAGTAAATCCTACCTTTTGGCCTTAAAAAATTTAAACAGTTTCAAGTTCGTGAGTGGGAAAGAATCCCCTTCTGCTTAATAGACAGTGAATAATAACAGAGCACCCCTTCCCAGCTTGGAAGGACTGGAACTGGGGGCTCAGCATCCGGTTTTTCCTACTGGCAACACAAGCAGGTCTTCTGGGTGCCTATGGCTGCTTCCAAGTATCAAATACTACAGACCAACACAGCAAGTGGAATTCTCATGAGAACCATTGACCAAGAAGAAGTAAAATATTCACAGGCAGCTTTTAAACCCCAGAGAGCCCTAAGGGAGTTTTTCTTTATGAAATACATTATTTTTATCACTAAACTGCACAGTGACCACAGAAGAACAGGGGAAAAAAAACCAAGTGTGCTCACCTCTTGCACAAACGAAACAAAAGCCTACATTTACAGCTGATGAGGAGTGATTCCTTTTGGAATGGTTACTACAGATGAGAATGTGGGATGACACAAACAAGCTCCCCGCGGCGATACAGCCGTCTCCTGAGTGATAGGCAACGGGGCACCGGAAACACCGCACCATGCGACCTGTTCAACAGAAACGCACAAACAGGCAGCGGGTCACCCTGCAGCCGGGGTACGGCAGAAGACACTACAGACAGAGGCAAGGCTGATTTTTATCCCAATCAGAGTACTGGATTTAAAAGAAACATTTACATCTAAAAAAAAAATTCATAAATGTTAACTCTTAACTTTCACTTTAAAATTCTGTTAAGAAAAGATACATGGTTTTATCATTCTAGAGTCTGCTTGGTTTGTTTAAATAATGCAGTTAATTTCTAAAAGGACTTTTATTTTCTTGAAAAATAATTGTTCTAAAGGCCACTCCCAACTGTCTTTTAAAACCCCATTCCTCGCCCTTGCGCTTCTAACCCCTGGCTCCCACTAAACCCAGCACAAAAGACGACTCAAGCACTGCAGATCCAGGTATCCTCAGACAGGTCTCAGGCTGCAAGTTAATGACCTCGTTAAGAAGGAAACCCTGGTTCCTCCAGCTCTGCCCTCACCTTTGCTCGCCTTGTGAATGTCCTTGTCCATGGAGCAGGCGGTGCAGCAGTGCTGCGGGCAGCGGAACCCGCGCGACTCGAAGAGCGCGGTGGCAAACTTGCGAACACAGGCCTCGTGGTAGAATTTTCCGCACGTGCTGACGGAGCAGCGCTTCACGTCCTTGCCGGGAAGCTTGCACGAAAAGCACGTATGTTCTCCTTGTAAAAGAAGGAATAAAGAAGCCCAACTGAAACAGCCGCTTCTTTGAGACACAGAAGTTGTCAGAAAAAATTCTGAAGCCAACAGAGTTACACCAGTTTGAGCAACGCAGGCTTTGTCCCTTCTACCAGGTAACTTGGTCACTATAATCCATAATCATTGTTAACAGCAATTACACAAAAGTCCCTTATTCTATATAAAACCCTGAACAGTTCATTACTTTTTTTCCTTACCAGGTACTTGCTAAGTGGAAAATGAGAATGTGGCCTCAGAGGTTAAAAAAAGCAAGAGAATAACCCAAACGCACTCCCAAGGCCTGGGAACTCACCCTCTGGGCTGGTTCTGAGCAGAACACGGCTCCTCAGAGAAGAGGGAAATCCCTCCCTGCTTTTCCGACCCGGGAACACACTCACCGTTTTTACACTCGGTGCAGATGAACTTCTCCTCGGGCATCGCCTTCAGGCCGAGACACTCCAGGTGAAAGGCGCTGCAGCACTCGCCCTCGCAGGACACCAGCGACTCGCCAGAGCTCTCGCAGATCTTCAGAGGGAGAGACAGCTCGTCAGAGAGCAAAGGGCACCCCATGTACTCAAAGGCAGGTAACTACTGCAACGTGGGAACTGGCTGAAATCTCTTCAGAGCTAAGACAGGGCAGGAGAACTGGCCCGCACCCCACGGCAGAGCTGGCAAGTCTCTGAGCCGAAAACGATCCCAGCACCTCCTGCACCTCACCCCCTTACAGCGCGAGCCCTGACAGAGCCGGGAGAGGGACTACAGGATCCACCTGGACTCCTCCTCTCAGGGCCCTGAAGAGCAAGGGCAGCTCGTTCCCTTACTACGGACCAGGAAACTGCCCAGAACACTCCAGGATTTTCTCTCCAAAATACAGGAAAATTCTCACTCTGCCCTACTTTGAAAGGCCACCTGAAATCTTCAATTGGAGCAGAAAACAGCATCTACTTTTCCTACTCAAGCTGGCAGGTACAGATTAGATATCACTCACTAACTTCTGGGCTTTCTAGCATGCAGGAGGGCTCAGGAATCATTTCAAGAACATAAAAACTCCTAAAAGCCTTGGTATTTTATCTGAGACGTTGAATTATGAGATGTGGTTAAACCAAAGTAGTACAATTTGAAAAGTCTGGCAGCTCAAACTAACAGAAACAGAGACTACATCCTCAGCAGTCACCTCTTTACAGCACCATCAGTTACCTGACAAACGGTGTCTTTTTTATTCGTCCCAGTTCCCCTCCTGGATAAACTGGAATCTACCGACTGCACATCGGAGGCATCGGCATCGGCCGCAGCCGAGGGGCTGTCCGAGCGTTTCCCAAAACTACCCTACAAAGAGAGAAATCCAAGGCATCAAACACGACACGTGCAAAGGGCAACCATGTGCTGAAAACCACAGTCACGTCACCACAGATTAAAGCTCATTCAGTATGTTGAGAGGGTCCTTGAAAGCTGCTGAACTTCGTGACAATGAGACAAGGACTGCTGCCTTCTCGACGTACCTGTTACCCGTACGAGCAAAAAACTGTCAAGACACCAATTTTACTTTTTCCAGACACTTCTCAATTTTGCAGCATCTCCCAATTCCCAAAGAATCTAACAACCTTCCCAAACCAAACCGAGCCAGTGATCTCAACTGATGTTTTGCCAGACAAAGGAGGAAAACTTGTAAAGAAATATTATATTGGTTTTTATATCAATAAAATGAAGAGGATTAGAAAGAAAAAGACTAGGCTTTATTTTTTAGACAATAGAAGACATGAAATTTGTAGAAAAGAGGTGTTCACGTATTCAGCAAGATGGAGCTGAAAAGCTCATTATACCCACAGAAGAAATGCACAAGCCCCTGTGAGAAACAATAAGCCTTTACCTGTAAATCATTAAGTCCCCTGGAATCGGAGTCGGACGTGTCTCTGTACGCTGAGCTCGTCAGCTCCACATCGGTCGAGGCACGGCTCCTCTTCTTTAAAGGTTTACAAGAATCTGAAATCTCGCTGGCACCTTAACACAACATGCTAAAATTAGTTTTAATGTATGTTCTCAACTTTTTGCTTAAAATTAATAAAGGAAAAAGAAAGATGAGAGACAGCCTGAAACCGTACTTTATTTGCTAGCCTTAACTTTAAGTTTGCAGCTGTGATACTGGTTTAATTCTGCCCAAAAAACTAATAGAACTGAACATTACTTTAGGAAGACCTTTTGGGAAACTTCTGAACATGCTGACACAGCGGAGGGAGCTACTAAACTGTCTGTAATGAAAGATAAACCCTTAGGTGATTATCTCTGTGTCCTTCATCTTTAAAATACAGCTAAGCAAAGACTTCTTTTTTTTTTTTTTTAATTAAGAAATGTCCAGAAGAAGGACTTCTATCACGTGCTTAGAGGACACGAACAAACACACTCTTTCCAACTACCAATGCACAAACAAACAACAACAACAGACAAACCCAGAAAACCCTCCCAAGAGAAATTAAGAGGAGCATCTTTCATGTTCATCCCCAAAGTGTTATGACCTCGGGAAATTACACAGAACAAACCCCAGTGCCGCAGTGTGATGAGCCAGGAACTTTAAATCAAGTTTACTTTTGTATGTAACTCACCTTTCTGCAATCCTGTCTTCACTGCTGTCAGTGGAACCATTTCAACCTGTTTGAATAGGAAAATCCAAAGTTAAAACCGGAGGAATTTTTCTCCCTAGTCCCAAAAAGCAAACAGGTCAGTTTAGCCATTAGCATCTCAGAGCTCAGGTGGGGTCTGTCCCCCTGTCCAGCGTGAGCCTCTGGTCCCGGGGTCAGTCCCACTGCCTACGCTGGGCACCAGGAGAAGGGCAGCCCCACGGTCACTACCGGGGTCCTTCCCCCCCCCTCTCCCTCGGGTACGGAGGTGACAGGACGGGACAGCTCGCTCGGTGTCCAGCGGTACGACCCCACACCTGTGTGAGCACAACCTCCCCTCAAAGAGGGCTGACACTCGGCTTAGTGACACCAAAGGCGTCGCTGCCACCGAAGGCACTTCCCCCCGGCGGGCGCTGGAGCCGCGGGAAGAGCCCGGCTCTGGATGGAGCCCTGCGAGGGGACGCGGGGCCAGGAGACGCGCAGCCTCGCAGGGCTCCATCCAGCTGGAAACTCAGTGTCAGGACACGCTGGAGCAGAAAAGTCTACAGTCCTGCAAAAGCGCTTCGAGTTCTCGGTCCTCTACGGGAAGGACAAGTCTAGAACCTGCTCTGCCAATGTCCTCGGAGCACGGGAGAATTTGGCGACTGCACAATAATTATAGGAGAAAGCTGTTGCCTAAAATCCTGGTTTTAAGGTTAAGAATTACAAGTTATTTCTTTACGATGCGGTTACATATGCATGTAGAAACACATTTAGTAAATATTTAAGGATTATTCTATAATTTTTTTAAAAAATATTTTATTTTGTTGTACAATAGGTAAAAACATACAATAGAAGGATTTGTATAGGATACATTTCGTAATACAAATATAAAATCTAAACAATCACTTTTATTTCTCCACTAGTCACTGTAACAGTAGCATTAACATTTTGTTTTTCCCATTAATTGTACTCGTTCCAGTTATAATTTTATACCAAGTCGTTGCAGACTAATTTGGGAATCAGTTGCAAGAAAACTTGACTTTGGGTAACAAATATTGTTGCATAATTGTAAGAAGTTAGTAAGATTTTTTTCTTTTTTAATATAACTTAATACATTCAAGGATATGCGCATTACAGTGCATCTCGGTTTAATTTTTAGTCATATACTTTTCCTGAGAAAAGCACTTTAATGTTCATAGTCTTAGTTAGCTGGATAATATAGGCAAGCAAAGCTAACTGGGATCCATGAAGTTCATATTGTTGGTTCTTATACCTTTGTTAAGTTAAGAAACATTTACAAACATAAAAGAACTCATCTGAAAACAGGGAGGCTGCAACACCTCCCACAGGAGCCTGAGGGACCATGTCAGGGGTCTTACGCCCAACATTTAAGTTGCTTTAAAGTTTCGGCAAGAAACTTTCTAGATTAGAGCCTTCTTCTGCTGAAGACAGATGGAAACGCTACGGCAGCAAAAGAAAAACATGGAAAAAAAAAAAGCAACTGGGTCCACTTTCAATTTCTGATGTGAATGAAGTGCAAAACAAAGCGTAAAGGGCAAAGAATAAATTAAAATAAATGAGATAAAAACAATTTTTCCCCTTCCCATATAAATCTTTAGCCTGACTGTCCCTTTTAAAAAATTCTCACTGGTAGAAGCTATACTACGAAATATTTTATATAAAATTCTCAGGTTTCGAGTGGAGAGGCCCTTGAAGAGGGGAAATCAACCACGGCAGGAAAAGAACCAACAACTTTGACAAACTTGTTAAAAAAGTGTATTCAGTTTTAATATTAACGTCCATCCACTGAACTCCCCTACTCATTTCCACGCAGAATTTTTTTATAATTTTTTTAAAAGCAACAACATTTGTCTGTCTGACATCCAGATTAAAGGAATGCCCTGTACATGTTAGATCTACTTAAGGAGGAAAAAAAAAAAAAGTATGTCCCAGAAGATCTGTTTTGCTGACGGCTGCCAACAGAAAAGTCTGACTATTCACCTTTACGTTAAATCATTCTTAAAGTCCATTTTCAAAAGTGGTCGGATTAATCAGTCTAACTTCATTTGAAAAACAAAACCTCAATACAAACCAGCAGCTAAATCAAGAGCAAAAGGAAAGGAACCTGGTGGCAATTCCATCAAATAGAAATGGCTGAAACAAAATCACTTTGCTCAGAACAGAAATCTCAAGGCAAAGAAGGCAGGGTCGTTAGGAGTCTTGCATCATTGCGTTCCCACTTCCAAAGCCTGACTGATACTGGGAAGGTGCCAGTAGCAGAGTCACAGCAATGTATTGACAAGGGGATTTCATGAAGGATAGTCCAAAACGAAACCCGATGGGGAAAAATGGAAAAAAATAAAAAGGCACCAATATAAGCCACAACATTTATGAATACAATATATTTTAACTCTCTACATGGAGGAAGCCAACCTGCTCCTTTTTGATCTTCTTCTTTGGCACAACTTCAGTGGATTTCTCAGACTCTGAGCGGGTTCGAATCGATCTTCTCTGTTGCTTCTTTTCTACAGAACCTGAAGAAGGAGAAAGGTTTCCATTATACAATTCCTTGTATTTCTGAGGCAGAGCAAGATGCTCAACACCGAACCAACAGATAAAGTAACGAAACCAAGACTTGTTTCCTCTTTTGAATGTTTTATTTTTACATTCAGTTCCACGCTATTTGCCAGCTGGTGCTGTGGTTGCAGACAACACGTTCTGATTCCACAGACAGAGATCGGCTTCAGCAACAGACACCAGGAACAGAGCGAAACAAAAAGCTGGAATCCAGCTGAGGGCAAACAGGTTTTTGTAACACACCTCTCGAGCACAGTCTTCGCTTTGGTTCAGTTTTAACCAAACAGTCCATTTTTGGTGTTTACGGGAAGGTATATACAATCAACTCCGGGAACTAAAAGAAGCTAGAGATTCAAGACACAGCTTCCGAGTTCTCACTCAAAACTGTGCCCTGCTCTGCAGGAACAGCCTTCTCACAGTCGGCCAACACAACAACCTACAGCTGTAACACGGGCCATCCATCCCAAATCTCAGCACTCAACTGAAGATTTTGAGAGGTGAAAACTCAGCGGAACAGCAGCAGTGATCACGATGGGTCGTTATAATTAATGGAAGCGAAAAACAAGTTTGTGAAAATATTACCATGAAAAACAAACTCAGATTAATGAAGGTTATGGTGACACTTCAGGAGATGAAGTAGGAGCTACTGGTTTTTTTGACGACTAAGGTTGGCAGAACCAGCAGAGGTTTCTGAGCTGCAGCACCGCCCAAACCGGCACATGGAGACACGAACACAGCACCGAGCACCACGGGCACCTCCTGACCCAAAGCCCACACTCAGAGCCGTACTGACAGAAGAGGGAAATGTGAAGATTGACAGTTATCTGCAGTTCAGCATTACTCCTGGTTTTCAGTTTGGGGTGTTTCACCTAAAGAAGACATGAATTTAAAATACTTTGTATTCTTCCAAGCAGAAACACACAGTCTGTGAGCAGGAATGAGCTCGCTGTGCCAGACAGACACACCGTTAGAGCTGTAACTCCGCGCCTTCTTGTTAGGCAATAAAATATCTAGAGAGAGGCAGGGTTTCATCAGACACGGGAAAAAAAGCCTTTCAAAAGGGTTCCGGGGGAAAAAAAAAAGAAAAAAAGAAAAAAAGAAGATTCATCTTGATTAATGGGATGAGCATTTTTCTCAGGGCTGTGTGCCTCAGGAACATCTCAGTAACTAAACTTTCTCACTGAAAAAGCTGTCACTTTACAACAACTGTACTTCTGAGGGGAAAAAAGTGAACTGCTTTTCTTCAAGGGAAAAAAATTTACAGCATATTAACTAATTAATAAGAGCAATGAGTTATTAATAATTTAGAAATTAATAACTCAGCTCAACATCCTTCATGTCAGCACAGGGTAACTTTGGGTTCCAATAAGCTGCATCCTTTGGGAGACACTCACAGCCGTGAGGGATGTCACCACTGACGCCAGGGCCACCTCCTGTCACCTTTGTGTTCAGCCCAAACTCTCTGAAACAGCTTAAAGTAAACCTGAGGAAGTGTGACCAGACTCATTTAATCAATTGGACGTTTTCACCCTGTGCTGCCCCACTGTAGTACGGGAAATAATATGCAAGCCCTGTATCAGAGAACTCCAGAATCAGCGCATCTATCAATATTTCAGCAATACTGATCGATGGAATGGGCACTGGTTCCTCTTCCCACTCGCCAAGGATCCAGGGCATCACCTCCGCGATGCTCCTGTCCCGTCTTTGTGCATGTTTTGATGCAGTTTCAGGAGAAGTTCCAGACCTGCAATCCCCCCCTCTACTGGCCAGGCCAGGCCAGGTCAGGTCAGTCCCAGTTGGATGCAGAGACAAGAGGCACTACGAATTCTCAGAGCTGTTCTCTATTATCAGATTTCAAGGTACGGAATTATTTTCCTGGCATTATGTATATATGTATATCTAACTGCAGGGAATTACTAAAGAATCCCAGAGTCATTCTGTAAAATACTTTATCGTAAGGGTGTTCTGAAGTTCCAGTGACCTTACATTTGAAAAAAGGAGTTTGCAGTTATGTTCCATGAGAGGGGACCAATAACTGTCTGGACTTTGGAAATGGCTTTGAATGTGACTGTTGGGAGCACATACAGAAGTAAAGCTTGTGCACTCTATGGGGTGTTATCAGGTGGACTTTTACGTATCCAAAAAACCTAAGTAAATGAAGAAAGAGAGGCTTCAGAATTCTCTCCCCGCTACGTCTGGAGAGCACTGTGAAGGTGAAGCCTTTAGCTCCCAGTGAAAGGAACAAAGCACCGACCACCTCTCCTGCCACAAGGCAATAACAGGGCAACTGCCTGAAAACATGGAAGCAGCTAAGGCAGCTATACCTGGAAAGAAGAACCACTGTCGACAACACCAGGGAAACCCCACTCACAGCAGAATACCCGGAGTGCTCAGCCTGGACTGTAAAGCCCCTGGAGACAGACCATAAGATGCCGTATATAACAATAACCCCACCTGAAAACTACACGAGTACAGAAACCGAAGCCTGTTTACAGAGGACAGTGATCCCATGTGTGTTGACTGCTGAGGTTTTTGACCTGGAATCTCATTTATTTTATGTTTGGAAAGATAGAAATAACCAAACAGACGGATAGTTATAGCAGGAGCGACACTTGGCAACATTATGAGATTTTTTTTCTCAAGAAGAAAAGCGGGTTTTTAGCATGTGACTATACCAAGTCTTCCATCCCATGACATCTGCACATCCTACTGAGAGAGAAGATCAAGGTCTTCTGCTGCAACCTAAAATTTACTTTTACATATCCAATGTGAAACTAAGTTTGTTTGAGACCATACCAAAGAGAGAACTACAAGCACAGTAACACACATACAATAGCTAATGGATTTTCCACGGCCTGTACAAAATCCGTGGTTGAAAAACAGAAGTCACTACAGGGACAAGAGGAACTTGAAAAGCTCTTGGTTTTGGATGACTCAAAACTGTCTCTTTTCAGGAACCTCCATCATTCACCAAAGGGAATCTGTCTCCTCTGAGGATGACAAGAGGCCGCACTGCAGACAAACTTCTGCTGGTGAGGAAAAGCTCAATCCCTTTAGAAGAGTTCCCATTGGCTATTTTGCAAAAATCAAAACAGGAGAAAAATGTTTTTCTGTTTCAAGTCTAGAAAGCACTCATCTGGTTTATCTTTCTCATTTTTCTCTACTGCTGTACTACAAATTAAACTTAAAACAGCTTGTTCCAGGCTTCCCCTCTTCAGTCTCGAGCTCCATTATTCGCTTCAGTGGTTCTTCTCCCTCAGACGTAACACTTCAAAACTCCGTACTTTGTGATGGGGCTCCTAAAATGCCTTCGGAAGGCAAGTGGTATCTCATCCTGCTGATGGAGTTAGTTGAAGCAGTTTAAAAAGAAATCCCTGTCCTTTACAAAAGTCATGCAGGAACTCAACAACAAAGTCTAGGGAAGCCCCCATCCCGAGTCAGCGCTGTTCCCTACTGAACTCTGCCACTTCCAGATCCCCTTCCTTTGATCCCACTTTCCATTTGGTGCCAAAAGGCCTTGCAATTCTCTGCTAACACACATCCACCGTGCTCTCTTCTAAATCAACCTGCCATCTGCTCCCCACACGGCATCCATCCTTCCCATGTTGACTCAGACACTGCAAGTCGCAGCCGCTACGAGTTCAGAGGCCAAACCAGCGAATCCCCTCACAAAGCCATCCTGTGTTTCTCAGCCATCCGGGCTCACCACGTGCTGTATTGGCCGTGCCTGTTACTACTACTACGCAAACAGAAAGATGTTAATAATGGTTTTCAGCTAATGAGGAAATGCCAGGTTTGGTATGTGAATGTAAATGCTGGATTGCTGAGGTTCAGACAAGGATTCTGCAGTCTCACCTACCTGTTGACCCAGAAGTTGTTTCAGGAGAGGACGCGTTTTGCACCGCTGCCTTTTCATTTCTCTGATTTGATGAAGAATTGAGTTTCTCTTGTCCTTTGACACTTACTTCTGTTTTATTACCAACTCCCTTAAAAAGAAAAAAAAAAGAAAAAGATCGTCTTAACCTATTCAATATGTGTTGTTGCCAACAGGCACATCGATCTACTCCTAGAGCTCAGCCCAGAGACATTCAAGGCTCCTCAAAGCAGCACATGCACATGGTGATCTCTGCTGCTGAGCTGCTGCCCTGCACAGCTTTCCATCCCTCTCAAGCTCCCCTTACACACAAAGAAAAAAAAAAAAAAAAAAAGAGAATATTCCAGTGACTTTTCTAAACATTACCTTCTCTATAATGCTTAGGATGAAATAAATACCCTCCAGGTAGAGAGGCAGAAGAAGGAGGCAGAGAAATAGTCCTAAACCTTTTCCTTACACTGCCTGCGAGAGGCTGCTGTGCACCTGAAGGAAGCTGGGAGGCAGAACTCATTGTAAAAGGCTGTTATACAAAAAGGTAGTTATTACTTTTTCATACATTAGTAACAGTTTTGTCATCTCATCTATTTCCCACAAATCCACTGATTTTAATATTTACAGACAATTTCTCCATTATTTCAACTAGGAAGCCGGAATTAACCAGCTTTAATATTTTGAATGTGTCATGAGCAAAAATGTGACCATCCACAGGCAGCTCCTCGGCCACCCAGCAAAACGGGGACTGCAGAGACTGAGGGATGCGCTGAAATGAAGAGCTCAGGGCACTAAAAGATCTGTTTGTGTAAGATTTAATCTCTCCAATGAAAGGAACGTGTATTGTGAAAGCTCAGTGGACACAGTGTAAGCTCCACAGTAAGACAGACTTGGGATAATTTATGAATAGAAGAGGAGTCACTCCCCAAAGAACGTACCTTAGTGGAATAAACAAACTGATCGATGAGTTTTCCATCCCCAGCAGCATTCTGAAGGGCAAAAACCTGTTCAATTTTAACAACTGGAGACATGTTACATTTCTGAAGATCCAAGTTGTGCATGGTTATTGAAGCTGGCAAGGATTTTCTGGCTGCAGCTGTTTTCCACGCGATTTTCACGGGAGGCGACTCCTCTTCTTCCACACTCGACTGTCTCCGTTGGCTTTGCCTTCGCAGCTCAGCGTTTGAAGGCGACGCTGCTGCCGCCTGGGCATGGTCTGGCTGGGCGTTCGGAGCTGGCTTCGGTCGTCGGTTCTTCTTGGTGTCCGATTTGGAAGCAGCAGTCTTTTTGGCTTTTGACAGAACCTCCTCTGGCTCTTTGTCTATATAAATGAAGGTGTACTGTTCTATCCTCTCCTCCCGAGTCATTTTCAGTGCTTTCTCCGCGTGGGCAATACCGATATCCCACTGAGCACGCTCTCGCTGCGGCCTTGGTTTGCGAATCTTGAAGAATAAAGACAAGCAGCTAATTACACTGAATATTTTGCCATGTATAGCACTTAAAATGCAATCCTGACATTCTTTACACCTCTCAGACAGCAGGCTGAAGCCGTCCGTTTAGAGGGTATTTTTGAAAGGTGGACGATGGATCCCCTGCCCAGAGAACAAGGAGCCACTGGGGCTGGATGATACGACCATCACAATTAAAAGTGTCTGCCTTGAGTTACAACTTCACTAAAGACAAGAACAGCCAGTATTCAAGCATGTAATTCTGTTATGAGACACTGAATTAATTCTAATTGATCTTTTTTAATCCTCTGTATCTTTCTGTATCTCTTTTCCTTCCACATCAATATTTTGATCAGCAAAATTACTGACTGCAGTAGTGCATCTACATAGTAACGACTCCTGTAGCTAACACTTCCCTCCAACAAAGCAATGCAAAAGAACACACCCACTAATATCAGGGGCTGGAAAAGTGTCCTTTAGAGACTGTATTTTCCACAGAACAGGTTAACAGTGAACACACAAGCACTGTTTTTATTTAATATTCTAATGCAGATGTAAAGTCACCTCCAGTGCCCAGGATGACTGTCATCGTGGGGAACTGACAGAGCAGGTTCACTATCAGCCTTGTCACATCGAAGTCACAGGGGTAGGGAAACACTTACACTATCTTTGCGAAAAACGCTTTTGCCAGCAAAACTCAGACTGCCCTTCACAGGGTAAAGCACTACCCTGAACTGCCCCACGAGAGTTTCACTCGCACAGGACTGTAGACAACCTTCTAGGCAGTCAGCGTTGGTCATACCTTCTGTTTCTCAGAGTGGTTGCTGGCTTGTTTAGCAGCCTCAGCCAGTAACTGCTCGTACTGTTTGTGTCCCTTGTACTCCCGAACCCGCTTCTCGTGCACCCACGCCCTCTCCGGCTGGTTGCTGAAAAACTGGACGTGGTATTCGCGGGCACCTGGAAATGAAAAGTTCTAGTCAGCAGCTTTATTAGCATCACTTTGCTGGTTTAGCTCACGCTTCCCTCCTCCGTGTCACTCAATTCCTGCAGGTGGAAGTACCGAGCTAAAAGTTAGTAATAAGAGGGGCCCAGACTGAGAACTGTGTCAGATGGGAAGGTAAGGACACCTGGCCCACACTGAAGCCTCTGACACCTATCAGCGGCTTCTCATAAATACATTGACTGGAGAAAAGCAGGAGCATCTGTGCACAAGCCCAGTCTGCACAGGCCCATCTGTAGAGGGAATTTAATAAGTACTAGTTTTATACATTTCAAGAATAGTCTGTTCAACATACACACGAGCAGAACTCAGCCTGCAAAGGGAGTTCAAAGATATTTTTAATAAAGGGACAAGTACAAATGCTTAGTATATTCTGGCAAAGATCTTCCTCCCTTACCTCTTGTATTAATTTTGGTATGAACGTCAAGCTGTGGATCACATGAGACCATGCAAGGCCACCACGGGTACGTTCCCACCTTGGACCAAACCAGATCGCCAACCTGAAACTTGATGTCATGGGTGACTTGTGTTGGAAGGGAAGGCAAGAACTGCTGGACCTACAAAGAAAACACAAGCTTGAAGCCACAAAAGACAATTCAGGGCGCTCAGAGATGCACACGCTGCCCACAGGGACCTAATATTTTTCTCCTGTAACTCTCAGGAGTTACAACAGCAGGATTTACACATGACAGGCACTGACGAGCCAAGACACAACAGCAACCTCCACCCCCAAAAAAGTTTCTGCTTCATAAGTTGATTAAGAATGTTGCTTTGGGGATAAAATAAAGCAGTAAGAGATGCAGTAACGATTAATAAGAGTTTCAGAAAAATGGCAACTGATGTACCTGACAAATTAAAGAATCCATGTAACAGTCCAAAAATAGTAACATGCTAGGAGTCCAAAAAGTGTTACTTAGTGTTAATTAGTGTATGTACTAACCGGGGCTTCCTCCAACGCTGTATCGTCTCTTGGTCTGTCTGACGGCACACTGAGCCTCTCGTTTGGTCTCTAGGAAATGGGAAACAATGAAGAAGAAAAAGGAAAACAAACACAAACAAGGTAAGGGGACAGTAAAACAACAAAAAGCATAATAATGAAACCAGGCAGAAAAATAATTCAGAGAGAAAGGCAACAAGGAATCCAGAAAACATGACTTATGATGACTCCTTATGCCTAATTCAAAACATAGTAGCATCACAATCAAAAAAATACCTTTTCTCCTACACTATTTACATTACCATCACACCTACATAGAACAACGTTCTCCTGAAACAGGTGACAGAAGAGCATACACTCAGGGACAGTAAACCCAAATAACTTTCCACTAAATTAATACACAACTTCAAAGAAACAGAGAAGAACATATGAAGGACGTCCATAGTAGCGTGATGGGTCTCACTGCAGACCAGTTGTTTGCAAAAGCTACATTACAAAAATCATATTAAATATGCAATTTAACATCAATTTTACAATTTTCATATTGTATATAGTTGACAAACATGTTTGGAGGATCAAAAGCCAACACCACAAAGGCCACGGTGCACTCCTAGGCCAGGCCGAGGCAGAGCCACAGCCTGTTCCGGCAGAGCAGGGCAGGGAAGGTGTGGGCAGAGGAGGAATCACCACTGACCAGAAGCCACCACCTGCAGTGGAGTGGCCGTGACAGGGGGTGCGGTGACACAGCAGTGAAGAGATAAGAGGTGGCCATGAGCTATCTCCTGAGACAGAGACCAGGCATTTGCCTTCCCTATAGCAGAGAAGTCATCAGTCAAAGGACTCAAAGAGCAGCAAAAAGAAGAGTCAGGCACACGCAGGGAGAAACTAACAATGCTGTGAATCCAAATCACACCGTGCCCATTTGAAACGCAGCCCCCACGTTAGTTAGTCTGTGCGCTTCAGCCCAGAGAAAGGAGGAAACACACAGGTAAACATCATCTAGAACAACTCAGGGCACAATCTCCTACAACCATCTGTAGAAAACAACCACCCGAGCCAGACCACGTAACTGTTTGCTGGGCAGAACTGGCTCCTCCCCGGCCCAGCAGAGAGCACGGCAACCTCTCCTGCCCTGCTCTTGCCACGGTGAGCGACTGGCAACTTCACCTCCGCTGGGAGAGCCAGGCTGATTGCACAGATCCCAGCTCCTCACGGAACACAACTAACCAGCAGAGTAACTGATTCTTAAACCAAGTATTCAGAGCTTAAAGTTCATCAGTGTTTTCATAACATTTTAATTTCAAATCGGCCTTTCATGTATGAACATCCCCCCGATCAGCGGGTTTCCAGTGAGTAGCGTCAGGAGGAGGAAACAACCTCAGGTCACCTTCTGCTCAAACAGCTCCGCTGAGCATCAAAGTGTAAATAACCAAAGCTGTACCACAGGTTTTGTTTGGTCACATTAAGATGATCCAAAGTCACAAGTCTCACACCATTAATACTAAAGATGACAGAAGTGCACATGACGAACACAGATGAAGATGAAATCGCGTAGTGGAGACACAAACAGTGGGAGGACGGGACCCAGACTGCACTGGGTAACTCAAAACGAAACCCACCAGCACAAAATCCTG
Source organism: Limnodromus scolopaceus (assembly GCA_028565335.1). Taxonomy (NCBI): domain Eukaryota; kingdom Metazoa; phylum Chordata; class Aves; order Charadriiformes; family Scolopacidae; genus Limnodromus; species Limnodromus scolopaceus. The sequence continues at coordinate 5,244,349 of JAOXNO010000016.1, forward strand.
CTTGTGTCAGCACGATCTGCTGTCTGAAACAGGGGTGAGTAACACCAGAGATTTTATTGCAACAACACCTTTTGGAAGGGAAATGGAAGCTACAAGAAGGACAAAAGCAAGACCAAGATTCCTGGTGAATTCAGGATGATACATGAGACTTAGAACTTGGAACTTGAGAGGCAAAGTTTTAGACCGATCTGGGAAAGACAGAAGATTCTTGTGATACCGAGGTAACACCAGTCAAACAGTGGGACAGGCACCGTGGGAGCTTCAACAGCAGAAATGAAATCCCTGGTAAGAGGGAGGGCAAACTGGAAATGCAAAACCAACAGCTTGATGGGGGTGAAGGAAATCTGGAAAAGAGGCCAGAAAGCCTGGGATAAAAGACCGTGTCTTTAACTGAACTCTGAAAGAACCAAACTCGCCAAGATTTGGTTTAAGTGAAACTTGGGGTATAGAGGGATGATTCCAGCAGCAAACAAAGGACAGGAGGATGAACAGCATACAAGCAGCAGAGCACCTAGCAGAGCGCTGACCACGGGAACAGACCCCGCTTCCCACCCTACACGCAGGAACAACGCGGGCGCGAGGGAGACACCAGCGGGGCAATGGGTTCCCATTGCAGCTCCTGCATTCCCAGATCACAGGATTACCTACAATGCAGTCACGGATGGCTCGTAGTTTAACTGGACAGTCTATTTCAAGTTTGGATTACAATGCTGATTAACATCTTACTGAGCTTCATCAAACTACAGTAATCAAATATAGCAGAGGCTCAAAAATCTCGATGCATCACCAACATGACCTCCAGGATAGGTCCACTTACCAGAAGGGAGATAGAGAAGTTGTAAAACTCATCAATATTACTGGTAAGGGGTGTATGTGTGAAATCAGCCCGTCTTCCATTAAAAATAACACCACCACCACCACCACTCTATCTGGTACATGAACCTCCACTCCAGAACAGAGTTCCGTCCCTATGGGGCAGGGTCTTCTCCCAAAGCAGGGAGGGCTCCCAAAGAGCTCCGGAGGAACTGACCAGAAACTCAGCCCCAGACTGGATCAGCCCAGTCTGAGCTGGGCCATTCTGTCCCGGCAACTTCCCCATTCCTGCCACTTGCCCCGCCTCTGCTACCCATTCCCCTAAACTGGGAAGTACAGAAACCGGTAGCACAGAGTTGGCAGGAATAAGCAAGAGAAAAAGAAACAGAAGTAATTAAGTGGCTTATAAAACTGAAGAAAAAAGAATGGCTGAGAATACCAAAGACCAGTGATTTGTGCCTCTGCTTCCTGGAACCTAAGTTAGCCTCCCTCCCAGATATATACATATATGTGAAAAAAGATATATACTCACACCCCCTGTATACACACAACCATATTACAAATCTTGACAGAAATGGTAATAGACATAAATATTGAATTTTCCCAAAGTCTATTGAGTCAACTGGTACTTGTAATTTACCTACCGGTCTAGAATATTAATTCCTACTGGTTTCTACACAAGCTACATAGCTCTTGGGTTTTGTACATCATCACAACATTTAGAGTATCTTTCAAAAAAGTTAATTAAAAGCTGCAGCACCAAATACTCCAAACCACCCAACTTTCCAGTGAATATCCCAGCATTACTCTGAGAGGCAGTTTTAGGAACATGTATACTCTTGGCCAAAAGCTCCATCTTCAACACTGTCCACAGTGTAGCAAACTCTGAATATCTTAACACACTAGATAATATTAAGAAAATATTATAACCTTTTCTAACTTTTTTTTATGTGCAGTCTTTTCACCAAAATAAAACCTTAAATGACTTTAAGTATGCATTCAACTAAAAGTAAGGAAGAAACACTGCCGAAGACACACATTCCATCAACAATACCAGGTACACAGATGGCTGAAACCAGTATTCCACTTACATTTTGTTCCTCTGGTTCTAATTTTGGAATTTTGTGCGACTTGCGCTCTTCCGATCGGGAAGAGTCATGCTTGCTACTTTTTTTCCTTTTCTCTTTCCTCCCTTCATGTTTCGCCTTAGCATACTCACTCGCTTGTACTTCATTTAAAAGGTCCCCACACAGAGAGGACTCAAACAATTCCCTGCCGTTCTGGATAGTTTTGGTTATTTTTAGTTTGATCTCTGGTGAGCCAGTCTTCTTTGGAATCACCGTCTGTGACACTGAAGGGGGTGGTGGAGGCGGCAACTGTAGGGGGGAAGGTTTTTCCAGAACTTCATGCGGCCTTGGGTTAGAGTTCTCCATTTGGTAATACTCCGGGGGGCTAAAGTTTCTGCCTGTGCCAAACCCGTTGGCCGAGCCGTTGGGGTACTGAGAATACGTCTGGTATTTGGCTTGAGGTTCGTACATGTTGATGGTGGGGGGGTATCCGTTAGCGATGGGGGGCAGGTCCTCCGTGGTGGGCGTGGGGTACTGAAAGCCTTGCTGCAGGGCAGCTTCGTAGGGCGTCTGTCCCCCATCTTCAGCAATGTCACTGCTGGCATCAAAGGCATCCTCTTGGCGGATGTTGGCTGAGTCAATGAGCTGAGGTGGTTGCTGAATTGTGTTTCCCATGATCCCTTGCATGAAAGAGAAAGAGAAATCCATTGTTCTGCTCCAGCATCCTTAGCTTTCCCTTTTTCTCATAGGGCCTAAAGGCAGGGAAAGGGAAATAAGAAGTCAATGTAAATCAAAAGGTAATAATTAAGCAAATTAAATTGTTGAGGAATAAAAAAAAAAAAACCAAACCAAAAATTAAAAAAAAAAGAACTCTAAAGAGCAATTTCCCCCTCGCCATTCAGCAGCTACTCTCTCACAGATTTAGAGAAGACTGGTATTAACTGGATCTTTAAAAAGCGCTCTTTACACATTTCTGCAAAACAACTTTTTTACATGACCACCTTCTTAAAGAAATGTTATAAGCACCTACAAGTGCTTAAAAACTATGAGCCCAAGTGTTACAAAGTCAGAACAATGGGGCTAAAATTCCAACCACTCTCTATAGCCTCCTGGTCCGGTGCTCAGAAGCGGTACTCTAACACAAAGCAGTAAGAGGGCAGACTGTCCCTCACACGCACAGGAGGTGCCAAGTTCTCCCCACACCACAGTCTCTGCAGACTGAACAAGCCAGAAAAACCACAGAAAGACCACTCAAGCAAGAGAGAAACCTTTTCTCTTCCTCCCTGCCAAAATTCAAGCCAGATGAGCAGCCCTCAGGCCTCAGCAGAGCTAAGCCACGGGCTCTTCACACTTGAAGGGAATCTGTGATTCCACCTCAGCTGCTGGGAAAACCAGTTTCAATGGTACTACAGCCTCAGATGGGGTTTCCCAACTTCTCTTACCGAAAAGCGGAGTAGTTTGCACCCGCTGGCTCTCAGGAGCTCAGCGAGGAGGGTTATCATCCTCACTCCCTGCCCCTTATTTTAATATTAAGCACTTAGGGCTTAACCACCGCATGGTTCTGAGGGAGAGAAAAACAGCCTCGGCATCAAAAGCTCTCAAAAACCTGAGGTTATTCGCAGAATTAGATCACAGCTGAGAAAGCTGTCATACACACTTTCCATTTCCCATTGCATATTAAAACACCAAAATCAGACTAGCCCAAAGTTGTATTTCCAAAGCTCAGCTCCTGGCTCAGAGAAGACTTTTACGCTCAGCCAAATAATCTCAGTGTTCAAGAGGAAGAAATATACAGTAACGTAAACTTCAGGTAAGAAATATAAGTTTGCTTCCAAACAAGGTCAATTTAGCCCTTCCAAAGTAAACGGAGCTGGGCATTATTTATTCTCTCTCTGTGGAGGCGTAAAGGAGGGTTACTGTGCCCTTTTGGTCAGGGTTTAAATGACATTAACACATCCCACAGATAGTATCATAGTCAGAATCTACACGTAACCCTGCCCACACTGAGTTCTCACCCTCCCGACACGATTTCATCTCAGAACCTTATCTAATAGTTTTCAAAACACTAAGAACACGTCCCTCCTCTGAGACTGCAAAAAGAAACTGAAATTACAACAGTAACAAGTAAGAACTTTACCAGGATCTGCTCTATGTTTTGTGGACTTCACACTGGGATTATCCTGGTGTTTGTATTCACCGCTACTGCCCATGCAACCAACCAGGGGCACATTTCTCACTCTAATTCAGCAACTTGGGGGAAACAACAGCACAATGCTACGCAGCAAAATTCACTGATTACAGTAACGTTTCAATCTCATGGCTGTAAAACCATCTCTTCTCTCCAGCAGCTCTCGGCAAATCCGCCACAAAGCCACCACAAAATGTGACCACCGAGGGGACGGCGTATCCGAGGGACAGCCCCCAGAGCCAGCAGGATCAGCCCGTCGAGGTCAAAACCACCAACCACCACCCATTCTAGGAAGAAGTGGGACTGGTTGTACTATTTACCAATTAATTGTTACTTTACATCTGCCAAACTGAAGAGCAAACAGATTTCTCACACTATTAAGAACTTGCACCCTGGACTGCTTTTATTTGTTACTAAAACCAGACAACTTTTTTTTTTTTTTCTTCTGAATACTTAAAAAACCAAAACCCCACACAACTTATCTTGGGAAGCTGCAGCAGCGCTTCAGTCCTCCTGGCACATCCAGTGCTGGATGGACAGAGTCAAAGCAGAAACAGGTTAAGAAATTTCAGAATTACTCTCAACTAGAGAGTACTAGTACAACTCTCAACTACATTACTCCCAGTTTCATATTGTTGTTATTTTCTTTTACTAGTAATTAAATCACTTTCTTTTACCCAAATACTCTGAAAGACAACCATCCATTTAGTTCAGTAGAACTAAGCACCCGAATGTTAAATAATGGATCTGTTAAAGGATACCATGCCAGGACCCAAACTTTGCTCTGCTCACACCAGAATTATAAAAAGCAACAAATCAACTTTCAGAAAGTGAAACTGTAAAACAAAAACACTACAGAGCATTCTGTACTTCGCTAAGAATATCACTTTGCTAATGTCACATGGCATTTGAATAATTACGCTTTAAATTTTCCTGCTTATAAGTCTAAGAGTGGAACCTCTGTAAGTTTTGGGTCCTGCTGGAGGATGCTCAGATGATGTGATAAAACAATTTTAATGCTTTTCATTTCTTTCTTGAGAGGGAAAAGGCAATAATTAATTTTGAAGATGCAGGTGCAGGTTCTCTGGCCCTACTTACAATGTCAAATATCAAGGCAGACTTCTCATTTCGCTAGACAGCTCAGCTCCTCTAACGAGCAAGTATCTCATGGTGTAACAGACCTCACCGTCACCACCAGAATGACTGATCCTCACCCAGCCAACGCCGTCTGATCCGGGGCCTCCTCCAACACTCACTTCCACATCACCCACAGCTATCCATCTACATTTGGGAGGCTGCCTTGGAACTGTGCCTCCGTGTAACCATCTCCTGGTCACCCAACTCACCACGTACAGACTGAGAACTTGTTCCTCAACTATTGCATCAGGGAGGAAAAAAAAAATAAAAAAAATAATCCAACCTCTCTCCTGCTGCTGTGACCTGTGGGTTACAGGATGTGGTCACCCAGTTCATTCCCCCGGCAGCACTCCACTGGCATGTCACAGCGGACAGTGTCACAGAACTCTGATCTGCTGCCCGTCTCCTATGCTGAATTCACTGAAATCTTCCATACAGGCTCCTCTACAGTCCAGCCACGTCACCAGGTGAGGCTGCACACAGGGCACCAGAAAGCTGTTCATGCCACCCACAGCCAAACACTGCGGTTTGAGAACCACTGAAATTGTACAACAGCCCAAGCAACAGGTTTCTGCTGTAAAAAGCATTACCCTACCCCACACCTTGGAAATAACAATAGATCTTTTTCTATTACACCGGCAACTTTCAGTGTTTCCTTTAAAGAGCTCCCACACTTTAAAAAGTTGGGATAAAAACCAAACTATTTTGTGCAGCATTTCACTACAATCCCAAAGTTTATTTATTCTCTGGGATGCTCCATGTGTGTATCTGGCTGACTAGGAGTCACTGTGTTAGGCTATTCATATTCACCTGTTCTAATTGCATCCATAAACATGGTTCAGAAGTTGATGATCTACAGACTGCCGAGTGATCTAGCAAAGGCTGTTTACGAGCCTCAGCCCTGTTCCCAACAGGAAGAACTCCCTGTCACAAGGCAGGAGCACTAAGCCATGAAAACACTACAGGCCTCTCGTCACGGTCACGTCCGTCTGGGTCTACAGCGAGATGCGATACTCCATCGATGCAGCCAGCAGAAACCCTCACCCGCACACAGAGAATGCTCTTACCAGGACAGCTTGTTTTCCTCTGAAGGGCTGAAAGAAGGTATAGCAGCAACATGCAGTTTTGCTAGTGCTGAGCAGCACAAGTTTTCTGCTGCTACCCCGGTACAACCATCCCACCAGAGTGGTGTTAATGAGATCCAGACACGATATTAACAGAATTCAAAAGCTGCATGATGGTGTCTGGTCCCTCTTATCTCCTCCGCATACAGCCCTTCAGGTCAAAGTCTGCCCTGGCTGTGTCTCTGCGCAGCAGCCAGGCCCCAGCGGTGACAGCTCCTAAAGCTGGCGACACACTCACTTCCACGGGCACCGCCTGAAGGGTCATCCCCGCACCTTGGTTTGTTACATGACAGAAGTTGTGAATTAGTGAGCTTCAAAGCACTCTACTTATATCGGATTGAGGAGTTACCAATAAAAGAAAATAGTTTTGATTTATTAGTTCCTTCCTGGAGCTCACCTGTGTAAAACGGACCTGAAAACGAGCCTATGCTCCAGAGCCAGCACAATTCCTACGCCAGCCGCATCGTCCTGTCCGGGCTGCAGAAGCCAGCATTATTACTTCACTCATTTGCTACTCTACACAGTCTGAAAACACAAGAAGTTGATCTCCTCCCCCAGAGCTGACATCATCAAGAGCTCCTTCCTTCCGAGCCTTTCACTATCACCACAGTTAATACACCCAGATTTTCCCAACCTTTTCCCAACTTCTGCATCAGTCTGTTCACTCCCCAGGTGCCAGGCAGGGAGGTGGCATCGGGGCTGTGTTAATGACAGCCCCCGGCGCTACTGAAATAACAGAACGCAAGGATGAATCCTGAACGTACAGGAATCTCAATGTTTAAACCAGGGAGGAATTACTTTGTAAAAGTCACTCCCAAGCTGTAATGCAAAGAGTAGCCCATTCTCACTGAAATATCGACAACAGGCTCAAGTCACACCGACCCTTCCTCAGCAGAGGACCATTGCCTAAAACCACAGGAATGTCATTTTCAGTGACACGTGTTGATCTTGCAGAAAACTATTCCAGGGTAAATTCTTCTCACCACAACAGCGATTACCCTATTAAATTACAGTATCAGCCTCCTGCAAGCTGTAGAATTTAGCTTCCAAGCATGACCCATCACAGAGATCGCACTGATATGCCATTGGAACTCAACCAACAGATAAAAAAACAATTTATTATTTCAAGGTTTATAGGAAATGGCTAATTAAGAGCAGTTGGGAAACAACTAGAAATCAACAATACCTTCAAAACTGCAACTGAGTTTCCTAGTGAGCAGAAAAGCGTTTGATCCCTAGCACTGTACAGCCAGCATCCTGTATCTGTCCCTTCCCACGGCTGTGGGGCAGGAGCCTGCGACTGGTCACAGACACTGACACTCTACACACGGACACTGTTTGAGCAAGTATTTTCATGTTGCCTCTGGAAGAGCCACAAAAGAAAATGAAATAAAAAATATAAGCAATCAAAGAAGGTAGGCCAACCTGGCAGAGCTCTTACACTGCTCTGTCTTACATTAACGCCAAGTTTGTTTCACTTCCCGTCCTGAGCTTCTCAGTTCGACTGAGCTTAACTTGAGACAGTCAGCTACACCTTCACCAGTGAATGTTCCGTCATGGGAAAGTTTCAGAGACTGGGAATCCTCTGGGTTCATGTTTTTCACCAACAGTTACATTTATCTAGAGACATTTTTAGCATGAGTGTTTTGCAACTTCACTCTCAGAAAACAAGATACTTACAAAGTTCTGTAATATGCTTTGATGCCACAGTAGACTAAGTAACAACAGACCTCGCAGATTATCACACAATTCTGAGCAGTGCCGATCCCATTTCTTATTGATGACAGCTTTTTTCCTCCCAAAGAGAGAGTTTTGGAGGTTTGCACAAAACACGGCAGCAGGGGAGGACTCACCTATTAAATACACAAACACGTTTCTATTCACTGTACGATTGCTCAATCAGGAAGAGCTCAAAAGAAGTGAGAGCAGCTACCGTAACTGTGCAGTGCGTAAGGGAAGTTTCCTAAGTGCCAGAAGCACCCACCAGTGCCCAGCACCCAGCCGGAGCCCAAGGTAAAACTCCCCAGCACTAGATGGGGGGGCTGTCCCCAAAGCCTGCTGGATGCAGGACTTGGAGAAAGCAGCCCGAAGCCAGGGGCAAAATGACGGCGCTTTCCCTGAACGCCCGAGACCCTCAGGGTTCTGTGCACCTTCTCCCACAGCCACCAGCCAGAACCAGCGCTGTTAATTAACCAGCCTGTTAATCTGAGGCTGCCACCACAGCGAGGAGCTGACACAACTTCTACTGACAAAGAGTGTAGCACACACATATTTTAAACCGGGTTTCATCAAAACCTTTTTGAATTCATTTTACCCTTTTCTGTTGACAACCTTCATGTGGGTGGCCCTGCCCAAAGCCCCTGGGTAGTGCCTGGTAGAGGCAAGGTTTTTACACAGATGGAAAGTATCTGCTGTGAGAACTGAAACTGTGCTACCGGCCCACTGACCCAGTAAAAAGCAGTAACTTGAGTCAGTGTTAAGTGTTCAGTGAACGGTGTCACTGCCTCATCACCGTGAGCTGGCCTTTCTATCAACAGTCTCGAAAGCAGAAGTTCTAGACCATTTTTATGAACAAACAACAAACCAGCTCCTGTCCACGTAGACCTAAGTCACAGAGATTCAAAGGCCTCTTCATATCCTACCACCCTCTCGTTACCTGAGTCACCACATGCACATTTAAAGCCTTTTTCTGCACTTGTTCATTCCAGTGTAGCTTGTATCTAACCCGCACTGGTACTGCTCACCTCACGGGTCTAATCCAGCACTGACTCCCAGTAGACGTTTACTGCTATCGGTGTTTTACAAGCAGCTGGAACAGGCTAGGTTGGTCAGGGTTTTTAAGTGATGCAATCGACTTCTGTCATGTTTTCATTCCTCCTCTCAAAATCTAAAGAGTGCCCAGCTGGAACCAGGAGAAAGGCAGAACCTGGCTTTCTCTGAAGTTCAGCATCCACCCCTGTCCCCGAGCTGCTCACCAGAACTGAACGGACCCACGCTTTTTCTACAGTCAGGTCAAAAAGAACCTGGGGGCTGCCTTTAGCAACTGTAACAGCACCACATGGCACTCAAATTATATGAACTGTAAACAGAAATAAATTAATTATTCTTATTGATTTCTGCATTCAGTACTTGCAGGCTGCTTTGTCCCTTTTTGTTCTGGATGTCCTTAAGAAAACATGCACAGAAAGTTTTATTTACTTATGTTAAGACAATGCCAACTTTTCAACAGCACGTAGATTTATTAGCAGAAAAACTGTAGCCTGTGGATTCCTCCTGACTTCAGCTGGCCTGAGCAGTCTGTTCTGGCAAATGCTGATGGTGAATCAGAGACCTCCTGGCAAACTTTAAAGCCTGTGGCAAGGCTGACTACTTCCCTGTGTACCTTTTTAAAGGTGGTGTGGGTTTTGGTTTTTTTTAAATGCCAGAAGAAATAACTATGTCTGTAATAAGGTTTGATAAGACCACTTTTAACAAGTTTCCCACGGTGACAAGGAAAGAAACAACTTGGAAAAAATCAAAGAAAATGCTATGCAGTAAAAAGGAAAAAAAAAGAAAAGGGTTTGTCTTGAAAGCAAGCTCAGGGTACTCATTTGGTTTTAGAGCCTCAGGATTCAAATAGGAAACAGGGAAGACAATAATTTGTTCTTCAGGGAGAGTCACGGATTGATATTCAGGTGAGACCAGAAGTCAGTTCTTTGGCAATACCAAATATCGTAGCAGTCATGACATGCTTTCACATCCCCAAACCAGTGCAATAACTCCAGCATCTCTCACCTGAGTCACTTCAAACTCATGCAAACTTGCCTAAGTGAAAAATGCAGAACACAGTTGTACTAAAACAAAACACACAGTCTTTGATCCATCACCCTCTTATTCTTCCTCTGTAACTTCATAAAGCACATGGTCACTTTTGGGAGCACGATCTTTCCAAACAGTTCAACAAAAACATTAAAAAAACCCAAAAATCTAACTGCCCAAACATTCCCTGTACATCTCTACAACAAGCCACTGGAAGACGTAAACAGTCATCAAAACAGGCTACAATTTTTTTCTTGAACTATAATTACAGGCTACTTTACATTGTCTTTTGTGCTGGTTGACATATATAGAGAACTATGTTATCATTAAGATTTCTTTTTTTAACAATAAATTGAAAATCTTAAGCCTGTATTAAAATTGCTGAGTTTACTGACAGTCAAGAGAAAGCGGAGTGAGACACAGAACAGAGTACGATGCAACAGTACCGCACAAAAAAAAAAATAAAATCCAGGAAACAACAAATCCCTCAGGTATATGCAGCTAGTCAGAGCACACACTGAAACCCTCCTCACCCGAGAAGCAGCTGACAAGTGCGGTGGGTCAGGGCCCTGCACCTTTTCAGGGGAACTCGGCGCAGGCTCCGACCCCAAGTTCTCCCCACCAGATCTGGGGCTCGCCGACACCGGCTCCCCCCGAATCCCGGCCACTCGCCCCAGTCACCTGCCGGAGCGGGGAACAAGGGGGTGTTGGGGCCGCCGCTTGCTCGAGGTCCCGGAGCCCTGCCCGCCCCGGCCCCCTCTGCGGCCCGGCTCCGCGCCTCACGGGGACGGCGGGCCGCCCTGCCCGGTCCTGCCCGCGGGGTGGAGTCGGGTCGGCTCGGGACGGCCCGGGGCCCACCGCCCCCTCCCGTCCGTCCTCCCTCCCTCCTTCCCTCCCTCCCTCCGCGGGGGCCGCGCCACCGTCGCAGCGCCGGTAGCAAACATGGCGTCCGCGGGCCCTTTAAGCCCGGGCGGGCCGCCCCCGCCAGCACGGCCGCCCGCCGCCCTCACCTTCAGTCTGTTCCATTCTAACTGCCCCCGCCGCGTCCACCCAGCCCAGCGGAGACAAAAGGCCGGCGGCGGGGGCGACGGCGGTAACGGCAAGGCCTCCCCGCCTCCTCCCCGCAGCAGCTAGGCCGCGACGGAGCCCTGGGCCTCGATTTCCGCGCCCCCGCCGCTCCGCCCCGGTAGGCCCGCCCGCCCACCCCACCGCCGGTACGGCCAAGGGTGGGGAGGGCGTTGGGCGGCGGTGCGGGCGGGCGCGGGCGACCGCTGGC
>JAOXNO010000016.1:5278760-5290504 GCA_028565335.1 Limnodromus scolopaceus
CAGGGAGGTGGTGGAGTCTCCTTCTCTGGAGACATTCAAAACCCACCTGGACAAGTTCCTGTGCAATGTGCTCTAGGCAGACCCGCTCTGGTGGGGGGGTTGGACAAGATGATCTCCAGAGGTCCCTTCCAACCCCATATGACTCTATGATTCTATGATTCTATGAAGGATGGGACCACCCTGCCCACCCTCCCAGCTGTGAGAGCTGGGATGGACACGGAGGCGTTTCAGGAGAAGGATGTTGGGGAGCTGAGCGAGCCCCTGCTCCGGGGTCACCCCGGGATCCACTCCCACCGAGAAATAACGCAGGGAGGCGACGATGACTGCAAACAGCTGGAGCTGATGTTTTTGCAGGGCTGGGAACCGCTGGGAAAGTGACTCTGACCATCTGCCTGTGTCCCCCTCTGTGTCCCCCCCAAATCCCACGGGGGGCTTTGGGGTGCCAGTGCCCCCCTCCCTCCCCGTCCCAGCGCCACACTCACAGCTCGTTGGTGCAGTTGCTGGGCTTGTCCATCCTGTGACCTTCCTTCAGCAGCTTGAAGAGCTCCTCGACCGGCACGCCGGGGTAGGGCGAGCCGCCCAGCGTGAAGATCTCCCACAGCAGCACCCCGAAGGACCACCTGCCCGGGGCAAGCACAGGGCAAACGCTGGGGCACGCGGCTCCCCCGGGGCCAGCACCCCCGTTTCATTTCAGAAGCTCGATCGCAGGGAGGGAGAAGCACTAACAGCTTCCATTCGCTCTGGAGACAAACGAGCCCCAGCGCCAAATGCAATTTGGATTCAAAATATTTCGTCTGCTGACGCTAATTACATTTTCCTTAAATTAAGAGGGATCACATCTGCTGGGCTGCGCCGCGGGTCCTGTTCAGCGGTGGGCGCTGGGACCTCCAAGAGATGCTGCGAGATGCGACGCAGGCAGCGAGAGCGTTGCTGGCCCAGGTGGCCACCAAGGGCCATGTCCCCCAACCCACGGCAGAGCACCCAGTGGACAAGGGAGGGGTCCCCCCGCGCTGGCAGCTCTGGCTCCCCGTCTCCCCCCGTCCCAGCCCATCGCTTTGCCCTGTGGCCAGTACTCACACGTCGCTCTGGTGGGTGTATATTCGGTCGAACAGAGCCTCTGGGGCCATCCACTTCACCGGCAGGCGGCCCTGGGACAAGAGAAAGCCCCACGTGGGCTCAGTGCCACCAAGGAGCGAGCCCTGCCTGCCCGTGGCACCGCCAGCCCGGGTCGGGGCACCCCTGGCACGGAGAGCCCGGCTGCCCTCGCCCGCCCCAGCGAAGCCCCTCGCCCACCACTCACGTTGGTCGTCTTCTTGTAGTAATCGATGTGGTGGATGTCGCGGGCCAGACCGAAGTCAGCGATCTTCATCACATTGTCCTCGGTCACCAGGACGTTCCTGGCCGCCAGGTCCCTGTGGATGCACTGACCCAGCACGGGGCTGTCAGGGGGTCCCCCAAAGCCCCTGGATGGTTCCCCCATGAAGAAACGGGCTGGAAGGGAAGGGTGCAGCCCCTCCAGGAGACCAGCTGCCGGGCTCCCCATCCCACCACCGCACCCCGGGAGCTCCTCACCTTCTTGGAGGCCAGGTACTCCATGCCCCGGGCCACCTGGTAGGCGCAGGAGACCAGGTCCTTGAAGGAGAGCTGCTCCTCGGGGACGCGGGTGGGGTTGTAGCAGTACTCCATGCCGGGGGGGCGCCGGGCTTGCAGGTACTCCCGCAGGTTGCCCTTGCTCGCGTACTCCACGATCACGTAGAGGGGTCCTGTGGGGACGGCGGGGTGAGTGGCTGGACCACAGAGGGTCCTGGCACCAGGATGGCAGCCAGAGGGGCAGCACAGGGGATGTCCCCCCCCAGCTCGCACACCCTCACCGTCCTGCGTGCAGGCCCCCAGCAGGTTGATGATGTTCTTGTGCTTGCCGATCATCTTCATCATCTCCATCTCGGAGATGAGGTCGGACAGGTCCTTCTCCGTGGCGTCGGCTAAAGCGGCAGAGAAGGGAGCAGTCAGGGGGGGCCAGGCTGGGTCCCTCCCACGTTGCACACCCACGCCCAGCCTGTGGCATCGTGCCGGGACCCCCCCCTCCCTTCTCACCACCACTTACACTTGAGCATCTTCACGGCCACCTTGGTCACGCGGTTTGGCTTGTCCTTGTCGAGGCCGATGGCTTCTGCCAGCACCACCTGCCCGAAGCACCCTTCCCCCAGGGGCTTGCCCAGGATCAGCCTGGCGGGAGGAGAGACCCCGAGGCGGGGGCCAGTGGCCACGGGGGGAAGCAGGTCGGTCGCCAGGATTGGGAAAGAGCACCAGGAGTGCCACCGTCCTCCCCCAGCTCCCACCCAGGCTGTCCCCGCAGGGGGGACGGGACCTCACCTGTCCCGGGGCAGCTCCCAGCGCGGGTCCTCGGGGAGCTCGTACTCGGAGACGCCGGCCAGCATGGGGGTGCCGCTGGAGGAGAGCCGCGAGGGCCGCACCAGCATCATGCCCGAGTTCATGGAGGAGCTGGAGTCGGCCGACACCTGCAGCGGGGAGCGTGGGTTACCTTCTCGCAGCGCCGGGCGCCGTGGCCGGGAGGGAGATGCTGACCCGGAGCCTTCACACCCCTTCTCCTGCTGCCCCCTTCCCCTGCTGCCCCCCAGCGCTGCCTGCAGGCGAGAGCCCCCCCCGCCCCAGCGCCGCTTCCACCTTGGACCTGGACTGAGTCATTTTTAATTAATTTCCAGCACGCTGATACCACCAGATACACAGCCTGGGGCTCCTCCCGTCTCCTCAGTGCGTAAAACACGCTCTTCTGCTCGAGCACCGAATTGCTGTAAATCCTTCTGGTTCTCCTCATCACCCCTGCTGAGTGAGGGGGCTCTGCAGCCCCCCTTTCTGCTCACCATGCTCCCAGTTGGGGTCACAGCCCATGGATGGTCCCCACCCCGTGCCACGGACGGGCACAAGGCTGGAGGGGGTGGCACGTGCAGCAGAGCAGCATGTTCCTGGGTCTCCTCCCGTCCATTCTCCTCCAGATCCTCCCCCCCTCCCCAGGAAGGGCAGGTCCCCCGGGGGGGGCAGTAGGTGCAAACAAACCCCCTCTCTACTTTCTGTTACCTGTCTGCGCAGGGGGATGCTCTTGGCCAGCTTGTGCACGGCCAGCTGGCTGTTGAAGTCCGTCTTCTTGGTGGTGCTCTTCATCTTGTAGATGATGACGGTCACCACCATGCAGGAGATGAGGAAGGCCCCGGTGCAGTAGATGATGATCTCCAGGTAGAGGGGGGACGTCATCATGGCCGGGGTGTCTTCAATAGCTGGGTCAGCGTGAACAAGGCATCAGCACCCGGGGCTGAGGAGCAGAGCGGGGCTGGGGGAGCCCCCCCAGCTGCTCCCCGTGCTCGGTGGGGACACGCTCTGCGTTGCCGGTGGCCTCGGTGACAGGGATGGCGTGTGGGCGCCCCCGGGCTCCTCATCCCCATGGCCATGCAATGCATCTGCCGCATCCACAGGCATGGGATGGGGTGGGATGGGACCCGGGGATGGGGTCAACTGAGGAAGGTGTGAAGTGGGGGGGACAGTGCCCGTATCCCCCGGCTGGGACCATGCGGGACAGAGCAGATCTCTCCCGTGGGGGTTCACTGGGGATGCTCCCCTGCATCACCCCACAGGGAGGGGGCATCGGGGCACCCCCAGGGATGGGTCCCCTCCCTGGCTGCTGTGCTTAGCCCACACTCGCAGCTGCGAGTCCCTTGGGGCCCAGGGGTTGCCCTGAGCATGGAGGGTGCCATCATCAGTGCCCGGGGCCGCAGGAATCCAGGCGTTACTGGTAATGACTGGGGAGAGCTCGGGGCAGAGCAGCCAGAAGCATCAACCAGCAGCAGTGACCTGCCGTGGGACCCCTGGGCTGGCGGGGAGGAGGGTCCTGTCCCCACTGTGGGGCAGACCCCGCTTTGGTGGCCGCCGGTGGCAGAGGAGGTGGCATTGCCCTGAACAGCCCAGAGCAGCTGCAGCCATGTGGCACCGTCCAGTGTGGCCACAAGCCCTGGTGAACCTGGCAGGGTGGGAGTTGCCATTGCACCCCCAGCCTAACCCCCCCCCAGAGAACAGAGCCTCAGAGAGAGGTGTAAGATGGAGTTGAAGTTTCTGTCCCACCTCCGAGCACACCCGGCTGGACCAAGCAGTGGCTGATAACGGGGAAAAGTTTTTTTGGCTGGAAAGCAGCACCCATGCAGCACCCCAAAAACTTCCCCGGTTGCTGTTATCAGCCTTCGGTCCCTGCAGCATTGATGCCCGAGGAGGGGGGGACATCAATGGGGATGAGGGCAGAGTCCCCAGCAGCGCAGCAGAAGCGACACACAGCCCCGGCACGGGTCCTGTGCCGCAGGGCAAGGCCAGCCCCCCGACAGGCAGGGCACAGGCAAGGCTGCCAGCGCCCCCCGAGCCCCCCCTGCCCGCTCCGTGCCCCCCTGCGCGGGCAGCGCTGGCCTTGCCCTGGAGCGAGGGACCGTCCTGCTCCAGAGGAGCAGCCCCTGGTTAAGTTCCCCGGGTTATGCATTGCCTGGGCCAGGGAGAGAGCAGGGGACAGACCCCAATTGGGGGGCAGAGGGGGGGACAGACCCCAATCGGGGGCCAGAGGGGGGGACAGACCCCAATTGGGGGGCAGAAGGGGGGACAGGCAGAGGGGGGACGCCCCACAGCTCTCCTGCTGCCATGGTACCCAGCTCCGGGGGGGACAGGGTTTGGGAATCGCTCTCTCCCGGACTGCAATGCATACGTTGGAAAGGAGGGAGGAAAGGGAGAGGAAGAGGAGTATATACCTTCGAGAACTGTCAACCATGCAGAGTGATGGGAGATCCCAATAGAATTACCCGCCAAACATGTATACTCCCCAGCATCCTCAAATGAGACATTCCTTAAGTGAAGGACTTCCATTTCTTTGTCTGTTGTGTTAACGCCAGCCGTCTAGAAGGAAAAGTGGAAGCAAAAAACGGAGAAGCAAACGCCATGAGATCTTCTGGGAAGGAGGCCAGAGAGGAGGGAGAGCCCAGTCTCATTTGCCAGACCCCCGGGGAGCAGACAGAGCCCACCGCAGCCCTGCTAGAGAGACCCTCGGGATGACCACTCATCCGGGCGGACCTACGGAGAGGCTGGTTAAAAACCCTTCACCAAATGGAGTCTCCTGCCCATCGGAACATGCTGGCAATGGGCTGCATGGAGAAATGAACCTCAGGAAGAGCCGGCGGGCGTGCAGGGCAAGGGGCAGGGGGGACACGAGGACGACGATGGGAGGACGGCGACAGTAGGACGGAGACGGGAGGGTGGCACAGACAGGGGACAGAGCACCGTGGGGTCCCCAGCCGGGCACAGACAGGGTGCGGAGGTGCGGGGTGGCCCGATGGCAGCACCCCCAGGGCGTCTGCGTGATGGGGTGGGAATCACACAGGACAAACACGGGGGGACACACACAGAGCACAAAGCCCAGCCGGCCCCGCTGAGCATTTTTCCATGGCTTTGTCGCACCAGAAACAGCAGAAACAAGAGAGCCCAGAGTTTTGTTTTCCACCGCCGGGGAGTGACGGTGCGAGGAAACACCCCGCCGGGCGTTCTTCCGATTACCTTTCGCCAGAGGTCTGGTGACAGTGAGCCACGCAGACTGGTTGGCCTCGCCAATATAATTGGAAACCTTACAAACATACTCCCCGCTCTCCGCCTCTGTCACATTATACAGGGTCAGCACCTCCGCGTCAGAGCTATTAATCCCCGAGTGCTGGAACAGACCAACAACATGGAGTCACATCGACGCGGTCACAAACGGCAGCGACCGGAGCACCGGCACCAGCTCTGCCAGCGCGGGGGGCTGCTGGACCCCCCCGGTACCCATTGGGTACCCCTCGGTACCCCAGAGGGCTGGGGACGTGCATGGGGGGGCACAGGAGGTGGGGGCAGACAGTCATGGGGCTGTAATCCTGCTGCTCCTGCAACCCAGCCAGGGGCAGGGCTAGGGATGAATGTACACCCCAGGACTGGGGACACACCTGGGGACACTGGGGGCATGGCTGGGCATGGCTGTGCACCCCAGGACTGGGGACACACCTGGGGACATTGGGGGCATGGCTGGGCATGGCTGTGCACCCCAGGACTGGGGACACACCTGGGGACATTGGGGGCATGGCTGGGGATGGCTGTGCACCCCAGGACTGGGGACACGGCTGAGGATCGTTGGGGATGTTGGTGACATGGCTGAGGACAGCTGTGCACCCCAGGCTTGGGGACACACCTGAGGACACTGGGGGCATGGCTGGGGGTGGCTGCTCAGCCCAGGACTGGGGACATGGCCGGGGACATTGGGGACATGGCTGGGGGTGGCTGGGCACCCCAGGATTGGGGACATGGCTGGGGACACTGGGGACACGGCTGGGGATGGCTGTGCACCCCAGGATTTGGGACAGGGCTGGGGATGGCTGTGAATGTCAAGGGCACAGCTGGGGATGGCTGTAGATGTTGGGGACACTGCTGGGGACAGCTGAGCCCCCCGGGGTTGGCACAGCAGCCGCTTTACTGGCTGTGAGAGGGACCGCCAGGATGCAGGGCGAGCTGCTCTCGTCGGGCCAGAGCAGGGGCTGGGGTCTCCTCTCCAGCACTGTGCTCGCCCCCCTGGGCTACCTCCAGCCCCACAGCGACAGCCTTTAGGGCTGCAGAGGGACGGCGCTGCCTGGACGTGGCCGAGGAGCCCTCCCTGCCCACCTCTCACCCTGGGCTCCTCCGGGCACCCTGGCACGGAGCCGGGCAGGTGGTGATGGCTCTGGGGCTCTGGACGGTGGCCCCCAGCCCCAGGCAGCTCCTCTCGCCCATGGCCACCATCCCACGCGGCTGCCCCTGCCCCACGGGATGGGCAAGGCTGTGAGGACACGCGTGGGGCAACCCGGCGTGCGGCTTTACCTTCAGGATCTGCACGTAGGGCAGGTTGTCGGGGCCGATCTTGCTGCCGTTCACCTCGATGTGCTTCAGCCACTGGATGTGGGGCTGGGGGTCGCTGTAGACCTTGCAGACAAACTCCACGTTGCTGCCCAGGGCCACCGTCTTGTTGGCAGGTAGCCCTGCCTGCAGGATGGGCCGGTGCGGGGACCGCTCTGCAGGACCCGGGGAGAGGGGGGACCTTATGGGGGGCTCGGGGTGCTCCGCCACCCACCCTGCACCCCCCCACCATGCACGGGGACTGGGGTGGGCAGGGATGCTCCCAGCAGACCCATGGTGTCCCCTTCCCCAGGGGACCCCCCCCGCCGTGGGGCGCAAACAGCCAGGAGGGGTTGGGGACGGGGACAGGTGACATGGCAGCGCAGGGATGGGGACACCAGTACCTATTCGTTGGGGTCAGAGGTCAAACAAACCTAACGAGGGCCCCGGCCGTTAACAAAGCGGCTGCCACTGTGGTGAGTCAGCATTAACAAACCCCTTTGTTCACCTCGCTGACTGTTCCCTTCAGTTTGCTCAGTGTAATCAAATTAAATCACATTTTTAATGGTTCATTTACTGGCATTTAGAGCAGCTCCACATGTGGAACTGCTCAGACCAGCCTTCCCAGCTGGGAATTATGGCTAATAAGGCGATTAGAAAAAGTTTCTGTCTGGTCTATGAAATTATTTCCACCACAATTAAAAATCCCCCAGAACGGGTTGAGGTGAACCTTCCCCCTCGCCGGCTCGGGGACCCGCTGCGCCCCAGATGTGTTTGCTGGGGGGGGGACACAGCCACAGGGACAAAAAGCCCATCCCCATGGGTACTCCCCATCCCCCTTTCGCAGGGTGCAGCACCCTTTTCTGCTGGGGGGCAGTAGGGGGACCCGGGGGAAACCCTCCCAGCCCCACGCTCCTCACCCACGACGTCCAGCTGGTAGGTGTGGTTGATGCTCCCGTACTTGTTCTCCACGATGCAGGTGTAGTTGCCCTTATCGGACGGCACCACCGAGTCCATGATGATGCTCCAGGTCGCGTAGCGGACCTGGGGACACGGGGAGAGGGGGGGGAAGGCAGACCCCGTTACGTGCCATGCGCTGGTGGTGGACTGGAGCCCACCAGCCCTCCTTCCTGGCCACGTCAGAGCTGGCTCAGCCCCGGCCCCCGCCGACCGGGACGTAAATCTCCCTTTGAGGTCACCTTTCCCCTCCCTACAGAGGGACCGTAATTGCTCCCAGCTGTCCCAGGACAGCCTGGCCACGGAGCCAACTGCGCCGAGAAGCAGATGTTGTGAGCCGAGGGTGATGGGCTGGCCCGGCCCGTGGGGGACACCCCTCTCGGGCGGCCCCAGCGCGCGCGGGGAACAGACCGGCATTGTTCCCCCGCGGCACAGCAAGAGCCGCTGCCCCCCGGCTGGCCCTGGGCTCGCACCCGTGGCCAGCCCCAACAGCGAGAGAGTACCGTGCTGGTCACACCGTGCCCCCGGGACACCTCCGTGGGTGCTGCCGAGCAGACCCAATTCCTCTGGGACGGGTCCTGGGGGCTCTGCTGGGCTGTGACCTCCCCAGGTCCCTCCTGGCCATGGGGACAGTTCTACACCCTGCTCCGCCGCTGGCTCTGCCTTTGGCTCCTCCTGGAGACCTTCCCAAGCCCCGCTCCCTGCCAGGGGGCTGCATTCCTCCCTCCCAGCTGGAAACTGGTTATTTCCATGGCATTTCAGCCCCATTACCTATCCAGGGCACCGTGCTGTCACTGTTTGGGGAACCACAGTGCTGCCAGCCTCCCTTCTCCTCCCTACTCGTGAGCCCGTGTCCCTCCCTGGGATGTGCTACATGGAGCCGTGACGTGGCCACATTCCTGCTGCGTGTCCCTGGCACCTGGCCGGAGCCCGTGGCACCCAGGGCCACCGCCAGAGCCCATTTGCACAACACGGTGCAGGACTCGGTGGCTGCGAGTGCCCAAAGCCACGGCCCCGCAGGACACGGCTGGGCTGGCATGGGAGACCCAGGCCGGGTGGGGGTCTCACCCCCCCTCCCAGGGGTGCCAGACAGGGGCAGGCTGCAGCCCCACACCAGAAAACTGTCTGAGAGAGATGAAAAAAGGGGACGGTGCTCCCTTGTAGGGTCACCCGGGGGTCCTCAGGGCTGGAGCTGCCTCAGCCCTGGATGCTGGAGAAGCATGGCCCACCCTCTCCTTTGAGGGGGGAGAAGCTCAGGGGGTCCTGACGTGGTGGTCCCACCACTGGGGCTTCTCTGCATCATCATCAGCACCCCCACTGCCAAGACTGGAGCCCTAAGAAGGGGAAAGCCGAGCCCCCATCCCTCCTGGGGGGGCCCTGCAGCCTGGGCTCACTGTGGGTGCTGGAGGAGCAGCGCTGCAGCCCCCTGCCCAGCTCCGGGAGCCAAAGTGGCCCCTCTGTGTGAGCCAGGACCCCCCCTCCCACCTCCCGGTCCCACCAGGCTGCTGGCACAGCTCCTGCAGACCACTGCTGGGACACGGAGGGGCTCGTCCAGCCCTGCAGCCCCCAGGGCTGCCCAGCCACCCCCAGGAGCCCCCGCGCCGGCCAGGGACGCCAAGACCCCCTCTCTTCGGCGGGGGGATTAGTCCAGGCCGGCGAAGGCAGGCTGTCCCCCTCCCCCAGGGGTTGAGCCGGTGCAAACATGACCCAGAAGCAGGTCACTGCCGTAGGGCTATTCTGCAATGGGAACATCAGAGGGGCCCATCTGCCCCCGCCGGGGGCCGCACAGGCAGGGGGCTCGGTGCCTCTTAAGCTGCAGAGCCCCTTCCCCATCCTCCCCCTCCCCGGAGCGAGCCCTCGGCCCCTCGAGGTGCGGCAGAGCCTGGGACAGATGGAGCCCAGAGCAGCCTCCACGCAGCCAGGGCCAGGGGCTGCGCCCCCAAGCGCCTCCCCACCCCGGCCCCAGTACCTTGTACCCCCCAATGCGGTGGTCGGGTTTGAACTCCTTGCCGTTCTTCAGCCAGCGCAGCGTGGGGTTGGGGGTCCCGCTGGACGGGCACTTGAATTTCACCGTTTTGGCGGCGGGGACGGCGTGGAGCTTCTTCTCCATCTTCTCGGGATAGGTCCAGTAGGGAGCAATGGCCTCTGGGGAGCACAGCAAGGAGTGGGGCTCAGCACCCAGACCCAGACCCGCTCCCCACACCGAGCCCTCACCACCCCCGGGTGCCCGGGGCTGCAGCAGGACCCCTGCCCACCCTCACCCACCTTTCCGCATCCCTGGGTGATGCTCATCTGTGTGTGCAGCCCCCCCTCACCCCCAGCCAAAATCCAGGGCAACCCCAGGGGCAAACCCATCTCCCACGTACGGTTTGGCTTGGTGTTATCCGCCTCCTTCTCCTCCGAGGAGGAATCGTCTTCATCGTCATCATCCTCTGCGGAGGGGAGCGCGTCTGCAAGAGAAGAGAGGGCCCAGCTGAACATCCATGTGCAGACCCTTCCCTTCCCGAGGGGGACCAGTGGGGACCAGAGCATCGTGGCTGGTGGCACAGGACTGTGTGTGGTGGGGTGGCAGTGGACAGGTGCGGGGGTCCCAGGTGAACGCTGTGTGTGCCCACGGGCACAGCCGGGGCTGACACCACCTGCTGTCCCGGTGCCCACAGCCTGTGGCCATCGTGGAGCCATGTGCCCCCCGAGGCGATTTCAGAGCTCCACACCACGTGTCCAAGCATGGGCTGGTGCCACCAACCCACCCAGGGTGGCAGCCGAGTCCCTGCAGGCACAGAAATGCCCCAAGCCTCGGTGGACACCTCCAAACCTCGTTCTCCAACCTCATGCTCCATCAGCTCCAATGTGGACCTGGGCTCATGCCCAGCGTGTGCCCACTCCTGGGGGCAGCCCCCCGGCCCTCCCGCAGACAAACGGGCGACAACCTCCGGCTGCTCCTCCCTGCACCGCGCCAGTACCTCCTCTGTCTGTCCCCATCTCCCTGAGCAGCCGGACAGACGTACGCGTGCCGGCAGCATGCAGAGGTGTGCAGGGGCAGCCCGTTCCTTCCTCCGCAGCCCGGCCCCGGGGCTGCCCCTTCCCTGCTACGAACCTGAGACGTTCACGGAGAAGTAGGTGGTCTCGCTCCCCGAGGGGCTGTTGGTCATGCAGGCATAGAGCCCCGAGTCCTCGGGCACCGCGTCCCTGACCTCTACCTCCTCCCCGGTAATGCGCGTCCGGTTGTTCTCGGCCAGCTGGACGCCGTCGCGCACCCAGTTGATGCTCTGGACGTCATCCCTCAGCCGGCAGCGCAGCTGGAGGAGGTCCCCGGGGTGGGCCGAGTAGGACTCCACTTCGATTTTTGCTTTGGGCAGAACTGGAGGAGTTAGGAGAGAGAAGAAGAAAGAAAGAAAAAAAAAAAAAGAAGGAGAAAAGGAATAGAGACCAAAGGAAACCATGCTGCTGCTGCTGCTGCTGCCACAGCGGCTCTGTGTTAATGAGGCGACATGCGCTGCCGGGATGCTCCCGTGGTGGCACCCCGGACCAGGGCAGGGGACCCGGCAGAGCGCAGGGAAGGGGGGCAGAGGCTGCGAGCACCCCAAGCAGCACCAAGCACTTCACCCCCGCGGCAGCACCCGTTCGGTGCCTGGGGAGTCCCAAAGCACTAAGGCACCCCTTGGCCCTGGGGGAGCATTGAAATGGGGGAGAAACGGGCCATTTGAGACATCCCCGGCAGCGCCAGTTGGGGTGGCCGGGTCCTACCCAAGCCGGGAGCATCCCGAATCCCTGCGCGGCTCGGCCACCCCGCAGATCCCCACCACCACGAGCGGGCAGCCAGCGAAGCGGGGCAGGGTCCCCGTGCCTTGCCC
>JAOXNO010000016.1:5306110-5318664 GCA_028565335.1 Limnodromus scolopaceus
CTTCCTCCCTCCCTCCTCCTCCTCCTCCTCAGCGGCCTGATGGGGCTTGTAGTCGCCGCCGGGCTGCCCGCCCCCCATCCCCCGGAGCATCCGGGCTGCGCTGCTGGCAGCCTCACCATTGGGGTCCCGGGGGTCCCCTCTGGGGCTTGGGGGCGGTTGTCCCCTCGAAAGCAGCCCAGGCTGCTCGCCGTGCCCGGCGGGATGCTCGCCCCCACGCTGGCGCAGTGGGGAAGGCTCGGGCCCCCGGGGGGCAGGCAGGGGCGGAGGGATCGCCTGCCCCCCACTGCTCTCCCTTCGGGCAGCCCCGTCCCAGCCCTTCAGCAACGCAAACCCCGGGGCACCCATTTTTTCTGAGCAGCTATTTAAGGGGTTGCCAGACCCAAATCCTTCCCCGGAGTGATCCGGGAGCCACCACTGCTGCAGTCCCTGCCCTTCCCAGCTGCGTGCATCGGGCAGCCTTTCAGGAGCAGGAACACGGCAGCTCGGACATGGAGCGCCCCAAAAACTCCTTACGCACACAGGCAGCACATGCACCTTCTGCTCAGTCTCTGCCGGGACCACGCTGGGTCCCCAGGCTGGAGGGCAAGGTGGGATGTCACCAGGCCAGAGAACCCAGCCCGTCTTCTGGTCTCTCTGACATGGGAGCCCACCCCAGAGAGCCCCAGTTTGTGCAGCTCAGGTGAGCACCCCCAAAGCCAGGCTGGCTCGGGGTGACACAGACGGCGTGGGGTGGTTCAGCCTCCGTGCAGGAAGCACAAAGTCGGGAGCAGCCCCGAGTCGGACTCTGAGTCAGGGCATCCCAGAATGAAGACATCTCCAGCTGGCAGTGAAAGACCTGCGCGAGGCAATGTGTAAGTGATTAAGTTATAAGAGGGGAGAGGACAGGCTGAATTAGCCCTGTCAATCACCAGAGCTATATTTGAACCAAATGCTGGGCATCCATCTCCAGGAGCAGCCTCTTGCTGGTTCAGGCAACTGTTCCGCTTGCCATGCCAAGAGCCAGGGAATGTTTTCTCTCCAGGATGACAGATGTGTGGAGCGGGAGAAGGGGGGGAGGTAACACACCTGCTGGGACACACTTCTCCCAGCACGCTGAACGCGGGGAGTCTTTCGCTGAGAGCAGGGGGGCAGAGCCGACCCCAGCCCCCAGCCAGGCCACCCTGTGCTGAAGGTGCCAGGCTGGCAAGGCTGCTGGGGCGCTGGGTGGGCACCCACCCGAGCTGGGGACCTGCCCTGCACTGGAGCTCCTGGCCCTGCTCCCTCCAGAGCGGCCGTGCCCCCCGCCCAGCTTTGGTCCCAGGCGTATTAATGTTGGCCCCGAAAGCGTCGCACCCTCACGATGGAAAGGGGTCGGGCTCATACCTCTGGTTTTCTGCTTGACTGCATCAATGGGACACGAGTTCTCCGGCCTTTAGAAGGAACGGTGTTTGCAAACAGCAGAAAATGGGGAAAACTGTCCTCTGCTCCTGGGAGGCTCAAGGATTCGGCAGCATCCCCGGCCTCAGCATCCCATCAGGGCTCAGCACAGGAGCGACCACAAGCTGTCACCATCTGGTGGCATAAGCGGAGCACGAGCAGGTCCTCCAGGATGGACAAGGAGACACACACTCCCCCCAGAGTGGATGGGAGCTGCCGAGGGCCGTGGCTGAGACTGAGGAACAACAAGGACCAAGCTGGAGCCCCCAGGGATGGGCTGGGGGCTGGGGGACCGTGTCTTGGCAGCAGCGGCAGCGCCAGTCCCTGCCAGCCCATGGCCCTTCTCCTGGACCCCCGTGGGGTGATCTGCTGAGCAATTCCACACACCCGTGGGCAGCGGTGATGCGATTTCGAGGCAGTGCAGATGCTCATTTCCCATTAACCTGGGCGTGATTCAGTTTAACTGCAATTAATCAAGAGCAGGATTAAGATACATTTAAATTAGGTCTCAGTTACCACAGCAGCTGAACAACTTGCTGTGTGTCAGGCTGGTGGCTGTGTCTGGGTCGTCCACATCCTTGGGAGAGTGGCAAGGAGGTGGCTGGGAAGGGGGGGACACGCTGCAGAACCACCCTGACATGGAAAAGAGCCAGAGGAGAAAAGGGGCTTGCGAGGCCGGGGCTTGCAGGGTTTTGTCTGGGCTGCAGAGGAACAAAGGCCTTTGGGGAGCAGCTCCCCGGGGACTCTGCACCCAGCGCCTGCAGCTTTCACAGCCCCCCTGCCAGCCCCCCTTCCTCCCACGGCGTGGGACCGAGCGTGGGGTCCGCACACGCAACCTCCTACCCTGCCCACAGGGACCAGCACCGTCCCATCTGTGTCCCTGCACGGGGTCACACACACACACGTGTGTGCACACACATGTTCCCTCCTGGCTCTGCGTGTGCGTGTCCCCAGGCTCAGCACTGCCAGACTGCCACCTCCGCTTGCCAGCCAAGGCCGAGGGGTGGCCCTTCCTCTGCCACCCACCTCCCGGCGCCGGCACCCAGAAGCAGCAAAGCTCACCGTGGGGTGAACCCGCACCATCCCCGCCGTCGGGCACGGGAACGGCAGCGGTGACACCGGTGGGCACCGGGGCTGGGGGAGCTGCCCGCCCTCCCTCGCCCGCCCCAGAGGGTCTCCCCAGTCTCCAGAGTGGTTCCAGTGGGAAGCGGAGTGTGAAGAGGGGGCACAGAAAGGGCTGAGCTGGAGGAGGAGAGTCCCAGCACAATAGAGCGGCTCCCCCCTGACCTTGCCTTCCCAGTTAAAGATCTGCAGCTCT
Organism: Limnodromus scolopaceus; assembly: GCA_028565335.1. NCBI lineage: Eukaryota > Metazoa > Chordata > Aves > Charadriiformes > Scolopacidae > Limnodromus > Limnodromus scolopaceus. The sequence continues at coordinate 5,308,845 of JAOXNO010000016.1, forward strand.
CCCCTCCTCCCCACTACAAAGGGGCCCTTTTCAGTCCCTAATTCTGCATTTAGAAAACAAAAGCAGATGCATCTAGTTTGGGCTGGGAGAGGGGGAGGCAGGAGCAAATGCTGAAGAACAAAGAGCTTTCCCTGTGACAGATCCGACTGACAAAGACTTTGTCAGCTCCCGGCTCTCCCTGAAAAGGCCGGAGCACGTCGGGGTGCGGGGCTCCTGGCGTCGAGCCTGGGCGAGCTGCAGAGCACACATGTGCGCGGGATGCGCACCAGCCCCGCCGTGGGGAGCGCCGAGCGTGCGCTGATGGTAACGAGTGCGCTGATGGTAACGAGCGTGCGCTGATGGTAAGGAGCGTGCCACGGGGTGCAGCCCAGCTCCGGGTTCACAGAATCACAGAATGGCTGGGGTGGGCAGGGACCCCTGGAGATCCTCCAGTCCAACCCCCTGCCGGAGCAGGGTCACCCAGAGCAGGTCCCACAGAATCACGTCCAGGTGGGTTTGGAATCTCTCCAGAGGAGACCCCACACCCTCTCTGGGCAGCCTCTTCCAGGGCTCCACCACCCTCACAGGAGAGAAGTTTTTCCTCATCATGAGATGGAATTTCCCGCATCCCAGTTTGTGCCCATTGCCCCTTGTCCTGTCCCCGGGCACCACTGAGAAGAGTCTGGCCCCATCCTCTTGCCACTGGCCCTTTAGCTGTTGCTCAGGATCCATGAGATCCCCTCTCAGTCTGCTCTTCTCCAGCTGAGCGGCCCCAGGTCCCAGCCTTTCCCCATCAGAGAGATGCTCCAGTCCCATGACCATCTTTGCAGCCCTTCACTGGACTCTTTCTAGCAGTTCCCTGTCCTGAGCCTGGGTTCAGGGGGGACACCTGTGTCCAGGTGGGAACCAGCACCGAGGGCAGGCTGTGCCCGTGCCACCCTCTGTCCCCAAGACACTACCATTGCCTTTCCCCGCTCTCCCCCCAGGCGGGCAGCAGGGCTTGCTCAGCTTTGCAGAGCCTTCCAGGTGCGTTGTCTGACCTTGGCAAACGGCTTCCCATCAGCCGGAAGGTCTGAGTCACAGCGAGAGGCTCCCTGTGCTGCCTCAAGGCCAGTGGGGACCGGGTCTGCCTATAGCATCTCGCAGTCGAGCCCCTCTTGAGGGCCACTGGCCCTGGCCAGCCAGGCCACCCTACCACTGGCCAGCAGGACCTCCCCGGGCAGCTCACCTTCCAGCCTGGAAAACACCGGCTTTCCCAGGAAAACGTGACGTGTGGAAATCAGCAGCTCCAGGGACGAAGCATCAGCTCCCGGGCACGATTTGGGAGCAAAACGCTGCTGTTCACAGGAAGCCCCTCTCACCTCTGCTCCAGCTCAATAAAGCATCATTAAGGCTCTGGCCGTGGCTGCAGGCACTGCCCGTGCTCAGCTGCACTTTGGCTACCCAGCCAGGCTGGGTCAGTGCCCGCGGCAGCATCTCTCAGCCACACACAGCCCCGTCCTGGCCCACACCGGGGATGCTCTGGGGTGCTGCTGTGCCCGGGTAAAGCCTTGTCACAGGCAAAGCCCTGGCTCCCCAGCACTCTCCTTGCTCGGAGGTTTCTCCACTGTCAGCATCGACCCAAACTGGCTTTTTCCTTCCTTGGATGCATCTCAACAGCACCCTGATATCCCCCATCCGCTCTTACGTGGCTGCTCTTCTGCCGCTGATGAAGGGAGATGTGTCCTTCAGAAGCCCCCGCCGGCCAAACCGCCCCAGCATCACCCCGCTCACAGAGGGCAGGACCAGCTCCAGGGCCAGAGATGCTCCGGACACCCCCATTCCCGCTGGGGTCTGCCCACAGACACGGCCTTTGGGAGCCTGAGCAGGGGCCGTGTTGAGCCAGGGAGAGCACAGCCCCGCCGCCATCCTGCCTTCCCCTCCAAGGGCTCCAGCCGGGCCTTTTTTGCCACTTCCCTGACGTTAGCGCAGTATCTCGTTTTAAAGCACGGCTGATAAGGGCCCTCTGCCCCAGCCCACGAGGTGCCCACGCGAGGCAGAGCCGGGGCAGACAGGGCTGAGGGTCCCAGCTGGACATGTCCCCCACGGAGCACCCCCTCCTGTCCCCCGCCCTGAGGTGCTTCACAGCGACTGCCCCCCGAGGAAGCGGTGCTGGGAGCCGGGCAGGGTCCGGCCCCTCCGGCCGGGGCAGCCAGCTCCGCTCCCCTGCAATTGTCAAATACCAAGGAGCTCATTAAGACATCACATGATATTTTATTGTCTGCAGACAACAATTGGGGCATACAGTTGCACAGTGGTGTTTGCAGCCAGGGACGTCATCCCCAGACGGGTGACCCTTCAGGACAGGCTCCCAGTGCCACCCCGGGCTCCCTGGGGTGGTGGAAGGTGGGGGGGAAGGATGCTCAGTGCTCTGCATCCCCTCGGGTGCTCCCGGCACAAAGCTGCATCCTTCCCCACGCTGCTTTTCTGCGAGAACCACCAGGCAAAGGACTGAACCGTCCATCTGAGAAGGCTGTTGCCAGAGGCACCTGTGGGCTTTGGGTTGCCCAGGCTGGGCTTGTCACTGGGGAAGCGTCCTGGCAGGCGGTTCAGCCCCATAGTGACTCCCCGTGGTGGATAATCCATGGCAGCCTGGTCTCCCCTTCAGCCCACGGGGGAGGCTCTTTAATTTGCTTGCCCTCGGAAGCAGAGCACGGATCATCCGTCCATGAGGACGATCATTCACTGCGGTGCATCTCCTGCTTGACTTCTGGCCCCCCATTGATTTGCAGAGGGAAATTAATTGCGTTTGTTTGACATGGCCCCCCTTGTGCTGGAGCGGGGCTGGCGTATGAATGTCACGCTGTCCCAGCCTCTCTCGCGGGGCTGTGATGTTTAATAAGCTGTCCCAGGGGACATCCAGCGCTTCCCATTAGCCGCTCTGATGCTCTGCTCATCCCGATGCTGCTGGGGCTCCGGGGAAGTGCCCGCACACCCAGGGAGGCTCAGAGCCCCAGGAATGGAGCGATTCAACCCCAGACCCACTCCCTGTGAGGAGGAAAAGGGACGGGACTCTTGAAGGGCCAGTGGCTGCTGAGCTGCCCTGGTGACACGACATCAAGATATCCTGATGGTTGCCCAGGACAGCCCTTATCTCAAAGGCAGGGATAGGGCATGGCACTGCCCATGCCCTCAGCCCCCCACCCTGAGAAAGGCTCCCGATATCTTTGAATTGGGCCCAAAAGATCTCCAGGGGCAGATAAAGGTGCTGAAGTCGATCAGAGTCATAACAGCAACCTCCTCTGGCTGTTATCTTGCTTTAGCAAGAAAAGGAAGCTCCAGATAACAAATACTGTAATTTTCAGTATTTACAGTGATACAGGCAAAGAACAAAATACAAACCACTGGGGCAGATCTCCTCCGTGCCCCTTATCGCACCCCTGCAGGGGCACCCGCAGAGCCCAGCCCACGGGGGCTGCTGCAGCCCCTCTCCCTGCTGGGAACGGGGGACACGGGGACAGGTCCCCCGAGGTGCCGGGGTCACCACAAGTTCCCAGGGCCAGCAAACAGCCTGGGCTCCCGCAGAGATCCAGCCCTTCGGCTGCAGGATCTGCCTCTCTGCCTCCCACATCCCACGTGGGCCAGGGCTGAGGATGGTGCTGGCTGCTCTTCCTCCCCAGGGCTGGACACACTTTGCCTTCTCGCTGCTGCGAAGATTCTGCCATTCAAATAATCTGGTAATAGCGTTTTCTGCACACTGTCATTTCAGAGCCCAGTGGCAGCTCCTTTCATCAGGAGAAAGGCTGTAATTACGTGTCATTACCCACGGGCTATGATTTTTCTCCCACTACCTAGAGCTGGCTTTTTTGTTTTGTTTTGTTTTTTTTTGTTTTTTCTCCTTTCAAGCAACGCTTGGATATTTATAGTGAAAAAAACTCACCACAGCCAGCAACAAAACAACTGGGATGAGGACTTTCCCCTGCAAGGGTATAAAATGAAAGCAACGCAAAGGGAACGGACAGGTTCAGAGCCTGGAAGGAAGGACAGACCCGAGCAGGTCCCTGTGTCGTTTCCCAGGCTGTGATCAGTGAGGGATCCAGTGGATCTGCTCCCTGAGGTGCTGCTTTGCAGAGCTCAGCGCAAGGAGAGGAGGCTGAAGGGCTGGGAGGGAGGAAGGCCAGGGCAGGACAGAGAGGGTGGTTGTGACTGCACTGATGGAATTGCTCCACAGCACATCCACGCTGCCTCCTCATCCTCCTCCACCTCACCCAGGACCTGGGTTCTCCTGGAGCTGGAAGCAGGGTGCTCGGTACAGGGCTGTTTCCTTTCCCAGGCATGGGAAGAAGGAGGTTTTTGGGGGAGTCTTTGCACTCTGAAGGATGAGACATGGACACGGAGGGCAGGAGGAGCTTGGCGCTGCCTGCAGCAGCTGATCTAGGGCCAGGACCTCACCACATCCAGGCGCCCTGGCACCCAGCCTGGCAGCAAGTGGGCTCCTGGGGTCCAGGGCCCCTTTCAGAGGAGCTTCCCAGGTACATCTGAATATTTCAGTAGCCGATTTTCCCTGGGCTCCCAGCACAGGCTGCCGGTCCCCTTTAACGCAGGGAGTTTTCTCCCAGTTTTCAGGCTGCTTCCTGTCTAGACAGCCCCGGAGAAGCTGCTGTATTTATAGACCAGGGCAGAGAGCTGTGCCCGCTCGCTCTGCCAAACCCACAGGAGCCCGATGCTGCTGGTGAGGCCGGACAAAGATGCCTCCCACACGCTGGAAACGGGAGGAGGAGGAAGGCAAAGCAAACCACAGGCAGACCCTAAACTCTCTAACCCCCCCCCCCCAGATTGCAAACGGCTCCTCTTGCCTTCCCCTCCAGGACCGTGGGCTCCTCTCACCCTCTCCCTGCTTCTCCAAACAGCCAGGTTTCTCCAGCCCTCCCTGGAGGAGCATCACTCCTAAAGAAGAGCCAGTGTTCCCACAGGACCAATGCACACGCTGCCCTGAGCATCTTCCCCGAGCACCACCGGAGCACCCCTGTCCTCCCCCACTGTGGCTGCCCCTCTCTTGGGCCAAACCCCCATCACCTTTGGGGTGACACACTCTCACTGCTCCCACAGCAGCTTCCCCAACTGCAGCCTGGCCCCACGCAGGAGCCTGTGGGTTGGCAATGCTCCTTTTGGGTCATGGGTGCTGGAACCCTCCACAGACACCTGAGGGTCACGGCAGGGGCCAAAGGCACTCTTCTAGGGGTGCCCCCAGCAAGGAGAAACATGCTGTCTCTGCTCACTGAAGGGCAGTAAGCTATAAGGAGCTCCTGGTGATTATACTTAGGTTTTGTTCCAGCTCATTTCTTTCACCACCCGCTTTCAGAACCCTTCCTGCCTCGCTCAACCTGCCCTGAGCAACCCCATCCTCCTCATTGCCTTCTCCAGGCCCTTGGAGACCTGCCCAGACCCACCACCCTCAGGCTGGGGAGCCACCAGGCAGGGCTGCAGCACGCATCCACGTGGCCAAGGTTTGCCCCCAGCCGAAGGGAAGGAAGGTCTCCACACCAGCCCTGAGAGGGGACCCTCCAACCCCACTGCCTCTCCCACAGCGGGGACCTGCCACCCCCCAGCCAGCAAGGGACAAGTACCACGGCCCCTGGATCCCACAGCTCCCACATCATCCTGGGGTTTCCAGCAGGCAGTAGCCATGGGGGGGCTGCCACATCCCATTTCCCACCGCACAGGAACGTAAAATCAGGAGCAGGGCTGACCCCTTGGGAGGGACAGCAGAAAATCCTGCAGCCCCCAGACGCAGGTCCAGCCCCCCATATCCCTGTCCCTGCCAGCCCCCGGGAGGGAAGAAGACCAGCTTGGCAGGGGACCTCCAAGTCTCCCCAGAGCCTCACCCTGAGGAGCAGCTCAGAAGAACACCCACTCAGGGGGGTGCTGGGGGAGGCAAGTGGTGTATGTGTAGAGAGAGCAAGAGCTGCACAGGTGACTAAAAGCTTCCTAAATTAGACTCTTATTGATTAATTCCTTTGGGGTTAATCTGCAAGGGTGGGGAGCATCCTCTGCTGTACCCACCTGCCAATATTTGACTTTAAAATGTTTACCCTTCTCTTCGCTGATGGGCTGTGATTTCCAAGAAGGCTTTAAAAGCCTGTTTTAGCTGTTTGGTGCTGAAGGAGACAGAGCAGGGAGGGTGGCCCTGGCAGAGGTTTCTGGCTGGGGGACAGGGAGCAGTTGCAGTGGGGTTTGGTGGCCGAAGGGTGGGAGCTCCCGTCCCCGCTGACGGGCACAGAGAAGGTGACGCTGGGGGGACCCGGGCGGGCTGGAGATGCGATGTGTAAAACCCCTTCCGTCCGCCCTGCCTCCGCGCTGGCAGCCGTCGGGGCTCTCTGCGCGAGGAATTAGAGGAACAGAAGCCGAACCGGGTTTCCAGGAAGCTTCCCCCGTGATGGATTTATAGGCACGGTGCCCTTTTTACAGGAGTTCAGGCTGAAAACAAGCTGCAGATGCTCTCCTTGGGGTCTCCAGCAACGAGCCCAGATTTACTGCTGCCGTCTCGGCAGCTGGGTTCCAGGCTGGGGGTCGGTGCCTGCGCCCACCCTTCCCAGCCCTGCAGCTACTGGGGATGGCTTGGCAGAGCCAGGGGCACCCCCTGAGCGTGTGCCCCTCGGCAGCCGTGTCCCCGCGCCGGGACTGTGACCCCCGCAGCCGCTGCCACCGAGCACAAGGGTCTCTCTGTGCAGAGCCCCTGCCCGTGCCGGGGGGCAGAGGTTTTCCCTGTTGTTCCTGGGAGACCTGGAGGTCAGGCGTTTGCAGGGAGAACGTGCCGGGCGGCTGCGGGGTCGGATTCGGCACGTTGAGGGGGGCCCTTTGCCCTGGGGGTGTCTGTCTGCTCCCGTCAGAGACCCAGCTCTGCCAGACAGACTGCGAACCCCCCCGAGTCCCGGGGCTGAGCTTTCCCTTATCCAGCAGGGAATTACCGTGGGGCCTGACACGGCGCTGGGAGATCTCAGCTGGAGTGTTACATCTCGGTGTAAAATCAGTGTTAAAAATCAGTTGAGAGGCACTGAGTTACATCCCAGCATTAAATCTCAGCTCAAGGCTTGGAAGACTCTGCTTCTGAGCAGCCCTTACCCCCAGCAACCCCCCCCCCCCCCTGCCAAGAGCCGTCCCTGGCTCTGCCCAGCCTGGAGCACTCCTTCCCCAGCCCCAGCGAGCAGCCGTGGTGGGAGACCTGCAGGGAAACATCTCCCTGAGTTCCCTGGGGAGCCTGGTGGCCCTGGGAGCCCGTGGCCAAGCCATCGGCTGGTGCAGCGGAGGCGAGAGCCGGGCAAGCCCGGCCTGGGGGGAGCCCTGCGTGGTTCTGCCTGGCCAGAGCTTCTCTGGGTAGTTTGGGCAGAGGACACAATGCCCAGGGATGGAGCAGGAGATGCTCCAGCCCCTCAGGATGCCAACGGCCCTCGTCCCCGCAGCCAGCGTGGCGTGAGGGGTGACCCCGCTGCTGCAGGGTGTCAGCCTGGCTGCTGACCCGCTGCGGCCCCCTCTCCGGCAGCTCTGCTCTTTGGAAACAGAGACCCCTGGCTACGCCCTGTTCCATAACAAAGGCAAATTCGTGCTGAATAATCATGCAAATCACTAGCCCAGGAGCCTGGAAGGGTGCCCACATGAGGGGCTCACTCCGGCTGATGGATTCGCTGGGCGAAAAAGTCCCTCCCCTCTAGCTGGGCCATTGCCAGCCCAGACAATCATCCCCCTGTTTGCGTAACGTAACGACCTGCAGATGCCAAGTGGCCATCACCTTCATGTGGATGTGCCTCCGGGCCACCTGGCTGCAGCTCTGCAAGTCACCGGGCCACCTTGGGTGACAGGGAATGGAGGGACAGCGGCTGCCAAGCCTGGTTCCCACAGCTGCCCGTCCTGCCCGGGGACTTTTCTTCTCCAGGATCACCCGTTCCACCACTGGCCATGGGGCTGCCAAGCTGGCAGTGTCCCGAGCTGCCCTGGCATGGTTACAGAGGGGCCAAAATGTGGAGCAGATGTTGGGGGTGCCGGTGACAGTCAGACCCTGTCCCCGTGTCCCTGCACTCCCGTGGCAGCTGGAGGGGCTGCAGCATCGCCCACCATGCGCTGGGTCCTGCTGGACCCCTGTGAGCTCCACAGCCTTCCCTGCCCGGCTCCATCCCTCCTCGGCCACGGGGGCTCACCCTGAGGCCACCAGCAGGGTTATGGGTGGCCCTGGGATCCAGGAGCTCCGCTGGTGCTGCGTCCCCAGTGCTTGGAAGATCTTCCCTGAAGCGCCTGGGCTCCAGCCCTGCGGAGCTGGGGGGAAAGAGCAGCCCCAGCCCCAGGCAGGGGGAAATGCTGGGCCGCTGGTAACTCTCCGGAATTCCCCGGTGCTGTTTTGTCCGGTAGCGACCAGCACAGCGCAGAGCAGGTAAGAGCAGGGAGAAGCCACTGAAAGGGTCCCTTCTAGCCCTGGGAGAGGGCTTGTGAGGACCCCTGCCTGCCCCATCATAGCTCCATCACCTCGATCACAGTCCATGGGCTACAAAGCTGGATAAGGAAGGAAAAACCCTGTGGCCGGGAGCATCCTGCCTGCCCTGCCTGCCCTGCCTGCCCTGCCTGCGCCGGAGCTGACAGCGGGCTGGGTAAACTAAGGAGATTAGTGCTGGGATTGGAGCTGGTGTGAAAAATGACTCCCGTTTTGAATGGATAAAGCTGCTTTTCTCTCCTGTGTGCCGGGACCGCGGAAGCAGATTCAAAGTTTAATCCCTTCCGCCTGATCCTTCTCGTTAGACATAATGTAATTAGCGGGACGAGGAGCTGCAAAGCTGTTTGTGCTTCAGGGTCAGGTCGGAGAACAACAGGGCACCAACTGCTGCCGGGGCAGGGAGGCCAGCGGAGGAATTTGGGTGACTCGGTGCACGGGGACTGAGCCAAGGGTGGTGGGAGCTGAAAGAGGACCCGACCTCACGTCATTCTGAGAGGGATGTGGGGCTGCCCCACAGATCCTGTGCACTGTGAGCTGGGGCTGCCGCAGGATCTGCCTACATCCCTGCCTGCATCACTGCCTGCATCCCTGGTCCATGCCGCTGCTGCATCCCGGCAGATGGCTGCTGGGTTGGACCATCCAACACTCCTGGGCTGGGGCTCCCGGCACTGAGGGTCCCTCGGGGGGACAAAGTGCCCTCTCCCCCCTCCACTAAACAAGGGGGAGAGGTCTGGATTCGGCAGGGACACCCCCATCCCCCAGGGGCTGTCCCCATCGTCCTGGCCCCTCCCCACCTGTCACCCGCCGACTCCGTGGCCCCGCTGGAATAAAAGGGCCCATTTATTTGAGACGTGCTAAATGACCCGCGGGCCCGGCCGAAGACACCCCGGGCAGTCCTCGGGAATGCTCCTGGGGTGCCAGCTCCAAAGGCAGCTGTGGTGGGCCTTAGATCTTTATGGCCAGTAAAGGGGTCCGTGGCTAATTTATGCCCCTCCTATAATTTACAGCCTCTTTACAGCTGCTGTAAAATGACCTATAAATCACGGGCAACATCATAGGCCAGAGACAAAGCCCCAGCATCGTCACCTGCCAGCTGGCCCCGAGCGGGGGGCGGTGGCTTTCTGGGGATGAGAGGGGCTGAGCCCATGGCAGGTACATCCCCGCTGCAGCCGGGCACTGGGAGAACTGGTCAGGGTTTATGGCTGCAGCCCACGGAGGGGGTGTCTGGAGGCCCAAGGTCTCGTCCACCCTCACTGTGCCATCACGTGGGGACACACGGTGTCTCCAGGTGCTGCAGCCGTGTCCCAGGCGGTGATGGTCCAGCTCCGGGGTCTCCAGCATCAAAGGGACACGGAGCTGTTGGAGCGGGGCCAGAGGAGGCCC
>JAOXNO010000016.1:5318789-5337183 GCA_028565335.1 Limnodromus scolopaceus
CCCTCAAGGGGCTCCAGGAAAGCTGGGGAGGGACTCTGGATCAGGGAGGGGAGCCATAGGATGAGGGGGAACGGTTTGACGCTGAAAGAGGGGAGATTCAGGTGAGATCTTGGGAGGAAATTCTTTGGTGTGAGGGTGGCGAGAGCCTGGCCCAGGTTGCCCAGAAAAGCTGTGGCTGCCCCATCCCTGGAGGGGTTCAAGGGCAGGTTGGAGGGGGCTTGGAGCAACCTGGGCTGGTGGAAGGTGTCCCACTAGACGTGCGGGACACAGGCTGCGTAGGCTCATTAGCCCCCCTTCTCGTTTGCCCAGGGGCTCCGCTGGCCAGGGGCCAGCGGCTCCCCACCCCCCCGTTTGCCAGCCACGGGACTCTGCAGGGGATGAGTCCCCCCTGTCCACCCCGGGGCAGGGAGGGCAGATGCGGCATCGAGGGTCACTCGGGTCCCCGCGGGGATTGGGATGGGATGGAAGGGAAACGCGGTGGCTTCTCACGGAAGCGCTTGCGGAGGCTCTGGCTCCCCGGGCGCTGCCAAAAGGGCTGACTCAAACGGCGCTGGGGAGGAAGCAGAAACCCCCAAAGCCGCGGCATCCGAGCTGGCAGGAGGTGGTTTGTGCTTGGACCCGAGTGAGGGCTCCGGACGCTGCTCTGCCCCCCCCGCGGAGGCAGCAGCCCCTGTTGGCTTTGGCAGGGCCAGGGTTTCTCTTGCGCAAGTCTCCGGGGAGGACAGGGCTTGGCTGGTGGGGGGGTCACCTTCCCAGCACAGTGGCTGCCTTTGTGCCCAGGTGTGGGGGCAGAGCCGGGGCACCCCCCATCCCGGCATCCAGCATCTGCCAGCGCTGAGCATCCCCGGGGTGAACCCCCATTTCCCGTGGCTGTGGGGTGCAGCGGCACGGGGGCAGCTGTGCCCAGGGAGGGGGTCCCATAGGATGCAGTGGGGGGGGTGAGCTGGGTCAGAGGGTTACCCACCGGGGCAGGTACTAGGCTCGGACGCTCCCCCCGCACCGCCTCCGGTGTTGATCTAAACTCCCTCCAACCCCTACCCACGCTCCTATTTTTTTCCCGGTGCCGGGTCCGTGACCCCGGAGCTGGGGCTGTGTCCTCGGCTTCCACCGATGCCCGTTCCTGAAAACCAGGCCTGGCACGGGTCCTCCTCCTCGCCAGGCTTTAAATAGCCAACCTGCTCAGCTGTGTTTCGGTGTGTATTTTTATATATATATATATCCACATATGCGTATATTTATACGCACCAATTACAAACTACAACAGTGTGCAGGAAAACACAGGCGGTATTTTTAGGTGACAAAACTCCTAAAGGGACAATGGCCCAAGTTTGCAGCGGGTGCAACAAGCCCGGAGGCACCACGCTGCTCCCCGGGGTGGGGGGGTTCGACCCCCGGGTTGTATAAGGAAGCAGAGATGGGGGGTATCCCCCAGGGCTGGGGGGAGCAGGGACCAGCGGTGCCGGTGGCTGGAGGGACAATCCCAGTGCCCAGCGTGGGACCGGCCCCTCTTCCCCCTGTCCCCCCTCCTGTGGGGTCTCCAGGGCTTGATCAGGGCAATATTGGGTGGGGGCTGCCTGGGAACGGGTCCTGCTCCAGCAGATCCTGATCCTGTCCCGGGATGGGACACATGGGCACGGCGGGAAGCGGTGGGGGGGAGCGGTGTGGGGCCGGGGTGCAGATGCTGCCGGCGTCTGGGGCTGGGCTGGGCTACGGGCCACATTTCTGAAATGTTTTGGGTTATTCTGGTTTAAAACAAAACAAAACAAAACAAAACCCAAACCAAAAAACAACCAGAAAGCGAAGATTTATCTGCAAGAGAGAATGGGAGGTTTTGGTCAAAAACTCTGCAAAAAATCTGCTTTGTTTTGACAAGAACAGGCCAGCTCGGTGCGCAAACATCTCGGTGCCCTCTCGCTGCTGCCGTTCCTGCAGCGCAGTCCTCATCCCGGGAGCCACCGGCGCGTGGCTGACAACCGGATCGGCCCTGGACCCTGCTGACAGGACCCCCGGCTCGGCTCGGATGCCCCACGGCCCCCCCCTTTCCCCCATCCCTGCCGTGCTGAGCTGCAGCACCCCCGGCACTGCTCCCCCCAGCACAGCAATTACCTTTTGGTGACTGCAGCTTTGCACAAGCACTTGCACGGGGAGGCACGATGGCTCCGAAGTGGCCACCGCTGATGGTATTGGTGGCTCCCGCAGCCCCCAGCCCTGTGGGATGCTCGGAGGGGGCTGCAGCCCCCCCAAAGCAAGTGGTGTGGGGAGGTGGGTCTATCCGGGAGGGCACCCGTTGCTGCTCCTCGTGTGCCCCAGCCTGGAAATGGCTTTCGCAGCCCATCCCTCACCAAGATTTATCATTCTGAGCACACACGGCTGCTGGGGGGGTCTCGGCAGAGCTGGGGGTTGGGGCAGGGGTTGCTGCCTGAGGCAGGAGGGGGGGCCCTGCGCAGAGGCTGCAGAGGGGCTGAGTGATGGGCAAGGTCATTTATCAGCATCTTAAATTTCATTTCGCTGGGTCAGCAGCTGCTCAACCCCCTCTTGCCCAGGTGTTTCCCTCGGCACCCTTACCCAAGGTTTCCCTCACCTCGGGCACAGGTAACAGCCCCCACTCACCTGGGGAGCGTTTGGGTTTTTTTAAACCTGAGCGCTTTGCCTTTTTTTCTGCACAGCCGGACCCTCCCCCAGCAGCTGAGGGTTTGGGGTAAAACCCACCCTGGTTCCTCCTGTGTCTCGTAGAGCTGGAAACGGGGTGGCACCGGGCAGAAACCCGGCACAAGGAGCAGGGCAGTGTCACAGCTCCTGCTGCTGCCACCCTCCACGGGGCAAACGCCGCCTCCTCCCCCTCGGGCCGAGCTCCCGCAGGTGCCCAGGGCTGGGTTCCTCCTCCAGGCGGTGCCGTGGGCAGGATGGGGCCCCTCTTTCTCCATTTACACCCGGGAGGAAGAAGCCTGCGCAGGGTGTTCATCGCAGGGACGTGCCTTCAGAGCGAAGCTCCTAATTATAAGAGCCGCTCCGCACTGTAATTTAGGATGAACTCAACAGACACGTCTCATTTGTGGCCGGGGACAGATTTAACCCGCAGGACGGGTGCCAGGAACCTGCCAGCCCTGCCCCTCTGCAATTTCTGGGCACAGCTTCGCTTGGCTGCAGAGAGGAGCCCCTGCCCAGGGAACAAGCAGCCGGGGGCTTGGCAGCAGCACCCTCGCTGCTCTGGGGGTGTCTGACACCCCCAAACACCCAGCGAGGCAGGTCCCGAGGTGCTGGCTCTGCCGGGGCCCCCTGGAGCCGGGATGCGGGCAGGGCTGGCTCAGCCTCCCCCCAGGATGCTCCGGGGTTTGTGAGCTGTGCCCAGGGAGGTCCCGCTGCTCTCCTTCCTCACCCTGCTCCGAAATAGAAACGCAAAAGAGGGATATAAGGGGAAAATGATGTCACAAAAGTTACTGGAGGGAGGGAGGGAAAATCAACAGGCGTGTTATTGGAAGTGAAGCCACCCAGAGTTTTCCAAGCAGCTCCTGCCAACAGAGAGCTCGCTGCAAAGTGGATCCCGCGCGGCAGCCCCGGCTGGCTGGGCTCTGCTGGCATATTTACTCTGCTGGGCTGCTCTTTCCTCTTGCCTTTGTTTGGCCTTTTCTGATGAATTATTTAGCAATTACGCTCTCTGTCGCTCTGACACCTCCGGTACACACAGAGCCTCTGGCAGATGGGCGCTGATGAGCTGACGTGTCCTGATCTCCAGGCTAGGAGGTCGTGGTCTCCGAAAGCAGAACCTGTTTTCCCTTCTTTGCTTTCTCTCCGACCAGCAGACAGCTGAAAACACTCTGTTTTCCCCAGAACGTGACCCATGGTTCTGGGAACTTCTCTATTTCCCCAGGTGAAGTTTTCCTTGTTCCGCACCCCCGGGCAGAGCTGCTCGGATGCTCTGCGGAGCAGGGGATGGGCATGTCCCATGGAAGGGCTGACACCGGGACCCCCAGGTGTGGGGCTGCCCTGGGAGAGCCTTCGTCCCCTGGGGAGATGGCAGGGCTGCTGGGGAGGCTGCCCCATGGGACCCCACTGCTGATAGCCCCACACCGGGTGGGATGCATGGAGCCAGGCTCATGGAGTGGTCCTAATGAGATCATCTCTCACTAATGCACAGGGCGCTCCGAGACAGGCATCATCCCTGCTCCTTACCCGCTCATTAAATGGGAAAGAGGAAATGGAGAGTGAAAAGCCCGGCTTGCGGGAGGAAGGAGCCCAAGGGAGGGGGGAGACGCTGCGCTTCTGTCTGCGGGAACTGCCGCAGAGGGAGCAGCAGCCCCGGCAGCATCACAAACCAGCGTGCCGTGGTTTCAGGCTCTTGTAAACGCAAACTAATGCATTATTTACAGGACTCAAGTAAAGCAGCCTCTTCCACCTCTCCTCCCTTCCCACCACTGTGATGGGTGGCATCCGGGCGGCTGTGGGGCAGGAAGAGCCTATTTTTTGGGAAGCCCAAAGGAAATAGCATAGAAAATTGGAGCTTGGGGCTCAGAGGAAAAATTCCCCCCCCCTAATGCACCCTGAAAGCTGCAGAGCAGCCGGCATCACCCCGGATGAGACCCACCTTGCACTGCACAAGCAGAGGTGTCCCATGGGGCCACCACGGTGTGCAGGGCAAGGGGAGCTCCAGGACAAGGCAGGAGTAATGGGGAGAGGGTCTGTGCCGGGCGCTGCCGAAGGTGGGCACAGCACCTCCTGCCTGGCCCCGCTCCCCGGGGGATGCTCAATGGTCCTCTCCAGCTCTGGCTCCCCTCTGACGGTGCGGGGCTGCACGTGGACCTGCACATCGGTGGTTTCAGCCCCAGTTAGTGCTCACAGGGTGAGGGTCCCGCAGCAGGACCCTCCTCCCTGCCGTGGGTGTGGGACTGGCTGGGAGCCACACACCCTGGTGCGATGCTCAGGGCACGCAGGCGGCTGTGTCGGCTGTAAACCAGCCTGCCGGTGTTTAATTGCTTCCTTTTAACGGGTGCTAACAGTGCAAAGGTTAATACGAACTGTTAAACTCACAGTTTTGCACAGGCTTCTTTCACGCTGCCCAACAGACGCTGTCAGCCCCAGGAGCGCTCCTCTGGGGTGATGGGCATGAGGCTGGGCACATCCCCGTGGCCCCTCTGGTGCCATTCAACATTCTGGGACCAGCCTGGGAAGCCATCCAGGAGATGCAGGGGATGCAAAAAGCTTTCCTCCACATCAGGAATCTCTTGTGCTGGTGCCAAGAGCCCTCTGGGCAGGGGCAGGATCCCTGGGAGCCCCGTGGGCTGGAGCCAGGAACTCATCCTCGGGAGAAGATGTGCCCATGGGCATATTCCCTTCCCAGGAGCCGGCGTGTGGCTGTGCAGTCCCCAGCCCAGGTCCGTCCTGCAGGCGCTCAGCGCCCTGGCCCTCCTCCAGGGAACCACTTAAGAGCATCTCTCACTTTAAATACAGGAAATTCTTTGAAAATACTTAAAGCCTGCGGATTCACAGATTTAAAGACCAGAAGCAGCCATGGGGTCAGTGTGCCTGAGCCTGGCTGGCGGGTCGCCTGCACCCCTCGTGTGCCTTGACACTCAGGGATGGAGACAGGACTGCTTCCCATCCCTCCTCCCCTCATCATCCTCGCTCTCACGAGCCTGCGCTGGTCCCCAGGCCAGCCCCGAGTGCTGCTGGCTGCCGGCTCTCGCTGTGCCATGGTTTGATTGAAGAGCTCTCCAGCGCCTGGCATTTTCTGCCCACGAAGGTACTTAGTCACTGCAATCAAGCTGGCACTTCATCTCCTTTTGATTAGCTCAACAGACCGTGCTTTGCGAGTCTGCGGAGCGGGGTGGTGCCTGGGCTAATCAGGCTGCACGCAGCGCCCTGCAGAGATGCAGCACCCTGTGGAGATGCTCTGCAGCACTTGTCGAGATGGTCCACAGCACCCATGGAGATGCTCTGCAGCACCCCATGGAGATGGTCCACAGCACCTGTGGAGATGCTCTGGTGTGGGTGACGCTGCTCCCCCTTCCTCTGCCCGGCAGGGAACATTATCTGGGTGCTGGCAGGACCTGGGGCCGGGCAGGGAGGGATTCCTCACCCTCCCAGCTTGGCTGAGACGTGGCCGGATCCTGCCCCTGGACCTGGAGCAGCCAGAGCTGCTGATCCCAGCAAACCCCCCCGCAGATCACAGGAGCAGTTGCTAAGCAGAGGACGGGCTCATTAAGGGTGCAATTACAGCACAAATATCGCCTGTGCTTTAGAGCTGCTGCCTCGGCCGTGGGGCTGGAGACAGCCCTGACTCCAGAAGCCCAGGGACCCCAGAACCCCAGCAGCCCCCGGCTCCGCAATCCCCCATGGCGAAGCAGGGAAGGGGCCGGGGGCAGCCAGGGTTTTCTCCAAGCAAGAATTACTGAAAAGCAGGAAAGGTTTAAAGCTCCCTCTCGGAACAAACGCAGGAGGCCCCCGGGTGCCTCCGAGACACGTCTGCTGTAAATCAGGGGGATGAGTGGGTCTCTAAAGGCGGGGGGCATCGGTCCGGGCTGGAGCTCAGCCCTCACGCCAGGCAGCTGAGCCTGGCAAATGGGCGAGGGGCCACACGTGGCCTAATGGGCAGAGATGTATTTGCAGAACCCTCTCATTAGATCGCTGCTGTGGGGCTGTTTGCGTTCCCAGAGTCGTTAATCCAATGGCCCTGGGCTGTTGTCCCCGTCCCCGGGGTCCTGCACTGCCCCATCCCAGACCCATGGGGCTCTCCCCAGCCAGCGCTGCGGCAGCTGATTCAGGGAATGTGATACAGAAATGGCTGCTTCTTGCCACGAAATGGGAAATTTGGGGCTTTTACACTTCCCTTCTAACTTTTTTAGACCAACTTTTTCTGCTGGAAGCCACGGTCCCACAGCTCTTCTTCAAGACAGACACCCAGCCGTGCATATTTACCTGTGCACATTCTCCTATGCATTTCAATGCTCACATCTTTAAACGTGTTTCTTATTTTAAGAAGTCTTTATTTGAACGCTAATTAAGCTGCTGCTGTGAACTGCAGCGATGGAACAGGCAATGGCAGCAGCCTGGGCACGGCATCCTCCGCAGGGGGTGGGTTGTACCGGTATGAAGTCAGACCCCGTTTCGGTAATCTGCTAAAGGGCTTTTTCCATGATGATGGGGCAATTTCTAAAGACACGACGAGAGGACAAATGGCTCTTTCGGGGGAAGCTGCTCAGTGGTATTTTCTGAATGAAGTGCCCAGCCTTTTCCATGCATCCCGGGTGGGGATGTGGTGCGTCCGTGATGCCGCGGCCCCTCTGCCTCCTCCGTGCCAGGGCGATGCCCGGTCGCCCGGCGCTCCCTGGGTGGTGCCCGTGTAGGAGCCATCACTCCGGTGTCTGTTCTGCCCCTATGCCAGGTCGATCTGACGTGGGGCTTTGCCGCATCCCCGCCGGAAGCCCCCAGTGGGGCTATTGTGTGTCGGGGGCGGCTCCTCCTCCCTCGGCTGGGGACCTGCTGGAGGGACCGGAGCTCGGCGCGGTGCTGGGACCCTGCGCTGAGCAGGCAGGGAGTTACCTCAGTAGCACCATTTCCTTTCCTGAGGCCTAATTAGGGCCTGAAATCAAAAGCATAACGACCCTATTTCCTCCCGCTCAATGGAGCTGTAAGGAGGAGGAAAGGAGCTTTTTTGGTTAAACTGCCTGGGTGAGTAATGTCAACAGAGAGGCTGCTGTGCTGCCTGCCGAGGCTCGTCCCTTCTCCCTTCTCCCTTGTCCCTTGTCCCTTCTCCCTTGTCCCTTGTCCCTTCTCCCTTGTCCCTTTTCCCTTCTCCCTTGTCCCTTGTCCCTTCTCCCTTCTCCCTTGTCCCTTTTCCCTTCTCCCTTGTCCCTTGTCCCTTCTCCCTTCTCCCTTTTCCCACCAGTGCATTTTTAAACGAGGGTTTGTGTCTCAACTTTTCGGACACCCAAAGAAGGAGCAGGTTTTTTCCCCCACGCCATCCGGGCTGCTGCTGTTCGGGGTTGGGAGGAAACGGGGGGGAAATTCCCGTCGGCTCTGGCTGGGACCGGCTGTGTGCTACCGGCGCGCTGGAAACCTGAGCCCGTCGGAGCAGGAATTCGCTGGCAATGGCGTAAAACAAAGGCTCTGTCCCGGGAAGTCAAAATGCCGGCAGAATTATTTAGATGAATACTTCAGACTGTCTTTCCAGAGAGACGCTTCACAGCGACCGGCCGCGGCGGCTTATGCAAAGGGCCATGCAAATCAGGCTGATAAATATGTAGTAGGGTGGGAAGGCGACAAAAAGTGTCTGTGCTCGGCCGGGAGGGCTGCGAATGCCGCCCCGGCACATGGCCTGTCCCGGCGGGGGCTCGTCCCCGGCGCCGGCAGCCCCCCGACCCACAGCCTCTGCTCCTGGGGGGAGAAGAGCATCTTTCTCATCCCCGGGGGCTGGGAAGGGACACGAGCACCTGCAGGGCTGGTCCGGGCTCGGGAGCCCCTTCTCACCAGCATCCCCTGCCCTGCAAAACCCCCCACTGCCGGAATGTTTGGGATTTTGCTGGGGAAGAATGACCCTGCCCAGAAACCCCACCTCGAGCTTCTCCTGCACAACGAAGCGTCTGTCAAAAGCCAGCCGGGGGTGGAGGGGAAAATCAGGCAAACGCCGAGAGGCTGCAGAAGCCAGCTAAGAATAGAAATGCCCCCCCGGCCACCAGCCCTGCCAGCGGAGAAGCCAACCGCTGCCACCGGCCAGGGACCTGGTCACTCCTCGGCTCCGCGGGGAGCGATGGCCCAGGCAGCCGCAGGGGAACGGAGGAGCCACCGCGCTGCCGGCTGAGCCCGGCGGTGCCAGCTCTCCTGCTTTATATAGGAATAACTGGAATAAATCGATAGCCGCATGCTTGGTCTCCCCCCCCCTGCTTTGCTCTCTGCAGAGGTTCCAGCAGCCTGGATGGTGGAGGGAGGGCTCTGCAGGCTCGGGGTGCTCCGGAGGCTCCGGTGGGATACAGGGGGAGAGGGGCCACATCCAGCCCCCCCTAAGGATGCTCTGGCCATGCCGCTGCTGCTGACTCAGTGCTGGAGCACGGCAAGGGGCTCTGCACAGCCTCGGCCAAACCAGCCCTTTTCCATGTGAGGCGGTTCCTTCACTCATAAGGCTCTTTGCCAAAAATAAAAAAAAAAGAATGAAAAAAAAGCCTCTCAGGAGCTGATGGCAGCAGCGGCTTCATGGGGCACAGGAAGCAAAGCAAGCTACGAGCCTGGCGTGGGTCAGAAAATGAGCCCCGACTCGGGATGGGAACCCAAGCACCCTAATTCCCACCTTCCTTTTTACCCTCCAGGAAAACTCCCCCTGTGCCCCCACCCCCGTGCTCGGCCAGTGCAGGGGACCCTGTCTGCTCCTGTCCTTTTTTCATGCAGGGAGCTGAAATTAATGCGCATCCAACAATAATTCCCGATTTTTTCCATCTTGGAAATGCCTTGTAAATCCTGACGTAACTTGGCAGAAAAAAAGATCATGTTTTATTGAGCTACACCCCAAGCATCTTCCTGGGAATGGGAACATTCAGGATGGCCGGAGCGTTGGCTGAGCTCACGACGGCAGCCACAAATCCGCTGGTGTCAGCAGCCCCAGCCCTTTCATGCCCATCCATGTTTTTTCTTGTGTTTGGGGAGGAACGGGAAGACCCGAGGAGCCGGGGGTGGGACACACGTGGTTTTGTTTTGAGCTCTGAGCAGCGGACGCCTTCCCAGCCCCACGGTACTGGATGTCCTGGGATGGAGAACCTTGGCGAGCTCCGGGGGCTCTGGGAAGACCTTGCAGGCAGTAACTCTGGAACAGGATAGACCAAGATTTGAAGATGTGCCAGCCAACGTCCCCGCTCCTCTCGGTGGCTCTTCGACCAATGAATGTGACCTGGGACTCCAGCTTCCCCCATGGGAGGGTGTGAAGTCTATCGGGGGCCATGCTGGAGGACCTGCCCCCCCTGCAAGCAGCCCCCTTTGTGGTTGGGGTGCTGCCCCCAGCCTGGCTTTGCTGTCCCCAGCATCCTCTCCACGAGCCCTGTGGTCCCACTCTGGGCAAACCCCTGACCAGCCCTGGCTCGCCCGCATGGCAAAGCTCCCCTTGATCCCCAGCCCAAGGAGAAGGTTTGGACTACCAGCATCAGCCATGCCAGGTCCATTGGTGGCCAAAGCCAGGACAAAGTGAGTCACCAGCCTGGGTCCCCCCGCTTTGACAGCAGGATGCTGCGAGGTCTGGCTGCGGGCTCAGCTCTGGGTTTGCTCCTGCCTTGGCTCCAAGGAGCAGGTCAGCAGCCGAAGCCGGGTGTGATCCCCTCCTCTCTCCTGCTCTCCAGGCTCCAGAAGCGGTTTTTCCCCCCCACTGCTCTCCATCCCCAAACCATCACTCACCCCAGGCCTTGTCTCTCCCGCAAGGGAACGTGTTCAGGCTGAAAAGAGCTCTGTCTCTCGGCACCCGCCGAGCTCACAAATGAATTATGCACCTTGCTGAGACCCATTTTTCTCTTATATAAGCTCCCTTTGGGCTCCCTGTGGCTCTGGGGAGAGTTTTACAGGCGCCTGGGCTGCAGTTCCCCTCCCCAGGCTTGGGAAGCATCCTCTGAGGTACCCCCGGGGTGTGCTCCTTCCCAAGCCCTCCCCAGGGGAGGCTGCCCTGGGATGCAGGAGATCGATGAGGAAGATGCGAAAAGCCTCTCCTTCCTCCCAGCCACCCATCGTGAGGCCACAGGGATGGGCTGCGGGGTGTCCCTGCTGCTGGCCAGCCCTGTCCCGTGGAGGGTTTATGTGCTTTTCAGAGCCTGTGTAACGCTGCCTGTCTCTCTGTCTGTGTTATCATCTGAGCTGGGAAAGGGCTTTTGTTCCATTTGCCCTGCCTCATTTCAGCATCTTTGTTTTTCTTGCAAAGCCAGAGTTCTTGATTTATGCTAAATTCAGCTGGCCGGGTAATGGCGTGTGTGTTTGCATAAGTTATCACCTCCCAGGCTCACACCCAGGGGCTGGGAGCTCAGGAAGACTTCGGGCTCAAAGCAGCCCCTGTTCCGACAGCACGCCAGAAAAAACACCCCCCCCTCACCGGGGAGTGACGGGGTTAGCAGGTTTTGCTGCTCATAAATCAGAATTTCCCTGGTAATCGCCCATCTGGTATATGGGCCCTATTCCCATGGGCCGGTGGTGGCGGGGGGGTGTCCTGAGCCCCCCAGCTGTGGCGACCCTTGGTGCAAAGGTGGCACCACAGCCCCATCCCGGTGTGGGGCTTCGGGGCTCACTGGTGATGCTGATGCTTCCCACCGAGGGACGGGGGACACCTCCTGAATCCCCCAGCAGGCACGGATTCACTCATGATCTGGGAGACGAGGCTCCCTCAGCCCCACACATCCCACCCCACAGCACAGCCCGGCCTTTCCCACGGCCCCGGGCGCCCAAAATTTCCTCCTTGGTGCCCTCTCGCCCTCCTCCTGCTCAGGCATTTGCTCGGGAAAGCTTGGCGTGAGCGCGGCTCCGGGGTGGTGGTTTTCCCCGCAGCGCTCCCTCCCCGCAATTCACGGCTGGGCTGCGGGTTTTGACACTCGGATCACTCCAGATTAGAATTCTCCGGCATTATTATGCAGATGAGTTTATGAAAGCCCCTAAGTGCTTCTCGCCTGTGCAGCGAGGGGGGCTTAAAACAAAGCGGTGTTTATTCCTGGGACGGGGGGTGAATGCTAATGGCAGCGCCGGGCTGAGCAACCTCCACCCGTGACCCGGAGCCGGGGGCTGCGGCACCACTGCCCCCCAGCACCCCCCGCCCCACGGATCCCGCAAGCTGCTGGAAGGGACCCAAAATGCCTTTTTTTCCTTATTCCCAGCTGCTTTGCCCAGGAAAGCAGCAATTTGGCATCCCCTTTGAGTTCGGTAGCTTGGCTCCGAGGAGTTTAAGGCGCTGGGAGGGGTCTGAGCTTCAGCAAACCGTGGTCCCACCAAGGGGTCTGCAACCAGGGAGGGGGGAGGCGACGTGGATTTCCAGTCTGGAGAGGTCTGGGAGGGTGGGGATGGATGGGGCAGGAGATGGACGAGACTGTTTTCTCCTCGCCAGCACATCCCTGTCTTTGAATTTACACAGAGCACCTCAAGGGCTGATAAATAAAAGAGAAATACGGTCGCTGCCGGGCGCGGGTGACGGGGGCGTACATCAGCCTCACGGCGCTGACACATCCCGTCCCAAGACGGATGGGACCGACGGGCACTTTGTTCAGGAGAGACGGAAGAAGTGAAAGATGTGTTAAATGGCAATAACCCCTCCGTGAAGTATTTCCCCGTGTCAGGCACCAGTAAATGATGGTGGTTGTATCCAGCCTTGATTATTTCACGTCCGCTCGCAACCCTCCATTACAAAACGTACGCGCTCTCTAATTCAGCTCCCCGTCCCATATATTACCTGTGTGGTCGATGCTCCACACAAATGCCCTGGATAATGAAATTATAAGCAGGAGGAAATCACATTTTAATAGGAATCCTATTGGGCGACATGCCATGCCAGAATCACATTAGCCGGGCAAATTCGGGTGGGGGGGAGTTGATTTCTCATATTAGGCTGGAAAAAAAAAAGCCCAGGCAGGGGTTGGGGGGATCGTCCTTTCCCGGAGCTGGCTGTGGAGGCCACGAGGTGTTGGGGGAGGCCGGGACGGCAGCAGAGCATCCCTGGGCAGGGGGACCTTCCACTTTCGAGGGTTTTTGCTCTGTTACAGCTCCAGGTCATTTTCATGGAAAGTTTTTGCCGCGACGCACCCCTTCTCCTAGAGCCAACCTGGGTCCATTTTCCAATTTTCCATCAGAAAATTGGGCTGTTTTTCAAATAGAACAAGGCCCATTTCCAAGTGAATATGGGCTGGGCTTTGGCTTGTTTTCCAAGAAAAAGGGGATTTTTGCCTTAAAAACATGCCAAAAGATTGTTTTTTCAAGGCCTTTTTTTTTTTCTGCATAAAAATTGCAGTTTCATTGAAATGGGAGGAAGGAGGGAGTGAAAATCCTCACCCGAGGTTCTTTGAAAGAGGAGCTGCGGTGTGGGGGGCTGGTCCCCCCCCAGGGACATGGCCACCCTTTGTGCTGGCCCCCCCCACCGCTCCGGAACAGAGACACGGGGTGCCCTCCCCTCGCTGTGGGACGCGGGAACTGGGGAGACTCAGCCCAGCTGAATTTTTCCCTTCCATGCCCACTTCTGGGTGACGGTCAGGGTGGCAGAGCTCCAGTCTGTCCCTTCGTCTCCACGGGTATTCCCTCCCCGGCCGGGTTGCACCAGCAGGGTTTCAGCTCTGCCCAGCGCCAGGACCTCCGGGGACACGTTTCCTACCATGATTTCCCTCCTGCGGAACCGATTCCAGAGCTGGAGTGTCAGCTCCTTGGTTGAAATTTGGGGCATATTTGGATTTTCACCCCGGCAGCTCTGCCCTCCCCTGCACGATGCTGCCTGGGCACTGGACAGGGCACGGGAGGAGCAGGAGCTCTGGAACCTCCTGCAGATCCGGAACCTCCAGATCCTCCTGCAGAGCGTCAGGGCAGGGAGCAGGGAGGAGGAGAGGTTTGGTGCCTGCTCCTCTCTCATTCCCAGTTCCACCAGCCTCAGCTCTGTCCTTGACCTTGCTCTCGGAGTGGAGCTGTTGGACACAGCCTCCATCCCTGCCCGGCGCATCCCACCTCCCCGGCACCTCTGCCCAGCCTGTGCCGGAGCCTGAGCCGCCGTTAGCGTCGATAATTAGATCCGTTTCTGCTCCAACAGGAACTTTCTGATGCGCAGCCCACGTAATCGAATCACCCTTGAGGTGCGGGAGACGTCACGGGCCGTTGCCATGGCCCTGGGAGGGATGGAGGCAGGGAAGGAGAGGGACAGGAGGGGAGAGGGACAGAGGGCAGGGAGAGGGATGACAGGCAGGGAGAGGGACAGGGCAGGGAGAGGGATGGCAGGCAGGGAGAGGGGATGGTGGGCAGGGAGAGGGACAGAGGGCAGGGAGAGGGATGACAGACAGGGAGAGGGAGAGAGGGCAGGGAGAGGGATGGTGTAACCACCTGGACATTTTAGTGATCCTGCAGGAAACCCAGGGGGCAGCGCAGGAGGAAAGGGCGAGAACGGGGTCTCACCCACTACATTTGCACAGAAAGCTTTGCTGTTACAGGAGTTTTTATTGATTTTTAGCACAGCGGTGCCAGAGGTAAAGCCAGGGTTCCCACGTTGTGTAATGCATCCACCCACGGGGACCACAGCATCTCCTGCTGCTGGGGCACCCCCGGGGCCAGTCCCCATCACCCTGACCAGCCCATCCTTCCCCGGCCAGTGTCCCCTTCCCGACGGGATTCCTAAGGGGCTGCCCAAGGAACTGCTGAAAAATAACCAGGGACGAGCATCCATCCCTCCACACGGTGCACACCAGCCTCAGGGTGAGTTATTATGGCAGATTATTCTGTAATTCCAGGATTACACTTGGCTTTTCTCCGAGGCACCAGGCCACAGGGCCAGGTGGGATCTGGGCTGGGATTAGCCCCATCTTGCTCCTTGTGGCCATTCCAAGAGACCATCACCAATCTCAGTGCTTTGCCCACGCCGGGGGCTGATGGTGGGGTGGCCCCAGGGTTTTTGCACTGATGGTCTCGGGGAATCCCACTGGCCACCCCCAACTGGTCCCACACACGGCAGCGGCTCAGACCCCGGGGGCTCCGGGAGCACCGACCATCCACCGGAGAATCCCGAAGCTTTCTCGGGCTGCGAGGAGCAGCTGACAGCAAAAGCGCTTCTCTGACAGCAAAAGCGGAGCTCGGCTGCGTTTCAACGTGCCATTAATAACGGGCTGCTGCAGAAAGCGCTTGGCAAGTGGCAGCCGTTCTGAATTAGGATGAAAACTACTGATAATAACAACCACCTGAGCACAATTGACTCCAGTCCCCGAGCTCTCCTGGGGACCGCTGGCAAGCTGGTGGGCAGGGGGCTCGTCCTGGGCCCTTGGCTGACGTTGCTGTGGCAGATCCATCCCTGGGGTGAGTGTGCTGGGGGGCTACCTGGGAGATGCTCTCACTTGCCCACAGCAAGGGGTTTGCCACTGCATGCTCTGGGGTGCCACCAAGGTGGGATAAAGGGACCCTCGGTCCCCAGCTCTCCCCAGCTGGTGCACCCCAGTGCAAAGCTGACCCAGGGAAGGGCTGGGCTTGCCCCCAGGCTCACTGTGTGTGGCCACCTCTCGCCGCTCCCTCTGTGCCCGTGTTGGGCTGCGAGGGGAAAGCAGCGGCAGCAGTACGGGTACCCGTGACTCTGCAACAGATTTATAGTTGAAGGAAAGAATTTGGCGGTTGAGGGCTCTGTAAGGAGGACTAAATGCTTTGCTGTTTCTTAACGAACCGAAGGGGAGGGGAGGCTGCTGCGGAGCCTGATGGTGCTGGGACACGGCGCAGGCTCTGTGTGGGGACTCACACGCTGCCTCCAGCTCTCTGGAGGGTTTTGGGGGTGGCAGTGAGCCGGGGCTATGCCTGCATCTCCCCACTCTTATTTTGACATTTATTTAGCCCCTCCACACGGTGGATGAGCTCCCCCCCAGCCAGTCTCTCCGCGGGATGACTGGCTGTACCCCTGCAGTGCCCTGTCTGCTCCCCAGCCCAGCTCCTCTCCCTTTCCCACGGCTCCCCCGGGCAGGTAAAGACACCCCACGACCCACCGCCCCCCAGCCCCGTCCTTTGCAGCCGCCTCGGAGCAGCGGGACAAGCAAGGAAGAGCTGCCCCGCGATTGATGCCGATGCTCCCCCCCCCAGCAGCCTGCGAGACGCTATTGATTTAATAAGAAGGATGTTCCTCCGTTTGCTTTGATTTCTCCGAGGAGCCCAGAACAAGCCGGAGCAGCTCCCTTGGGGCCCGAAGCTCCCCTGCAGCGCCGGAGTTGAAAGGGACCGAGGCCGTGGCTGAATTTAGTGGCTCCGTTTCTGCAGTGAAGCATTCACGGTGGGGAGGGCTCTCAGCAAAGCGAGGGGCTCTCACACTAATGGGAAACATCAACCCAGCTCCCCCCACCCCCGGGACATCGGCGCCGCGAACAAGTTACAGCAGGAGTGAAATGACTGACTTGTGTCTGCCAGACCTTGCATTTGGTATAATAACCCTTTTCAGGCAGTTTGGGGAAATTCTGGTGAATGTGCCCCGTGTTGGAATTCACGTCCGTGACCTGTTCCGTGTGGCAGAGCCCGTCTGGCAGCGCAGGTGCTTGTTTTGCTCATGGATGGGGGGAGGCAGCCCCTCCAAAAGGGGGGATGCCCGAACCCCCTGGTGTCTCTGCAAACCGGGAGAGCCCGGCACAGGGAGCAGGGTCTCCGACAGACAGGCTGGGGCTGTCCCCCGCCTCCCCTGGCGTGTGGAGGGATCCAGCCCCATGGCAGGGTGAGGATGGGGATGGGGGCAGCGCTGATCAGCCCCCCGGGTTCCCCATCCTGCCCCCTGCCTTGGCTCTGGGAGCTGGCACTGGTTATTCCCAGTGTTTGCTGCCTGGTCCCAAGCCCATCCGTCTGAGGGGGCTTTATTGCAAACTTCACATCCCTGAAGGTGAGACACGTACAAGGAGCCCTGCGCTGCCCAGAGAGACTTTGGGAAGATGACCTCCTCAGACCCCTTGGGTAGGTCAATGGACCCCAAGGACAATGGGGGGACACACACAGGGATGCTCCGCTGCCTCCGCATGAGGGATGTGGGAGGGGAGAGGCTGAGGAGGGAGCGCTGGAGCCAAGCCCCACTGCCAAAGGCCCCTCTGGAGAGGGGGACCTGCCCCGGTGCCGCCTGTGTGTGGCCTTTACGGCCCGTGACCAATGGTCCCTCGTAGCCTTTGCCAGCACCGGCACCCGCGGGCTTTCATCCCGGGCGGGAATGCCAATTAAACTTTGACTTTCTCGGTGTCACTTACCCAAGAGCTCAACTCTAACCCTTTGCCTCTCGTATGGAAAACCGAGCCCTGCCATGCTTGTTAACATCTGCACAGATGTTTGGGGAGGGAGCAGAGAGGGGGGGTCCAGCCCCAGAGCCACCTCGCTGCTGCTGCTCCAGCCCTCCCAGTCCTGGGGGGGGGGCAGGTGAGCGCTGGACCCACTGGCACCCAGGTGGGAGGTGCAGGGGGGGCACGGGCACGGGATGTCTGTGTCCCTGCGGAGCTCAGGCCGTGCCTGGTGCATCCCCCGGCTGGCGGGTCCCCTGCCGTGGAGACTCTCCTGGAATTCCTACAGTCTTGCACCTCGCCTGCCTTTATCTCTTGAAATCTTAATGGAGCAGATGTTGTGTGCGCAGCCATACGGCAGAAATCCTCTGGCTGGCTTTGCAGCCCGAGCTTAATTAGCCACCTGAGCCCCATTCTTCCTCTTGGCAGCAGACTTGCACTTTAATTAATCATCTCGTTTTATTTACAGTGAGAACACGCACTCTGCCTCTGCCCTGCCCGCCGCACCAGCCCCGTCTGCTTTTATGGCCAGGGCGATGGGAGCTCCCGGCACGGCTCCAGCTCCCGGCAGGAGGGGACCCCGCGGGGGACTGTGGGGACTCGGGGGGGTGACGGTGGCTCGGGTTGGACCCAGCGGTGCTGCCCCAGGACCCCCAACCAGCCGCTCTCCTGCCCGGTTTGCTGTGGCAGGAGCTCGGGGCTCTCCTTTTCTCTCCTCCAATTTATTGCCCCGTGCAGGGACAGGATGGGGTGCCGAGGTTGGGGAAGCCACCGGCAGGATTGAAGGCACATGGATATCTCTCTTACCCTGCTTTGGCAAGGACAGACATCCCCGTGACACCCTCCTAGCTCCCTTCCAAGCATTAGGCACTCTCTGAAGTGAGGAACGCTTGCCCAGAGCCTGATACAGTTCCCTTGCCCCTGCCCTTCTCCTCATCTCTGGGATCGGTGTGTTCCCTGAACCCTGCCGATGCCTCTCCCGACAGCCCCATGTGCCGAGGCATCTCCTATGGGTCGGGGGCTCCCTCTCACATCCCATCTCCTGCTCTGCGGGGAGCCCCCGACGCGGGATCAGGGGCCGGTACGTGCTCACTCTGCCCAGGCAAAGTCACGTCGTGCTGAGCTGGAGCCTCACAGGGGAGGAGGCAGAGGGCTGCAAAGTGTCCTGAAGACACATCCAAACAGATCCCAAAGTCCAGGACCCACAGCTGGCTCGGGCAGGTAGCACCAGCAGTTTCTCTGTAGAATTAAAAAAATAGAAAAATCCCACAATAAATTGTTCTCTCATCGCAGAGATTTAATAGAGGGGCCGTGGGCGGGATCAGATGTGTCAGAGCAGGGATTTCATGGGAAAAGCCTTGTCTCCTTTTTTTCCTTAGGAAAGGGGAGCCCAAGCTCAGCTCTCAGAGCCCCTCACTCGCTCTGAGCCTCTCTGTCCTGACCCACCAGGCTCCATGAGCCACCCCGGCATCCCTGACACGGGCGGG
>JAOXNO010000016.1:5346644-5365572 GCA_028565335.1 Limnodromus scolopaceus
TCTAGTCCAACTCCCCTGCCGAAGCAGGATTGCCCAGAGCTAGAGCATGTTACTCAGGAGCATCCAGGCGGGGCTTGGAAATCCCCAAAGAAGGGGACTCCACGACCTCCCTGGACCACCCTCTGCAGCAGCGTCAGCTCTCGGCTCTGCGGGTTTGTGTTGTTCAAAACCCTGTTTTCTCCCTTTCTCTGCTCGCTGGGAGCCCCGCGTGGGTGTGTGGGTTGGTGCCTGCTCCCGGCTCTGGCGGGTGGGCTGTCGGCAGGGCCGTCCCGGGGCTGCGGGATGCTCCCGTCCTCTTCCCCGCCGTGGAGGAAGGAGCTGCCACGTCGCACCAGTGGCTGACCCTTGAGCATCGGTGCAACCGGTGCCCCCTCAGCTCCTGGCAGGAGGTGCCAGGTAGGCTGGACCAGTGGCCCAGGTGTGCTGTGACATCCTTCACAGGGAAAAACCACCGTGAGAGCGGATGACATTCCCTGGGCTTCGCTCCACCTCCCCGTCCTGCTGCTGGGGGAGCTGGGTACGGGCTGCCCTTCAACTGGCCGTCAAGGGGATGAGCCCAATCCCATCCCCAGAGCTCTCTGCTGGGGGCTGCAGGGCTTTGAAATGCTTTCTGCCAGGGCAAGCTGCTGCGGGGAAGAGCTGGGATGCTTTTCCCCAGCTTTGGTGGCAGGGCTGAGATGGCAGCATGGTGGGGGCTGGTATGGGGAGAGCTGCCATTCCTGGGATCGGGATACAGGCATAAAGAGGGCCGCAGCTGCTGGCCATGGCCCCCAGCTCCTGTGCTGGGCTCCCTGGCAGGGAGGACAGTGAGCATGGCATCCCTGGCACAGGGACCCTGTAATTCACTCTCTGGTTAAGTATCTCCAGCTGTTTGGCTGCCATGGGAAAAACACTGGGAAAAACAGCTATGCCATCATGACAAAGCTGTCCTGACCCTTGTGCTGTCCCAGCCCTGCCTTGGGAAATTGGGGTGCTTCCTCCCCAGACTGCTTTTTGGAGTTCCCTCCACTCACGCCGGCTGCCTTTTTTTTGGGAAGAGGAGAGAGATGGGCCAAGGCAACCTCCTGGCCGTGCCCAGCTCCATCTGCGGCGGGCTCCTGAGGGTAACTGCAGTCCTGTGGCTGCACCATGTCTTCACCCCTTCCTAAACGCCGGCTTTAGGGACATATTTGGCCTCTCTGCAGAAGCCGCCAATAACATGTCCAACTGCAACGGCGTGTTTGTCTCCCTGGCGCCGCTCGGGAAGGATGGAGCGGGGCCAGGCAGCGCGTTCGGCACCAGGCAGATGCCAGTGCTGCTCCCTGGGGTACTGCATGGCCCGGGGATGCCGGTGTGACCCGCTGGGAGAGCAGCTCCGAGCTGGGAACTGGGGCTGACCCTGCCTGTTCCTTGCTCTTTTCTTTTCCCATTGCAGTGACCCTGATGTGCCTTCCTGCCGCCACAAAAGGAGCTGGGCTTCGTGTGCTGGAGCCTCTCTATAGCCCCTGAGCATCATCGCAGCCGTTGTGTGTGGGACAGCCCTGCCAGACCCCCGTGCCATCCCTGGTGAGCCCCCGTGCCCGTCCCTGTGCCATTCCCTGCCCACCCACCCAAAGGCCACCATCCCCCAAGAGGCGCCGCTCGGCAGGGAAGGCTGGGAGGAGGCGTAAGTTAAACCTACGCAAAAGTCAACTTAATTGTTGGGGAATAAAGATCCCATTATTCTCTCTGCCCTGAAGCAAGAAAAAGAAATTTCTCTCGTTTCCTTCCTAAATTCAAATGAGGGTGAGAGACGCTCCTCAGGAAGGTGCTCCTGGCACCGGAGCAGGGGCAGCAGGAGCCAACGATGCACGAGCTGGCGGGGACCTCGGGTGGGCTGGTGGCACCGGCCCCGGCTCCAGCCCCCCAGCACCGTGATGGGACTTGTCTGCTCACCTCAGTGGAGGAGGAGGAAGGTGCTGCCAGGAGAAACTTCCATGGCTCCGAGGGTTCCTGTGATTATACCCCTCCTGCACAGACAGCTGGAGGATCTCGGTGCTGGCGCCTGGCTGATAATTCACATTACGTTTGCGCCTGGCTGGAGCCCCTGCAGGGAGACAGCTCCCTTCAGCTCCCCAAAACGCAGCCCCATGCAATGGGGACAGCGGCTGTTCCCACCAGCCAGCTCTGGACTCCCCCATACCCCATCTTCGTGGTGATGCTGTTAATTAAGCGGTGCTTTTCCCATGGAAGCGAAAGCTCCTGGTGCGAGCAAACTCAGCCTGAGCCCCTCGATAGCTGCCGGTGCCACCCAGCCCTGGGACAGGCACACACCTGGGGTGAAAATAACCATGCACCGGGCAAAACTGGTGCTTTGGGAAAAAAAACAGCTGAAACCGCATTTCTCTGGCAGCACAACAGTTGGGGCTTAAACAAGAAATTTTAAATTTACTCTGCGAGCCAAAAAAAGTTGTAATTTGAATATACAGCATGGCACATTCCTCAGAAATTGATCATAAAGTTCTGTTAAAACACAGGCACGGCCTGAGTAAAATAAATATTTTTGCTTCCAGAGAAGTGAAAGGTCTGGCCAGCAACTCAATTTATAATATTTTTAGCAGGTGATTCATCGAAGAGGGAAAAAAATACCCAGGGCAGCTGAATCCAGCAATGGCTCTTTGTCTCAGCAGGGCTATCGCATCCAGCCGTGCTGGTAGCCGGCTGTGGGGGAGCTCCCTGGCCAGGGCTTCCCCCCTGCTGTCGTGGGTCCTTTCCCGGGGTCTCCCCAAGCCCCCCAGAAACTGCTGCCTTCAGCAAAGCTGGAGAACGTGGGGCTGCAGCTCTTTTGGAGAGCCAGGTGCTCCTGGGCACTTTGGGGATGGGGTTGTCCCCCGGGGCGAGCATGGGGGCTGCCATCGGTCCTGCTGCAGCACGGCCAGGGCTGGGGGAGGCATCGCTGCAGGTGGGCCATGTGTCCCCTGTCCCTGCCGGAGCTGGAGACGGGGCAGCAGGGACAGAGGGTGCCTTCTGAGGCGTTGTTTGCCCGGAGCAGCCTCAGGAGCTGTGGGTTTGGACAGGGTTTCTGGATTGGGTTCCACCGGCTGCCTTGCTGCGGTCTGGGGATGGAAAACAAACCCCGTGGCCTTTCCCACCTCCGGCCCCGGCAGAAGGTGTTTTTCTTTTCCTCCCCGCAGGTGCTGCCTCTCCCCACCGCCTGCAGATCCCACAGAATCACATGGGGTGGGAAGGGACCCCTGGAGATCACCCAGTCCAACCCCCTGCCAGAGCAGGTCCACCCAGAGCAGGTCCCACAAGAACGTGTCCAGGAGGGTTTGAATGTCTCCAGAGAAGGAGACCCCACCACCTCTCTGGGCAGCCTCTGCCAGGGCTCTGCCACCCTCACAGCAAAGAAGTTCCTCCTCATGTTTAGGTGGAACTTCCTATGTTCAGGTTTGTGCCCGTTTCCTCTTGCCCTACCCCTGAGCACCTCTAGCCCTGGGTGCTCTCTGCTGGTGCACGTCCCCGGTTGTGCGGTGAAGGTGAGCGCGGGCAGAGGAACTGGGGGAAAGTAGGGACAAAAGGGGGTTTCTCCGCAGCCCTGCTGCTGTGTTATTCATTTCACGCACACGCAGGTCAGGCCAGAAAGGCTCTGGGAGCCCTGTGGGACTGGTTGCTGGTTGACAGCAGCTCTGAAGAGCAGGAGGGAGGTGTGGGCACAGCTACGGCCCCGTGTCCCTGGCCAGGGGGGTGACACGATGCTGCGGCTGCACCCGGAGCCCTCCCGGCTCCGCTCCCCACTGCTCCGGGTGGGAATCGGGCGATGCCGCCCCACGGAGGCACAGCGTGTAGAGCCATGGCTCCTCGGGCACCCAAAGGGCACCTCTGGAGCTGGTGGGCACCGAGTTGTGGCCGATGCCTTTGGACTTCCCTGGTGCTTGTGGCCAAAAGAAGAGAGTGGTCTCTGAACTCGCTGCTTGTGATGCACGAGGCACCTGCTCCCGGCTATAAAGATGGATTAGCTGCATTGCATCTGGAGCCCATCCAGGCAGCAGCGCCTTCCCCAGCAGCATCCCATTTGGCACGCAGAGCCCACCGCCTGGAAGCGCGGCCAAGGGGAGCGAGGGGACAAGACGCAGAGTTAAAAGGAGGGTCTGGAAGCTGTGATCCTCTCGAGGTGGAGAACCAGAGGGCTTTGAGCAGCCCCAGATGCGGCACTGTCACCCGGGGCTGGATCCTGCCTCCCCGCCCGCCCCTCGCCGTCCTTCCCATTGTTCTTTGTGCTCCAGCCCGGTCCCAGCGTGCTCCCAGCTGGCCGGGTTTTCAGCCTGGATACAAACTCCAGAGCTGCAGATACTAACTCATTGTATTCCGAGTGTTGGAAGGGCTCCATGGGCCAACGCCAATCGAGCGGTGATATATTAAATAGGAAGGACGCCCTCCTCCTCGGTGGCGCCCGGGATGCACAGTGCGGGAGGTGCTGCCTCCAGCCCTGCCCTGGGACCCGCATCCGAGCCCATCCCAGGGAGATGTGGGATCTGCTCCCTTGGTGTGATCCCGATGTCCCTGTGGGCCCGGTGGGGTGAGGAGGGTGCCTGGGTGGCTCCATGCTGGCGCAGGCAACTGGTCACAACCTTGGCCACAGCTGCCTCCTGCTCTGGCTGGAGCGGAGGAGCACTGAGCAGCTCAATTCTCTGCAACTGGGTCCAAAAATATTCCCAAAACAAGAGTTATCTGCATTTCCTTCATCCACCTGGAAAATCGTGTTCCTGTCTGCCATAATGCAGTCCTGCCTGGATCGTGAACCACACGTGGAGTTTTATTATGCTCTGAATACTAATTATTTCAGGTACTCATGCAGCAATCTCTGCCCCAAATGATGCAATAGGGGAATTGGAGCTAAGCTGAGACTGTGTTTGGGCAATGGCTATAAACCTGGTTTTATTATAAGCTCTCTGGCCAGTGTGCCACCCTGTCCTCGCTTCAGCTGACATGCTCTGTGATCCCTCCAGCTCATGCGAGGCCAAGTGCTTGGGACCAGCTCTTGGAAAACAACTGGAGAAGTCGGGGCTGTGACTGGAGGCTCAGGTTTCTGACTGATTTTCAAGGCTTGGGGAAGCTCCTGGAGTTGCAACATCATTCTGCAGCCCACCATCATTCTGCCAAGGTGGGTCCCTGAAATGTCCTGGGTCTGGAGCAGCCTGCTGAATAGCTGAGAGAAAGCCAGGCTGATGAGCTGCAGAAAACCAGACCCCTCTGAATGCGGAGCCGGGAGGGACCCCTGCCCCAGGGCAGCAGGTTTTCCCCCAGGACTCTCCCCTGGAGCGGAGCACAGGCCGTGTCCCTGGAAAGGGCAGACAAACAAAGTGGTCAGGAAATGAATGTGGCAGAGGGCTGAGCTCACTGACCGAGATGTGGCCGGGGTGATGCAACCAGGGTCAATTAAGCCGCCACCGTGCAGCCTCGCAGGGCGAATTAAGTGCCAATTTTCTGCACTGCTGAAGAGGTAAAGAATTAAAATGATAACTAACAGGAAGTTTGAGCTGAAAAGAAAGAGCAAGTTGGGAGATGGGAGTTTGAGGCTGGACTCGGGCCAGCGATGAGGCAACGGGGCGAACGCCACTGCCCTCTGCCGAAGGGAGCTCCTGCAGCCGGGCGAGCTCTCCTGCGCCAAAAAATGGGGAGATGGCGGGGTCTGCAGGGGCTGGCAGGGCTGGGGGATGGTGTGGGCAGGGGGCTGGCACAGCTGGGGGGCTGGCAGCTCACAGAGCCAAGCCTGACCAAGGTATGCCATGGCCATCCAAGCAAGATGGAGTGGAACTTCTTCTCCTTGACCTCACTCTGCCCTTCTGACTGGAGGGAGCGGTGGGTGGCTGGGATGGGTGCTCGGGCATCTGAGGGTGCACAGACAGGGAGGTCCCCAGAGAAGGCAGAAGTGATGGGGGCTCCTGGGCTGTCACCCCCACCCTGCCTGCCCAGGCGTGTCCCTCTCTGTGTCCTTCCTGATCACTGTCCTCCTGCATTTTGGGGAGGTGGGAGTGCAGAGATGGGTTTATCCCCTCTGCGTAGCTGCTGCAGGTCCTGCGGTGTTTGGGAAGGTGTTTCTGGCCAGGGCACAGGGCAGGGACTGGAGTCCAGCCCAGGGCTTCGGAAGCGGAGTGCAGGATTTGTTTGCAGAGGGAAGTTCTCTGTCTGAGTGAGTTTTCTCCTCCCTTTGGGAAGCAGCACTCCTGCCTGACGCTTTCCCAGGATGAAATGGCTGCGGCGCAGCCTGTGGCTCATTCCTGCTCCTTGTGCTCCCTCTGCAGGAGCGAACACCGGGCTGGGGCCGCATCCAGCCCACGGGCCTGAGCATCCTCAGGCTGGCACCTCTCGCACCAGCTCCTCGGGGTGAGGCCAGGGGTTTGTTGGATTGAAAGGCCTGAGCTAATTTTCGTGTGTGTGGTGGGCTGAGACCTGTTCAGCGTGATGTTCAGGGACCAGGGTGCAGTTTGGGATTGGGAAAACTGGGGGCTGCAATGGCCTTGGGGCTCTGGGAAGCGGGGATGGGGGCTGCCCCAGAGGGGAGAGCAGGAGCTGGAGGAGAGGAGAGGCTGTGGGATGCGGGGATGCTCACCAGAGCAGCCGCCTCTGTGCCCAGGCTGTGACAACCCTTTGCCGGGGTGC
The DNA here is from genome assembly GCA_028565335.1 of Limnodromus scolopaceus. Classification (NCBI taxonomy): domain Eukaryota; kingdom Metazoa; phylum Chordata; class Aves; order Charadriiformes; family Scolopacidae; genus Limnodromus; species Limnodromus scolopaceus. Next base: position 5,353,266 of record JAOXNO010000016.1, read on the forward strand.
TACGCCAGGTTTCCTTTGAAACCTCAAAGGCAAACCTCTCTTCTGCTCCAAAGCGTGTCTCCTGCTATTCAGCTGAAGCTCCTGGCTTGGCCACCACTGCCCCAAACCTGGTACCCTGAGTGATGCCACCTCCTCCTGTTCAGCTGCTCTGGGGAGCTCGGTGGCTCCATCTGTCCCTGTCCTCATGCCTTGCCCTCGCGTGGGGCAGCCAGGGGTAGAGCAGGCTTCCCTGGATCAATCCACAGTCACATCCACTGCTCCTTCCCCAGCCTTGCGGGAGCTCAGGATCCGCCCCCCCTTCCCCTCTCCCCGCAGCCCCGGAGCCGCAGCTCCCGCTCCCTCTGTAAGCGGAGAGGTTCCTCCCCGCCAGAGGCCAGGCTGCCAAATTCCAGCCAAGAGCACATTTTTACGGCGTGACACCAGTGGGGCCCCGGCAGGAGACGGCACCAGATCCAGGCGTTCGCCCCGGCGGCTCCGGTACCGGCGGCGTGCGTGGACGGCTCGCCCAGCGCCGCCGGTTTCCTCCCTCTGCCCGGGGAAGTGCTCGGTGCTTGCCAAATATTACAAAACATCCTCCTTCCTCCCCCCCCCCGGGCGTCAGGGTGCTCTCAGACACCCCGCCGCCTCCCGGCCCTCCCCACGCCGTCCATCCCCTTCCTTCCTCCCCGCTCCTTTTCCAGGCAGCCGCTCGGGCGGGCGGGTTTCGGAGGATCCCGGGACAGGTAGCAGAGAGTGGCGGAGCCCGGGACAAGTCTGCAGCTGGAAAGGTAGGAAGGAGAAGGGAGCCGAGGGCCGGGAGCCTCCCGAGCGCTTGGTGCTGCTTTTGCATCAGGCTGGAGGGAGGAGAGGAGCAGGGAGAGAGGGCTCCTCGGCCACCCCGGGGTGCAGAGCTCGCCTCGGGCTCCCGCCAGCCCCCCCGCCGTGGCAGACCCCGGGAGACACCTTTGAGCAGCACAACCTGCTCCCCGCTCTGCCCTGCCGGGGAGCCCGGATCTGGTGGTGCTTTCCCAGGGCACCGGCACCTGCCGGCCGGGGCGGCGTGGGCACACCGGGCTCCCCGCCAGAGCCGGCTGCCACGCTCCCAGCCTCCCAGCTCCCTGTTGTGGCTCTGTTTGTGTTGCTAAGGAGGAGCTGCCAGAGCCCATCCGACACGGGGTGCTGGCCCACAGCTCCCCTCCGCCTGCCCAGCCCGGCCGGGGGCTGCCCTCCCTCCGCACCCGCTTGAGGAACTGAAAGGGGAGATGCCAGCAGTGCCCAGAGCGCAGGTGGAGAAGGGGTTGGCCACAATGTCCTCCCTCCATGGGGGTTTGCTGCTGCTCTGCCGGTGCCAGTGGGGCAGGTTGGGGTGCCGGGGAGCCCCCCGCAGAGCCAAGGTGCTCCGGGCATCCCACCATAGCCCGGGGGTCCCGGCTCCAGGCGGGTTTGGAGCTGGTGGCATTTAGATGGGAGGCTCCAAGGAGGCATTTAAACACCATCCATGTGACAGACCCAGCTCTTAGTCACAGTCCCCAGAAACAACAGGGAACCTCTGCCCCGGGCAGCGGCGAGGGCTTGGCGTGCCTCCTTCCCAGGCACATGGAAATTTCCACGGAATTAATGTGTGGGTAATTATTACCATCTGCCTCCTTGCAGCCAGCAGTCTCCACTGGGGTGCCGGACAGGCTGGGGGTGCAGGAACCCCACCTGAGCCCAGCTCTGCCAGCGAAGCAGCGGGACGGCCCCAGAGCCCTGGCTGCTGCCCTTCCAGTGAGTAGAACCCCACAGCTGGGGCACATCTGGCTGCTCTGCAACATCTGCCTGTCCCACAGCCTCCCTGGGCATTGCCAGCCCCGGCCCTCAGGGGAAGGGCTTTCCGGGCAGCGTTTCGTGCCGTTGGCTGCGTGTGACTGTGAGAGTCCTCGTGACACTGTGCACAGCTGGGAAGCGCAGCCTCTCCCGCAGCCACACTTGCCTCTGGAGCGGGGCCGTGCTGCGGCGGGGGGCTGGATGGGGCTCCTGGGGGTCCTGAACAAGACCTGTCACCGCTCCGAGGCGGAGGTTGTGGCTTGCAGCTGGCGACACCGACCCTTGCTGTTGCCCCGAGGGGCTGGGAAAGCTTAATTAGGTCTTTGCCAACGTTTCTCAGGCTGAGGGAGCTCCGGGGAGGGTGGTGTGGGATGGCACTCGTGCTCCTTGGTGTTTGGAAACCGGTTTTCTCTCCTAGGGTGCTCCGTAATCCTCCTTTAATTTCAGTGCCTTCCCCCTCCCGATGTTCCCTCGTGGCTCTGACTGGAAAGCCCGCAGTTTCCCAGAGGTCTGTATGTGTTTATGGCTCACAGAGAAGCGATGTCCTTGCCAAGGAGCACCGGGGCTGCAGATGCTCCAGCCAGAGCTGAGCCCGTGGGCGCCCGGCGCAGCCTCCCAGTGCCCGTGGTGCCCGTTCCCTGCCCTGAGCGTGTCACTGCAGCCTTGGCTCCCTCGCCCGGTGCCAGGGCAGCCTGGTGAGGAGGGGCTGTGTGATGGGTCAGGTTCACCCCCTCAGTTCAGGTCCCGGCTCCGATAGCACAGAATTCTTAGGAAAATGCTGAATTCCTGCCGCGTGGCTCAGTGAGGCCTCACAAAGGCGCGTTTCTGAGATAAATGGCTGAGGGCTGGATGCAGCATCCCGGCTTTGCAGCACGTGCAGGTGCCAGGCAGCCCTCCCTGGGCTTTTTTTTTTATTGGGAAGTCTGAGTTGAAGTGCATCCATAAACCATCCGCAGGGACACCGGGGTGTTCGCCTGGGCTGGGAAGGGCAGCGTTTCCAAATGCACCACTTGAAACGGCTGCAGGAAATTCTTTTGAGGCCAAAGGCAGGGAAAGGAAAGGGCTGGGCCCTGGGGAAGGCTGCCCGTGGCACAGCCCGGCCCTTGGGCATGCCACCCCAGCACACGGGTGCTGCACAGGGGACCGCGGTGGCACACAGCCCGGCACAGAGGTGGCTCCTGCCGCATTCGACGGGCAGGGCTGTGCAGCCCCAGGGCCACAGGCCAATTTAGGGCTCTGGGCTTGTGCTCCAGCCCGAGAGCCCCCTCCCTGGATGGCCAGCGTCCCCCAGTAGCGTGGGCAGGGGAAGGAGAGGGGCTGGAGTGGGACCCTTGCTCCCCCGTGGAGCTGCCTGGCTGCGGGGGGACTTTTGGAGCAGACCCTCTTCCCAGCCCCTGCTCAGAGATGTTTGCTGCTGGGTTTTCCTTCTCCCGCGGCAGGGGGCTGTGAGCATTCCGGGGGAGGCATCACCAGGGGTGCAGGCAGCTGCCCGCACCTCCAGAGGGCTCAGGTGCTGCCTGCTGCTGCCTGCACCGCTGCCAGGGATCACCTGGCCACACGCAGCGGGCAGGGGCCCCGTGGCACATCCCATATGGCTATCACCTGAGCTGGCCGTGGCCACCGAGAGCAGCCTCCAGCCTCCCTCCTGGGACACCGGTGACAGGGGAAATGTCCCTTCTCCCAGGTGCATTTTGTGGTCTCGAGGGACACTGGGGGAGTTGGGACCATTGGATGATGGTGGGGGCTGCATGACCCTGCTGAATGTGGGGGGATTCCCCCTCGGGGCCTGTGTCCGTGTGCGTGGCTGCGGGCACTTTGGACAGTCGTGCAAGCAGGAGGGCGTCTGAGCTCATCAGGGCATATAATTTTCATCCAAAGAAGACTTTTATGGCTTTTTTTGTGGTTTGTTTGTTGGTTGGCTTTTTTGAGTCTCTCTCTTTTTATTATTTTTTTAAGGAAGGTGAAAGCTTTCAAGGGTATCAACACTTTTCTTGCCAAAAAATAATGCAACCCAAGCCAGAACAGCCTGACCGACAAAAAAAGATTAATATTTGAGTTTTCAGTTTCTCAGAAGTAAAAAGCCTCAAATGGTGTCAGAAATGGATATGTTCTCTCAGGCACTTTAATTAAAATAAATCCAACCAGGACGTTTCCTTAGCAGGGTCACCTCTGTGCTTTTAAACTGCTGTGTTGAATCTTCCCCTGCGAAGGGGTCTGGCTGCCTCTGATGTTGGGGCTTGATGTTTGTCTGGTCAGACACCTCGGCGATGGGCACCCGGTGTGGCCCAGAGGAGTCGAGCTGATACTGGAGATTGCAGCCCTGAGGCTGATTTTTGTCAGCCCGGAGCGTGGCCCAGGGTGGCAGAAGCCACGGAGATCCAAGATTGTAACTGTTGTGTGCAGGTTGTGACCATGAAACCCTTAAAACAGTGTGTCTGTGGCATTCAGCTTTGCAGGGTAGAGATACCGTCCATGAACGGGGGACAACTATCGCCAAGTGCGTGTGTGGCTGCCATTTAACCCCCAAGGCACATCCAAGTTGTCATTTATCACGGCTAATGGAAAGGGAAGAGGGTAGTGCTGAGATCTGGTGGATCACTGCCCAGCAGCGCGCACCGAGAGGAGCAAGTCAGGCCTTCCTGCAGCAAACAGGGTCCCCTGCCCTGCTGTGAGGGGTCCCTGTCCCACAGTGGGATCCCTGTCCCGCACTGGGGTCCCTGTCCCGCACTGGGGTCCCGGTCCCAGCCCTGCAGGGGGGTGTCCCCCGCTCCCGGCGGGGCGATACCCGGTCGCACCGGGCTCTCAGCATCCCCGGTCCGGCCCCGAGGGGGGAGCAGCTGCCCGGGGCCGCCCACCCTCCCTCCCGCGGAGGCGGGGACGGGGACGCCGGCGGAGCGCGGCGGCAGCGCGGCCCGTCCCGTCCCGTCCCGTCCCCGCCATGGGGGCGGCCCAGAGCCAGAAGCCGCGGGAGGCCGGGTCCCCCCAGCGCCGGTGAGTGCGGGCGGGGGCAGTTCCGGGGGGGGGTCGGGGTCTGCCCCGCAGCCCCCAGCACCGGCTCCTGCCCAACGCGCGGCTGGTCCGGGGCTCACGGCGGCGGAGGGAATAATCAGAGCGTTAATTGCTTACACTGGGGGGAAAAGTTCCCCTCCCTCTTCCCCTCCTCCTTCCTCCCCTCCTTGCTCTCCCTTTTCCCTCTCCCCCCTGTTCCCCCTCTCCCGTTTCCTCTCCTTCTTCTTCTCCCCCCTCTCCTGCCACCCTCAGCTTCACAGCCACGTCCCGGACACCCCATCCCCGCTCCCCACAGACTGGATTTCCCAGGCTGCAGCTCAGACCCCGCTGTCATTAACCGTGGTGGGGAGCTGGGGTGGCTCCGTCACCCCTGGGTGTTCCAGCTGGAGCTGGGTGCCAGGAGCCAGCAGCTCCGTTCCCGGTGATGCCGTTAGAAACCCAGGTGCGGAGGTGGGAGCTGGCTGGGGGTTTGGTGGGAGCCAGAGCCGGAGTCGGGGCTGGGGGAGCTGTGTCTCACTGTAAACAGAAGGGAAAGCGTCCCAGCTGGGATCAAAAGCAAAACTGGATGTGCCTTATCTGTAAATCAGCCAAAACACATTCTGGAACACAGAAATATTTTCTTTAAGTGAGCCACCCTGCGATGCAGAGATAGCTGTGCTTGGGAGATTTGCTGCTGCTTTTCTAAACCGCCCCACGCTGGCTGGTGCTGGGCTGGGCTACGGGAACACTGGCCAGGCCACCCTGTGCCCAGATGAGGGCTGTGTTTGTCCTGGAGCCTTTGCCAGGCTCTACTGAGCCGGTGACCTGGAGCCAGGCTGCTGCTCTTCTCAACCTTTACAAACATCCCTCTGTTTGCAAACGTCGGGTTCAGACAGGAAAAACAAACGCTTTCTCCCCCTTGTAGGTGCTCGGCCCTGCCTTTATGTCTGGGCAGTGGTCGCCTAAACATGAATTAGAGCTGTTCCCGGGTGGAAAACCCATCCTGCTGTTCAGTGTGTGTGTTGGAGCCGCTCCTTTCTGCCCGTCGGACTCAGCTGCTTCTCCTTCCCACCTGACTGCTCCACCTTGGGCAAACTTTGTTTTATTTCCCCCTCCTGCCCTTTGTAATTCCCCTTGCCTTGTTGCCGGCTGCTGTCCTCGCTCCTCAGCTGGCCCCCAGCCCTGCCGGCACCCCAGGCTATGGGGCTGAGGTTCTGCCTGCTTTTCCCAATATTGCCAAGTCCTAACTCAAATCAGGGAGCCGAGGCCTGACAAACACCTGATAAGAGCATTCCTGCCACGTAGCGCTGGTATTTTTAGCAAACAGAGCGAAGGAGTTGATAGGGGAGTAGAGGAGCAGCAAGATGAAGCAGATGCTTCTGTTCATAAAGCATCAGTGTGAAAATCAGGCTGGAACTCGCAGATCTTGGGCCTGTTCCTATTGAATGGCTTTGCATGAGCTCACGTCCACGGGAGCAGCATCAGGGAGACGGAGCTGTGGTTCTCGTTTTTAAGATGCAGGAATAGCAGTGCATTCATTTTTTGCATCTGTCCTTTTCAATGCAGTGACAAACGTTTGTATTTATTAATTTGATGGCAGTACGGTGGGGAAAGACAGCTGGAGCCCGGGGGCTGCTTGGGTGGTGTCTGGGGCTCGCGTGTGACAGTTGTGTCCTTTACTTCTATTTTTATAGAGCTATTTTGATGGAATGTGTAGCGATGGGAGCTGTCACATCCCAGGGCTGCGGAGGCTGCGGGGGGAGCGGAGCTGCTCGGCAGCGCTGTCCCACGCTGGGCATCGCTCTGCTGCTGCGGGGCACTGCCACGGCCCGTGACACCCGGGTTCCTGCTGTGCCCCGGCAAGCAGATGGCAGCGGCAGAGCCCGAGGTGGCAGGGGATCGCGTTGTGTCCTCCTTGAGTCCCAGGGCGTTCGGTGTTGTGCTTCTCGGTCCCGTGATCTGCAGCGAGACTGCAGCTCTGCCAAGGTCAGGAGAAGCACAAGGAACGTGGGAGCTTTGCTGCAGTGGATGTGCCCTCCCGTGCTGCTGCCTTGTCCCTTGGCAGGGACGTCCTCGCGATGGTGGGAAAGTGCCCCAAAACGGCCGTGGGGTTGGGTCAGGCCGGGTGCCCCCTTCCACCCCACACTCGCAGCACCTGCAGAGCGTTACGTGGCTGCAGCTGCTGCAACAGCCCATGCGTGGGGCTGTGCTTGGCCTCGGGCACCTTCGCAGGCACGAGCGCTGTGGGAGGAGGTTTGGGGTGAGGAGCTGCGAGGCAGGAGAGGGCAGGGCAGGAGATGGGGGTCTCTGCCGTGCCCCTGCCTGGGCCGGCTGAGATGATGCCGGGGGCTGCTCTGAGGGCATCGGCTCAGCCCCAGGGCTCTGCTCGGCCTCATCCTCTCCTGCATTGCATTGGGGTCCCTCCCGCAGGCTGCCCACCCAGCTCCCCTATCCACACCCGGGGACAGGGCAGGGGCCGGCCCGAGGAGCCCCCTCCGCTCCCGGGTCCTGCGGGGCAATGCCAGCCCGAGGGCAGCCGCAGAGCCCCAGCCCCCCCCCCTCCGCCTCCCCCGGGGCCGGAGATGCTCTGCAGCCCTTGGAAATCCCATCCTGGAGTGCCCTCTAGCGAGAGCACCGGCCCCGGCCCCCCCCGGCCTGACTCACCGAGCTCCCGGCGGGTGCTCCGGGACGCTCCGGGATGATCCCACCCCCAGGGGGTGCTCTGGGATGCTCCCACACCTGGGGGATGCTCTGGGATGCTCCCGTAGCCGGGGGATGCTCCAGGGTGCTCCAGGATACTCCAGGATGCTCTGGGATGCTCTGTACCTGTGGGATGCTTGGGGATGCTCTGGGATGCTGCTGTACCTATGGGATGCTTGGGGATGCTCCCAGATGCTCCCATCCCCAGAGGATGCTCTGGGATGCTGATGTACCTGTGGGATGCTTGGGGATGCTCTGAGATGCTCTCACACCTGGAGAATGTTCTGGGACACTCTGGGATGCTGCTGTGCCTGGGGCTCGCTGCCACCCCTGGCAGGGACAGACCCCGAGGCCCCTGGCCGGGGCTGCCGCTCTTCCCATGGCTTTGGGTTCCTGCTTGCCCATCACTTGCCCTTTCCTAGGCCCCGGTTCTTTCTAGGCTGGGCTGTCGGGATAGAGCGAGGTTAAGCCTCTCCTCGGGGGTGCTCTGCGGCCCGGGCAGGTGAGTCGCGGGTGGGAGTTACCCCCATTAATCTTTTCCGTGTCACAGCAAAGGTCAGAAGCCGATTATGAAACCTTCTCTCTCCCCAGCGTTTGCTGCATGGCGTTGCTGGCGCACAGAAACCTCCACGTGAATAGTTCTCTTCATTCCCAAAGTTTGCAATTTTTCAAAATGCAACAGCAGAGAATACTTTACCTTTCCTAGGCCTGCTTTAAACTGAGGAAAACATGATAAATAGAATAGGGTGGCATAAGAGACAGCAACAGAAAAATGTTCTCATGAAACACTTTGCACCTGCTTTTCTGGAGGAGATAAATGTTCTGTGGATAAAGTGCTTATTACAAGCTCTTAAGGAGACTCATATAGCAGTGAAATATGGATTCATGTTTTATGGGTGAGCTGATCTCCCCGGGCTGTCCCCGTGGTCCCCTGCTGAAAGGCCCCTTCCAGCGGGGCACGGCTGGGGGTGCCTCCTCGTACCCCGTCCCAGGGCTGGCTGCGGGGGGGCGCAAACCCTGGTCCCCGCAGGGAGCAAACAGCCCCACTGAGGAGGAGAGGAGCTGCAGGAGTGGAGAAGAAAAATGAAAACCCACAAAAGATCCGTTTCCGAGCTCAAAATGGAAGCGCTGGCTCGCTGCGCCGTGCCCAGAAAAGCTCGGTGGCCAGAAATAGATGTCCTGGCGCTTAATGAAAGGGCCAGGAACGGGAGCTGCAGGTGTGTGCCTTCCTCTGAGCCAGCCCAGCAGCTTCCAGCCGTGGCTGTGTGATTCCTGCTCCGCAGCCTGTGTCTCCCACCCCCTTCCCGGGGACTGAGGTGGGCAAACAGCAAGAAGAAGTGGGCACAATGTGTTTTTGGGAGGTGAGTCCAGGCAGAGGCACCGCTGCCCAGCTGGATGGGAGGAAGTTCATCCCGGTACAAAATAAGGGAAAGTCGGTCTGGATGCAGAGCTGTTATCCCCAGATGCAGCTGGCTTCCTGCGAGGATCGGCATCAGAAGGTTTTGCACCTTCTCGCAGCCTCTGTGATGCCAGGGCTCTTCCAGCCTCAAAACCTCCGTCTCCACCCGATTCCCTGACGTGGAGCGCTGCTGCTCACCCCCTTTCCTGGAAATCCAAAGCAGCCTGTGAGCTGTGGGTGGTTTCTAGGTCATTCCATGCTGCTGCTGCCAGGGACACCGCGCTGTGCTGCCCACTCCCGGCTCTCCTTCCTGCAGCAACTAGGACAGCCCTTGGCCAGAGCCCCCCCGGAGCCGTGATCCGCAGGGAAAGGGCTGCGAGGGTCTGAGCCGTCCCTTCTGGGGGTACCTGCTGCCCACGCACTCACAGAGCTGGTGGAGGATGTTACTTAACCCACGGGGTTTCTGTGAAAAGAGGCAAAGCTGGGAAAAATAGTTAGTAAGCAAGGCTGGGTGCCTGTGGTCAGAGCCTCCTGGGGCTGGGGACCACCTTGCTGCCGCAGCAACCTCTCCTCCTGCTCCCACAGAGTGGCGCTTTATGGACCCCAACTGGGAGAGACTGGGCGCTTGGGCAGGGTGCTGCTGGCCTGTGTGTTCTGTGTGTTGGTGGGTTGTACGTTGATGGGCTGCACATCAATATGTGGGCTCTACATTGGTATATAGGGTGTACATCGATATGTGGGCTGTGCATCGGTGGGCTGTGCATTGCTATGTAGGCTGTACATGGATACATGGGCTGTACATTGATATATAGACTGTGCCATCAGGGGGCTGTACATGGATATATAGGCTGTACATCAATGTGTGGCTGTACATTGATGGGGTGTACCTCAGTACATAGGCTGTACATTAATATATAGGCTGTGCATCGATACATGGGCTGTGCATCGACGTGTGGTCTGTGCATCAGTGGGCTGTACGTCGCTGGGCGGGCTGTACGTGGATAGATAGGCTGTACATCGATATGCAGGTCTGGTTTTGAAGAGGTCAGCATCCTCTCTGCTCTGCAGAAATGTGCCTGCTGACCGTGCCGAGCAGCGTTTGGCAGCCAGAGCCACCGGTGAGACTGACAAAGTCAGGTTATCTCCTCAGCGTTTGATTTGCAGCCAGCGGGGCTGCCAGGCTGGGTCGGGTGCCAAGCTGGAAAATGCCACTCCAGGCATTTTCTTAATTGCTGATGGTAAACAGCAAGTGGAAGCAGGCTCTGCTCTGCTCTGGTCTCTTCCTGCCCCAGGGCCCTGCGGGTCAGGAGCTTCCAGCCATCCCTGGTGCCGGTGCCCTTCACTCCCTCTGATCCCGTCCTCTCCTTCCTCGGGGCGGTGGGGGGGTGCGGGGGGGCTCCTCGCTGGGCGCACAGCGTGTGTGAGCAGCCGTCACAATGGGAGGATGCTGCCCATTTCCTCCGCTCATGCGCCCCAGTTCCCCCGTCCAACAGGTGGGGGGGGGGCTGTAGCGGTGGGTCTGTGCAGCCCCTTCCCCGCAGCCGCAGCGCTCTCGGCTCCCGCACCACCCACGTTTCCCTCTCCTCTGGGTGGTCCCCAGGAGCCGTCAGGCGTGTCGAAACGCGGCGATGCCGATGCTGTGGCTGCTCCGCTGGGTCAGCGTGGACTCGGGCAGGGAAGGGGGAGAGGGAGGAGGGATGGGGGTGCTGCAGAGCCGCTCACGCCGCGGCACGGGCTGAACCTCGCCTTATGTAAAATTCATCTGCAGCGATCGGCTCCGGCACTTGTCACGGGGGAAGGAGGCTGCTCGCTTCTGCTCGCTTCTGCTCGCTGCAGACGTAGGCGACAGGATGTTGAGGTTCAGCTTTTGCTCCAGCCTCTTGGTTTTTAGCTCAGCTGTGATAACTGTCGCTTAGTCGCCTCTTGCTCCATGTCCTCTATGTGGCAGCAGGGAGGTTTGCAGGGCTTCTTGTCCCCCAGAGCCCAGTGGTGCTGTGGCCAGGGTGTCATCCCAGGGTCTGGACACGTTGGAGCTGCTCCTGCCCCTAACCCACGCTGGGAAATGGCAGCCCCTTTGCTCCAGCTGAAGCAGAGGTATCTTTGGGGGAGTCTGGAAACGTTGTGTAAGGGGATAAGAGATCTTCTTTGACAGAGGCCAGACAATAAGAGCGTGCAGCGATGACACACATATTTAATAAGGACACCAACAGATGGAAGCTTGGCAGAAAGGATGCCTGCAGGGAGGTTATCTGAGATGCTCTGCAGCGAGGAATGAGCCCTTTGAAGTCTCTGATAGAGGCTGGTGTTAGAGGTAGCCAGACCAGATGGACGGGTCTGGCTGGACCCGAGGCCTCTCTGCCGTGCGGAGGCATTGCTCGTCCCTCGCTTGGAGCTGGCTGGTGATTCACAGGAAAGCATCGGGCTGTGGTCTCGGCCTGCCACGCGAGCGCTTCGTGTGGCTACCGAGGGCCAATAGTGCTTCTGCGCGATGGGCCGGGCTGGTTTCACACCGGGACGGTTCTCTGCCCTTTCCCAGCTCATCCCTGGGACCTGCTGCCCGGAGTGGGCAGAGCCAGCCCCGGGCTCCGGGGAGCTGTGGGATCTGAGGCAGTGACTGCCCGGAGCCGGTGATGCCGCTGCCTGGAGCAGCTCCGGCCGTTCCTCCCAGCGCCTGGGACGCTGCACGGCGTCAGCAACACTCCCCTCTCCAGCAAACGCGGGGGGAGGTAGTGAATTTGGGAGCGGGAGCCCTCGTTAGGGGGAGGATTCCTGCGGGGGGCCAGCCTGGCAGTGTGTATTTCTGCGGGGACTGCTGGCTGTTATTTTTAAACAACAATAGTTTAATAAATAAATAAATAAATAAACTTGCTGCCACGGAAGGATATAGCATCGGCCAGGGCTGCTGGAGTCGGCGTTTCCTTGGAAAATGGAAGGGGCAGGTGTTTCCCTGCCCTCTGCCCCTCTCCCGCTGCGCCTGGCCCAGGGCGGCCCCCCCTGCTCCGAGCCCTGGGGGCTGCTCGCCCTCAGCCCAGTGACTTGAGGGGGGGGGATTTGCTGTCACGTCCAGAGCGGGAGGAATCTGGGTCCCGCCGGCTGTGCTGCAGCGCAGGTGCAGCCCTGAGAAGTGCGGGATAAATCGGGGAGGGGAGGATCTGGTTTCACAGCCCCTGCCTTCCTGCGTGGGGGGGTGTCCTTCAGCGTGGGGGGCACAGCGCGGCCTCCCCGGGGAGGGGGGGTGACAGCGGGTTCGGGCTGGCGCCTGGCAGGGCGCTGGGGGCGATGAGCCCAGCCCGCGCGGGGGATGCTCCAGCCCCGCGTTTGGGCAGAAATAGGTGGATTTGAGAGTTTGCGTGGGCAGGGAGGGGCGCGGCAGCCTCTCACCGCCCGGCCGAGCTCGGCGCCGCTGCCCCGCATCCCCCCCACTCCCCGCATCCC
>JAOXNO010000016.1:5366619-5382957 GCA_028565335.1 Limnodromus scolopaceus
AACAAACCGAGCATGTTTTCTGAACGTTTCTCACGTGAGACCTGCTGCTCCGGGGCAGCATGGTGGGGTCGGGGCAGTGACCAACCTTACTGGCATTGGCCAGGACCCCCTGCATTCCCAGGATGTGCACCCCAGCTCAGCGACTTCATACTCCCTGGCAACTGGAGCGGAATGAGCAGGATGGCCTGTTCCCTTCATTAGCAGTACTTCTGCACTCCCACAACAACAAGGCATTCAAGTGTGTGCTTTAGAAATACCTCCTCACCCCGTGTTTGCATAAAAATACCAGACCCACTTAAGTGACACCACCACCTCCAAACCACACTGTGACCCCGTCTGTTCCCTCAGCTGACACCCCAGACACCTTCATTCCCAAACAAGTCTTCACCTTACAAACAGGCTTTGGAAGGACATCTTTGTTCTAAGCAGAAGGCAGGTTACCAACTGCATTGGTTTAGTCCTGTGCTGCTTTCACATGTAGAAAAAATAAAACTGAATTATCTTCCTTAATTTTTTGCCACACTAGCCAGATCTGCCATCCCAAAGTACACTCAGCTTTCCTCTAGCAGAACAACTGCAGGGAGAGTCACAACTCCTCAACAGCAGGAGGTGAAGAGAAACTCCCTGCTGATGCATGGCCACTGAACACACTCAGGTACCAGCTCCACCACCCGTCTCAGCCTGCTCCTACCGTACAAACACCCCCGGACGCTGCATTTCTATGGAGGGATTGGCTACAGTTTTCTAGTAGGAAGCACAAGCCTCTTCTGAAAAAGCCACCTTACAGCTTGGGGAAATTCCCCACAGATGGACTGGATCTTATCACTCAAATCTCGGGCTGGAAAATCCCCAGACCTCCTGCTGTCCCCGGCTGAAATCACTGCAGGCTCATCCCAACCTTCCACCCTTCCCAACCAGCAAAACCGAGTTCTCAGCAGGTCACCACAGGGCAGCACCTCCACGTCTTTTCTCTGCTGGCTGCTGCTGCAGCCGCCTTTGTACAGCAGCAACGGCAGGTTCAGCCTCCCATGGGCCACAGCACCAGGGGACGTGAGCCCGGCAATGGGGAAGCACGGGAGCTCTGCCCCAGACTGGCCACACCACCCTCTGGGAAGCGCCTCGTGCCAGAAACATCCCTCCACCCCGTGCTGGCAAACGGGCTGTGCCCTCTGCGTGCCCCCCAGCCCCCCGGCGTGGGAGCAGTGCAGCCAGGGATGAGCCGGGGCACCACCTCCCCTGCCGCCGGGGGCTGTCAACGCCGAGCGCTTATGTTTCAGCTACACACATCATTCAGCCACACACGATCCTTTTCTGTGCCCACCAGGTACCCAACGCTTCCCAACACCATATTACGCCCACGAGACAAACCCTCCTTCAGCCATGTGCTGGAGTCCCAAAATTCCCAAAATCTGCTCCTACGCTGGCTTCCTCTAGAGCCTTAGGAGACTGAAACAGTAAGGGAAAGCCTCTTCAACTACTAATTAAGCTATTAATAAGCCTCTTCAGACTCTCTGGTGCGCAGTCCGGTTGTTGAAGTTTCACGGGAGGGGTCAGTGCCACCAGGAGGGATGGGGGGGACGTGGTTTTGCTTTACAGCCGCTGCGTTTTGCTCCAGAGATGAGGGAGCACCGGGAGCCGGTGACCGAGCTGGTGTGAAGCCGACAGCCGAGGCAGCCGTGCGTGTCCCCGTCCCTCCATCCCAGCCCGGCCGCAGCGCGATGTGCCGGCACAGCCCACCCTCCCCTGCCCAGGGCGGCCACCCCGGCTCCTCCGCTCCCCGAGACACCACCGGGAACCGTGGCCAAATGCACCCCCAAGCTCGGCCGGGGCTACGCCATGGTGCGTGTCTAACAGCTCCGGCATCTCCTCGCCTCTGCAACGCACAACACGCATTTCTTCCCGCAGCGGCTTCCAGGGAAACAGCCCTGAGACAACTAGTTAATTTCTGTAACACGAACTGCACGGGTATTTGCCGTATTTCCGAACCCGGGGAACGCGGCCGGTGGCGGCTCACCCGCGGCAGCCACCCGTGCGCCACCACTAGCCAAGCGCCTTTCGCCGCCGCGGCCCCGCCGCTCCCGGGTAGCACCGCAGCCACCGGCCTCTCCGAGCGACGGGCCTGGGCTCCCCCCGGCCCCGCGGCGGAGCAGCCCGGGGTCCCGGCGGGACTGGGGGCTCGGACCCGCCCCGGCTCCCCAGGGAGAGGAGCGGGGCTCCGGCGGGCCGATGGCGTTCAGCGCCTGGCAGATCCTCTCGCCGGTGCAGTGGGCCCGGTGGACCTGGTCGGCGGTGCGGGGCGGGGGCAGCCCCGAGGGGGGGGACGGCGGGGCGGCGGCGGAGGAGGACTCGGCGGCGGAGGGCACGGCTCTCGGCTTCAGGCAAGTGACCCGCGTCCCTTTCCTCCCCCGGCCCCCATCCGCCATCCCCCGGACGCGGGTACCCGTGCGGGGGCGGCCACGCATGCCGGCCATGTCCCCCCTCCCTCCGCTTCCTTCTCGCTGCCCGCTCGCTGCCCGCCATCAGCTTGGCTGCCCGGGGGGGTTCGCAGCCGCGGGAGAGGTTTGGGGGGGTTCGGCCGAGCCCCTCGGTGGCCGGAGCCCGGCGGAGCTGGGCGCCGCTCCCGGGAAGATGCTGGCAGGAGCACCGGGGCTCGGTTCCCACGCCGGCCCCGCCGCTGCCCTCCGGAGCCGCGGGGGGAGCCGCCGGCGGGGCCGGGGTGTCCTTGGAGGTGCGTGGTGGATGCTCCGCCGGCCTGGGAAAGACCTGACAGAAGGAACCCCGGAGGCTCGGCCGAGAGGAGGGTTGGGGGTGCGCAAGGGGGGTGCTCCTGACGTTATTTCACCTGCTCTCCCTTTTCCGTTCGCTAGCGAGTCCCGCTGCCCAGGAGAGAGCGGCCGCCGCAGGATGCCCACGGCCGGCCGGCCCGGGAGCCGGTCTGGCTGGATGTGTGGGCAGTGTGGAGGATCTCAGAGCTAGCCTTGAAAGTGGTAATTCCTCACTCTTTTCCCCCCCCTCGGCAGCTCGGACTCCGAAGGTAATTTTGAGACCCCTGAAGCAGAAACGCCGACCTGCTCGCCACTAAAGGAGTTCTGCGAGCCACCGCCGGGATCCCCGGAGCCAGAGGCCAGGACCCAAGGTAAAGAGCCAACGTGCACCTTCTGCTTTTCGGCTCTTTGCTCCGGATGCGGAAAATCAGGGTGGGGTCAAGGAGGAGAAGTCGCTTGTTTTGAATAATGCCTGCCACGTTACTTTGTGGTGAATGGCCTGGATGGTTCAAATGCCAGGACTCGGGGCTCTGCGCTGCCCTAAGGGCCGTTCTCTCACTCGAGCGAAATGTTGGTTTTATCGAATCGATTTGGAGGGAGGGGGCTGCGCTGCAGGCTCGGGAGAGTCAATTTGCCTTCCTTGGCTCGTGCCTACGCAAGTGAAAAACTGTCGTCGTCGTCGTCGTGGTGCTGTTTTGCAACCACCGGTTGCAGCCTCCTGCTGTCCCCGAGCCCTGCCCTGGGGAGAGGATGGGGGGCTGAGCTCGGGGCGGCGGGTTTGGGAGCTGCTAGGCTGAGGCTGCAGCTGGGGATGGATGGACGGGTGGACGGACGGACGGATGGATGGAGAGGAACCCAGGTGCCATGCAATCATTTTGTCGGTTAAATTGCCCCCTGCTGCTTTCCCTGCGCACACTGTGGGGCTCGGGGCTGCCTCCCACGGCTGCGGAGAGCGGGCTTGGGGCTGGTGGGAGCTGCCCCACACGTGCCCTGTGTGCCCTTGGCTCTTGCGCAGGAGCTGGGTTTGTGTCCTCCCTGGGGCAGTCGGTGGTGGAGGTCTCATTGCAGGGTCTCTTTTCCCCAGAATTTGCCACCAGGTGTCTTTGCCGTGTGGCTGCTCTTAAAGAGGCAAAAGCTTGATGCTGCTGAACCCCATTTCTCGAGAAATTGCGAGGGATCTGCTGAAAACGCAGGGGGTTTCCTTTGCTGGCGGGTCCCGTGCTGTTGTTGGTTTGTCCTTGTGCCTCCCATCGGCTGCCGCTCCTCTGAGCGTGGCTCCCCATTAACCCTTGGCCTTTTGGGGAGCAGCTCCCCCCTGTCCCCGTGCCCCTCTCCCCAGGGGGAATCGCGGTGGTGTCTGTGGCTGAGTTTGGTGTTTATTTCTGTTTTCCTGCTGCCAGGAGGAGGCTTTGAAGCCCCGACACCTCTGCCACAACCGCTGGAGGTTATCGGGGCAGGGAGGAGACCTCCCCTTTCATCTGCTCTCAGCAGAGCAGGGACTGGGCAGTGTCAGGACGTCTGTGAGACCCTGGGGCTGTCAGGTGGAGGGCAGCACACGGGGGGCCGGGAGGTCCCGGCCAGACCATCCTGAGCATCCTCTGCCATCTCCTACCCCACTGCCACTCGCTGCTGCAGTGACCCTGGTGTGGGACTCGCAATATTGTGCTTTTCTTTGCCTTTCAGTACTTAAAGGGGGCCTACAGGAGAGACAAACTGGTTCTGCTCCCAGCTGAGATGTGCCCTGGATGCGTTAAACCCTGTTCTCGGGGACAAAAACCCATCTGGTCCCCTCACACCGGGGAGGGGGATGCTTTAGGCTTTGTGCCTGTTCAGGGTGACTCTAACAGTTTCCCTCTTGCTGTCTGGGGCGGGGGGGGCTGCGATTCTGGCCCGTCCGTGCTGAAGTTGTCCTCAGTCAGCTGCCAGCAGGAGGTTTTCTGTGCAAGGAAATGAGCAGAAGCAACAAATATGGAACTGTCAGTGACGGGAGCCGGCTCGTCGGCTTCTACTTCTGTTACCCTGATGCAGGGCACGTGTTTTCCGGTGCGTTAGCAGCAGCATCGTTAGCCGGCATGCTAATTCTTAACAGAATAGATTTAAAAATAGATCAACGGCTGTTGAACAAAGGCGGAAAAGCCAAAAGAGGAAAGAAGGGGTTAGCTATGTGAGGCTGAGCTGGATGCACCGGGCAGATATCCTGAGCCCGGGGCAGGGGGCAGAGCGTGGCTCCGGCCGAGCACAAAGCAGGAGCCGGGGGGAGCGGGGGGGTTGCTCTGCCCGGCGCTTGGCACCGGGGGCCGCGGAGGATGGGTGCTGCCTCCCTGGGTTGCTGGATGTGGGATGAAAAGGGGCGCGGGAGCCCTTTGCATCCTGGCGCCGCTGCCAAGTTTTACTGATTCATTTCGGGGAGCGAGGGCCGGCGCGCGGGAGCTGCTCAGTGAGTCGCTGTTTGTGTTTAATTTCAGCCCAGGGAAGAGAAGCCTAACGATTAAAATGCACATGCACAAAGTGCCTATTACTGTGGTGCCAGACTGTCCTTTCTCTAGGTTTTTCTTTAGAGAATAATAATAAAAAAAAATCTTCATTTTCACTTTGTAATCTCCCCTCCCTGTGCACCGGCCGGACCAGAAGCCGGTTCGCGCTCCATGCGCAGCCGGCACAACTGCTGTTTTTCGGGGGTCTGGAGTGCTTTTTATTGGATTTGGGTTTGGGATGGATCCTGGAGTCACTGAGCACTTGCTGCTGGCGGTGTCTGTTTTCACGCTGGGGCTCGATTGTCCCCACCTGCAGGGCACAGCGCCAGAGGTGACGTGGGAGAGCTGGGGGTCACCTTTTCGGGATGCTGCTGATGGCAGCTGCTGGGATGCCTGTGAGAAGAGCGGCTCTGGGGGGGGCGGCTGGTCCGGGGGGGGTGCCTGGTGCAGTGGGTCAGCATGTGTGGCAGTGTGGCTGCCAGACTGCCTTCTCCTGGGGTCCCGTGGGGTGTTGGTGACAGTTTTGTCCCCAAAGGAGGGTGAAAGCTGGGCTGTGAGGGGCTGGCTGTTTCCCTGGCAGGAGTGTGTGCCAAGCTGGTGGCTCCCCAACGTGACTGCAGGGGGGTGGCGGGGAGCTGGGCTCTCTTCGGGATGTAAATGCATGTGTAGGAAGAGGGAGCTCACCGGGGTTGGGAAGGGCTCCCTGGGGAACAGGCAATGCTGCACCGAGGGCACAGCGATGCTCAGGGGGGGCCCAGGGTGCAGACCCCAGCTCTTCCCGCGCGCCCCGAGGTTCTTCAGGTCACTGGTTCCTGCGTCCTGTGTAACTGTTCCTGCGGGAACGCGCTCCGGTCGCTCGGCAGCTGGTGGGGGGCTGCGTTGGAGGCAAAGGAAATGCCCAGGGGGAGGAAATGTGGGGGCCGGGGGGGCTTGGGACCAGGCTGTCCCCCCCCAGCCCTCGCTGGGCAGGGGGACCCGTGTGGGGTGGGTTTGCCAGGGATGCCATCACCTTCGGGACTGCTTTACAGCAGGGGTTTGTCCTGCTCTCCTCAGCCGGCGGGGGGGCAGGGTCTGGCTCTCTGTCCCTGCGAGGGGATGGTGCCCTGGGAGCCCCCCTGCTCCCGGCAGGTCCCTGTGGCCCCACAAACCATCGCTCCCCATCCTGGCAGCTCTCTCCGGAGGATTAATTGACCTTGTAGCATTGCCTGCCTTTGTCCCATCTCGGTGCCAAGGCGAGCCAGTCCCATGGTGGCCTCAGCCCCTGAGGCGGTGGTCCCCCGGGGAGGGGAATAGCTCAGTCCAAGCAGGGCTTGAAAAATCAGGGCTGTGGGGCATCGCGTGGGTGTTCAGGGGGGACAGGGAATGGGTTCTTGCCATGGAGGTGGGCAGGCTCCTTGCTACCCCCTCAGCTCTCATTCCTCCCTCGGTTCCCTGGGGCTGTGGCTCAGCCGCAGCCCTGAGCGTGGCTGGGAACTCGCACAAGTGATTAACGCCTGTCTCGTCGCCAGAGAAGGGGGGGAAAAAAAACCCCAGAGCTTGCAGGAGGGACAGTCCCACTTCAGAAGACTGCCAAAATCGCTGGCGAGCTCCTGAGCATTCCTGCACCCACGCCTTCTGTCTCCCAGTATATTCCAGTTCCTCAGCCTCCCGGGCTGGCAGAGCGGGCAGGGGGGAGCAGAAAATGGGTGAATCACAGAACTGGAAGTCCTGGGCAGGTGGTTGCAATCGTTGTGAAGAAATGGTTGTTCTGAGTGACGGTCCCAGGCACCGTCTCTTCTTCTCCCCCCGCCCTGCAGACACAAACGGCGGGGAGAGGTGGTTTGCGTGCCGACTGCTTGTTATTCACGGCGTAATTACTCATGGCTTGGGTTAGAAACCAGGATGGGCTTACGTCTGTGAGAACGGCGGCTGCAAAACCTTCCAGTGGGAATGTAAAATGCATTTAAAAGATGCCTTTTGCCCTGACTTTGAAGTCTGTTCTTTCTATTCAGGGCTGTCTCAGTGAGGTTTAAAACATCTGAGCAGCACAGCAAGTGTAATAAAGTTTTCTTTGGGGTCTGTTAAGGAGGTTTTCCTGGTTCCTAATGATGGAAAGGCCTGGCAGGCGCTGCCTCGGAGTGTTTGCTGGCTGCACTCCAAGGACGTATCCACTGCATTTGTGTTTACTGATGCGTTTTCTGGGGCAGCAAGGCAATGTCTATTTGGAGGGAGCTTTTTTGCAGGCGGAGGGAGCTTTTTTGCAGTCTCAGGGAGCACACGGCCCCTCATGATTCATTTCCATGGCTTTTAGCATCCTGGAGATCAATTATGCAAACCACGAGCCACCAGCTGAGTCAGGGTTGCTGGCTCCGTGTCCTGGATTAGCCCAGGGACCAGATATTTGCCTGATTCACTTTTCTCCTCCTGCCAGCCTGTGACTCGCTCGGTCACCAGCAAACACGGGCTGGTTGCAAATAGGAACGGCCTTTCCAGGGAGACGCGCTCGGGGCTGCGGGAGCTCGGCGTTGGCATCCCCCGGCCAAACCTCCTCCTCCCTGCTGTCACCCCAGTGCCAGGGCAAGGGGACAGGCAGGTTCTCCAGGCAGAAGCTCTGCCTCACCCCTGCCGCTGCTCCCAGCCAGCTTTTCAAACCAGTTCAGTTCTCGGGTGAGCACTGGTTTTGTCCTGTGTCTCCCCAGAAAGGTGCCAGCGAGAGCGGCGGGTCCTGCCTGCTCCCTGGTGGGTGCTGAGCACCCCAAGCATCCCCTCCTGCCTCATCCCGGGAGTCTGTGCCACCATCCCTGGCTGAGACGTGGGAGAAGAGGTGTGGGAGGTGACGCCGGGTGTTTTCCTCTTGTGCCTCTGTGCTGAGGTCCTGGCTCTGGGTGCTCGGTGGGTGTAGCTTTCAGGGTGCCTCAGTGCATAAGGAGCTTCCCCATCCACTGATAGCAAAGAAAAGATTAAACAGTAAAAGGATTTAGGGGAAGGGATTGGAGTAATAGTGATTAAGTCATGGATCAGGATTTGTGATTAAGAAACTCTGACAGCAGCGTGGGGAGCCTGGCACAAATGTCCAGACAGGATTTCTGCAGACAGGGGCGCAGGCAGGATGGAAACTGCGGTGCTGAGCAGAGGGGCTGCTCTGGCAGGGCCTTTCCTGTGGGATCACCGCTCTCTGGGGGTGTCATTGTTCTGCTGTGCCCCCCTTCCCTCCTGGCACGGGCAAGGACTGTTCGTACCACAGGGCATCCCTGTGTCGGGTGCCCATCGGGGCTGCTGAGAGCTGCAGGAGAGCCAGGGCCAGGGTGTTGGGGGGACCAGTGGGGCCATCAAACCCACTCCCACACTGGGGGTGCAGTGGACAAATCTCAGGGAGCAGTTTGCCTCGGGCACCTTCCCTCTGCTGGATGCACATCCAGCTCCTCAGCCCTGGCACTGGCCCCCCTGGCCAGCTGAGCCCCAGCTCCCCCCGGCAGCCTCTTACCTGCTCCTTCATTAAGCACAGCATCCCCGTCCCGTCCGCCCCCAACCTGCTCCATCTCGTTTCACGGTGTTTTCTCATGTCGTGGTTCCCTGAATTCCTCTCGGTAATTTTTAACTCTCTGCCCAGGTGAGCAGTGACTCCCCTGTAAAATCTGACCCTGGAGCAGCCGTGTGGGGGGCAAAGGAACCCCTCTGGCAGGGGGTGCACGGCAGGAGGGGGTTTAACCAGCTCCTTTTATCTTTTCAGAGCCAAGTGGCCATGGAGACCTGCTGGTAGGGGAAGCCCTCGGGGACAGCTCGCCTGGGAAGCCCCCCAGAGATGAGGCTCAGACGGAGACCGGAGCCCCTAAAGCCAACTCAGATGCTAAGGGGGAAACTGACCCTGAAGACCAGTCCCTGACACCGCCACCAGCTGAACCCCAGCCTCCGGCCGCGCTGGGCAGTGGGGCTGATGCTGGCTGGGCCACTGTGCCCGCTGCGGAGCCGGCCCCGGTGCCACATGCCAGCAGAGCTGCCCGGGAGCGCCTCATGTCGGGAGAGGACGCGGCAGAGGCTGGCATGGGGCTGGTGGCCCAGGAGCGCTCGCCCAGCCGGGGCCAGCTGGGGAGGAAGGCAGAAGAAACCCCAGAGGAGACCCCGGTGCCCCGAGCATCCTACCAGTTCGACCCCGAGCAGTACGACGAGAACATAAATCCCTTCGTGGCTGGGGGCTGTCGGTTGCAGAGCTCCCCCCCGTCAACCCCGCGCCGCCTCCCCCAGCCCAGCATCAACCCTGGGGAGCTGGGGGGGGGCCCAGAGCCCATGGTGCAGGTCTCAAAACCCGAGGTCGATTGTACGGAGGGGAGGGAGAGCCCGGAGTCCAGGAGGGCTGCGCCCAGGAAGGGCAGCAGGATCCCAGCCAGCAAGCTGACACCCAAGAGGCACCGAGAATCCCCCAAGAAATCAGCTGAGGAGGTGGAGAGGGGTCCCATGGAGCCGCCCCCTCCCCGGGGCTCCCCCCGGCTGGGTCCCGTGCGCTGGGACAGCTCAGCTCTCAACCCGCTGCAGAGCTCCCCGACGCTCCCCAGGGGCTCTTACCAGTTCGACCCCGATAACTTTGACTCCGTGGATCCCTTCAAGCCCACCAAGACCCTCGCCAGCAGCACCCCCGACTCCTGCCCCGCTGCCGAGAACAGCCTCAACGAGATCCTGGAGTCACAGACGCTGGAGATGCCGGACGATCTCGCCCAAGGCAGGGACCCCCCGCAGAAGCCCCAGTCGCGGCTGATAACGTGAGTCCCGGTGCGCAGCGGTGGCCATGGCCATGGTGGTCTAGTCCCCGTGCCTTCTGAGCAGCACCCACCTGCACCTCGCCTTCTGCTGCTGCCCTGGGTTTATCCGCCCCTTGTCCCGGCGGAGGGGCTCCCCTCTCCCTGCTGGTGCCCCGGTCACTCAGGAGAGGATGGGAGGAGAGGGATGGGTGTCCCGGAGCGGTGCCGGTGCCCCGGGTCCAGGATTCACCCCGTGGAAATCCCCTTGGGGCTCGTGAGGGTCGAGGAATTGGAGCAAACCTTTAATTGCTCCATTACTCCGTTACTTGGAGGGCTTGGCAAGCCCACGGCGGGGTCTGGGGGGGTCTTCTGGCGCTGGTGGGTGCAGGGCTGGGTGAGCAGATGCTGCGGGGAGGTTTTGTGAGCTGCCACAGAATCTCTGTGTTTATAACAGGGGAAGAGACTAGAGGTTAAACAGGCAGATGGGTTGTTGCTTCTGTCACACCTCCACCGGTGGTAGGGAGCGCGTTGTCCCTCGCTGAACTATTTAACGGCATATTTAGTTCCTGAACTGTGCTGTTTAAACCCCCGTTTGGATGGTGACGTTTCATAGTGCCTCTTGGGGGCACAGCATTACCCTCCTCCTCTGGGAAGAGATTTAATGGTAAATGTTGCTATTTTCTTGGTGTTTCGCCTGTTGTACCACAAATACCCTCCGAGCCATGCCTGGGCAGTGCCGGGGTCTCAGCCTGATGGCAGGGGGGGCCTGGCTCTGCCTCCCCTCCCTCCCCGGGGTCTCCGAGGGGAGAGGGAGGCAGAGGGAATATCACACGAGGGAATGCTTGCCCAGCCAATTTGGGGTCCTTCCACTCTAATTTGTGATGGCACTTAAGGCTGGTAATCGGAACCCATCGCAGGGTTAAGCAGGAAATCAGCTTAAATGGGGAAGTTTTCGGAGCAGGGAGTTTGTGGCCGGTTTGGCAGCGAAGCCAAAGGAAGCCCTCAGTGCTGACGTGATGGAAAACCAGAGAGTGGGTTTCGCAGAGAGAGCAGGTAACTTTGGCTTTGCCTGCGAGGCTTTATGTTGGATGTTTTCCTCTTGGGAATACTTTGCAGAGGGTCGATATGGATTTTTTTTAAGAGTTGGCGTTGCCGTGCGTGACCGCAGGTGAGCTGGAGCTGGTGGAAAGGGGCTTTTCCAGGCTCCCTCCCCGTCACCTCGGAGCAGCATGGGATGCTCCGGGCGCTCGGCAGCAGGATCTGTGGTTGAGTCTCACCCTGCCGCCGCCAAGAGCAAATGCAGAATCAGGGCATCTTTGATCTGTGTGTTCCTTCCAAAAAGACAGAGCTGGGCAACGCGCTGGGCTTCTCCAGAGGAGAGTCAATATCCAGGTCTTTTCACATGCTCTTCTTCTCTCCATCTGTCTGTCTCTCTCCCTGTCCGTGCTTTGGTGCATCAGGACTACTGAGCAAGTGAGATTTCTCTGTTTTCTGTTGTAAGTACTCTCTTCTGTATTTCTTTCTTCTTTTCCTTGGCTGGTTTTTGTCCTCTCTCTCTCTCTGGGTGTGTGCTGGCCCCGCTCCTCTCCATGGCATGCTGGCTCCTTCTTGCCCTCCGACTGTGCTCTCCGCTGTCTGGTTTGCGTCCCTGGGGCAGCTCAGCCGGGAGAGGGAGAGGGAGGAGAGGGAGATGGAGAGAGAGGACAGGAGAGGGAGGAGAGGGAGAGGAGGCAGCGTGTGCCCGTGCTTGCTCTCGCAGCTCGTGCCGCCCCGCAACACCTTCCGATGATGCACGAGCATTTGAACCCGGTGCGTCGGCTGACGGAGGGGCACCAGGCTTCGCTGCAATCCATGTCCCTGCAAAGACGGGTAGATTTTAGCCCTGAAGACGAGGGTGTCTTTTGCCCCCTCCCATGCCAAACCACCAGGGAGGCGGCTGCTGTCGAGGGGTGGGAAGCATCAGCTGGGGGGTGAGGGAGTCGGGGCGCTGTCTCCTCTGGCTCCGGCACGTGTTGGTCTCGGGGGGGCTTTGCCCTCGCAGCCAGCTCCCAACAGGGCTCTCTTTGAGACCTTTGGTGGCTGCCAGCACTGATTTGCCCGTGGCTGTCCCCTGAAGCATCCTCCCGTGCCTGAAGCTGGGGTGGTGGAGCTGGTCTGTGGGGTCCTGTAGGGGTTGGAAAGCACGGCAGGGGGGGCATGCTGTCCCCCAGTGTCAGTGTGGTGGGACACCAGTGAAATATCGAGTGCCCTGTGCTGTGCCCCTTGGGGGCCGCTGCCACCCTGAGCTTCCACCCTGTGGGGAGGGCACACAAGAGGGACCGGGGTTACCCCCATTTAGTGTCCCGGCGATGCTCAGTGTCTCTTGGAGCATGTCACCCCCCCCAGATCCCCCGGGCTCCACTCTGGTGTGAGGGGAGTTGGAGGAAGGAGCGTGTGCTGGGCTTTAGCTCCTGATTTTGTGTCATCCCTCCCGATGCCCGTCTTGTCCCCTCGGTGTCCCCTGCCATGCACTCAGGCAGGACTGGAGCCGGGCTCCGGCATCTGTGTCCCGGCCGGGAACTGATGGGCCTTTTTCCAGCGCGGTGTTGACCGGTGGGTGTCTGTCCCCACGGTGGGACCGGCCGCCCGGAGGGTCTGTCTGTGCCGTACTGCGGGTGGGTTTATCAGATCTGCGTGTCCCTGCAGTGGGGCAGAGCTGGGACCCTCTGCCTTGGCTGCCGTCTCCCCGTTCCCCCCATCCCCTCGAGCCACAGAGCTGTTACCTCCGTGTTTTGGGGGGAGATGGATCCAGGTGTGATAACCCCGGCGGTGGCGGAGCAGAGGGTGGGTAAGGACACGCCGAGCTGCAGTTCAGCTGCTGCCGTCGGGGTGCGATGGAGAAAACCAGTCAAGAGCCATTTTTCAGTCTGACCCAGGTGTGCATGTGAGCGTGCAAATTACATTTCCCTGTGCCGTGCCACGCTGCTCATTGTGCTCTGCCGTGGGACGGGGGGGGGGCTGGAGTGAAGCAGGTCGGGGGGACTCTTAAACCTTGGTACAGCTCATTGCAAACCTTGTGCCCTGCCATGTCCCCGTGGTGGGAAGTGCCGAGTGCGGAGGTGGAGACCCCTCCCTGGGTACCTGTAGCGGGCTGTCACACTCCAGCTTGGTGAATATCTGTCATCTGGGGGCTGGGACATCGCGTCGAGCCGGGGGGACTGCTGAAGGTGGAGTGAGAGATGGGGAGATGCGGGAGGAGCGCTTGTGCTCTCCTTCTCGTGCCGGGATGAGTGTCATCTCCTCACTGACCCCTGCAGCTTCGGGGACATGGACCCAGCGCTGCTGGGGATGAGCCACCACTGTCCGTCCCCTCCTGGAGCCGGTTCAGGATGCTGGTGCCTGGTGTGTCGGGATGCAGGATGCATCCAGGACACGGTGCCGGGGAGAGCTGTCTCACTGGAGGGCGTCCATCCTCGGGACCACCAACCTGAGCTAAACCTCCTCCCATCCACAAGCCCCTTCTCCTTGGGAAGCCTTTGCCTCCAGCGCAGGGAGCACTCAAAGCACAACAGGTTGCCCTGGTGCTCTCCTGCGAGCCAGGCAGAGCTCTCTGACGGGTCTGACTTGTGTGGGAGACACATGGATGCTGCGGAGATGTCCCCGACAAGCCTCCAGCTGCGGGGACAGGGCATGAGATGGATGGGAAACGGTTCCTTCCTGCAGAGAATCAGTGGATGCTCAGACCCGGGGATGCCGTCACGCCGGACGCACGGGGCGAGGGTGCAGCGAGGGAAATCCTTCTTTGCCGGCTCCTCTCTTTCTGTCGCCGTCAGCCCCTCGGGGTCCTTTTTCCGATCCTTTACCTTCAACAGCAATAAAGGCCTCAAAGACAAACCCGGTCGCTGTGTAGTCGTGTGTTTTCTTTGCTTGTTCCTCCCAGAACTTGCTCTGCCTCGATATTTCACTGGTGAGTGGGGTCGCTGGCACGCAGCGGGGTGCAACGCTGGCGCTGGGGCTGCCTCCCCCTGCTTGGGCTGTCTCGCACGTACCCCCACCTCCCCCCCACCCCCCAACACAGCCCCCGCCTGCCCACACCTCAGCCCCCCACTTCTCTCTCCCCACAGGAGCGGCTGCAAGGTGAAGCACTACGAGGCGCAGCCCCTGGGCCTGGATGATTCCCCTCAGGTAGGTGGGATCCCAGCCCGGGAGCTGCTGGATGGGCGCAGGATGCTTGGGCGGCGGCGGGGGGAGCTCCGGGATAACGACCACTCGAGCAGCCCCTGTCCGAGGGGATGGTTCCCTGAAAGTGGCAGCTCCCAGCCATCCTCTCTGTGGGCATTTACATGGTGGGAAGGGAGGGAGGAGACCTTGGTGCCCATGCCAACGTGAGCCTGTCCCTTAGGGGGGGTTTCCTACCCAATAAACCCTCTCCATTTCCCCCGTGGTTCGTTAGGGGCCGTGTCCATGCACCGTCTCAGCGTGGACCAGGGCAAAGCACAGAGCTCCGCGGTTGGGGTAATGGATTGTGCTCATTAATCACTTCTGTCCCCAGCACCATGTGTTTCCTTCTGCCAAAACCTGCTGAGGAGCCGGTGGGGAGCAGCTTGGCGGTGGATGCTCTGCTAATCCTCCTGTGCCTTCCACGGACTCTCCAGGCAGCCCGGTTGCCTGATCCCCGTGGATTAGCTCGGTCCTGCTTAACCGCATGCCTTGATCCTGCAGGATGAAGGAGCGTTGATCTCAGAAATCCCAGATATTGCAAATCGGGATGGACATGCCACTGATGAGGAGAAGCTGGCCTCCACCACTGCTGCGCAGAAACCGGCCGGGCTGGAGAAGAAGGGCGAGCCGGAAGATGAGCTGGAATACTTCGAGTGCTCCAACGTCCCCGTGCCGGCGGCGAAGCAGGGCACGGAGGCAGGTAAGGAGCATCCCCGTGCCGCTGGCTCTGGAGATGTGCCGTGCGTGCAGCCAGGCAGCCTCCAGCAGTGAAGTGGTGCTGCTGAGGCAACGCGGCTTCACCACCCTTTATTTACACTGACAGGGCTAGAGGCTGCTGTGAGTTCTAATGAAACCTCCAGTTGCTCTTCTGCACTATTTCCATTATGGAAAAATCGTGGTGTGGGCTGTCTTTAGGCTCTCTCGGAGCAGAGCGCTCTTCCACGATGCGGTGGGAGGAGGTGGCTCAGGTCCGTGATACTCCATCTCCTTGCTCATGGCACACGCTGCCAGTGTCCTCCCCAAACCAGTGCCCACCAGTGAGCCGAGCCGTGCAGCCGGGATGCTCCCGGTACCCACAGCAGGGCTGCCGGAGCTCCGTGTCCCAGCACAAGGGCTGCAGCTGATGGAGATCTCCCTGTCGCTACGGGAGACCCCCGCTAACGCTCCCGGTGGCATTTTGCTGTCAGTCTCTGATGTAATTAGCCTCTCTGACCAACCCATTAAAAAATAATTAAGAGCCAGGCAACCTGACATTTAATCAATAGCAGAGTTATAGGTGCGAGCAGGAGGAATTACCGCGCGGAAGGTTTGCAGCTCTCCCCGGCGCAGGCACCATTCATCACTCCCCCTGAAAGCCCTGCAGAGCTGCCGGCTCTCGGGGGAGAACAGCCCTTTGTCTCCCAAGGGAGGAAAAATGTGATAGTCAGCAGAGAGGCTGGGAGGTTTTATTTATGGCTGCTCGTCTCGGAGGGCCGGGCAGGGGAGCAGGGGCTCAGTGCTGGCTGCGGGGACGGTGCTGTGACCAGGGCCAGGGATAAATGGGGGGAAACACTAGGAAATCTGCCCTCACACGCATTACGTGGCCTCCTTCCTTTCCTAGCTGGGCTCTAGCAGTGCTTTTTCTCTTTGCCCAGTTAACATGCGAGTAGCCAGTCGTGTCTGTGGGTGCTTGAGGGAGGTTCATGAATTATCTCCCAGGCTGTGTGAGATGGCAGGGTGTCCCGTGCGCTGTGGACAGGAGGAGATGGCTTTTATCTTCTCTTGGCTGCTGTTAAGAGCAGCAGGGGCCGTGTGGCAGCTCCTTTGGAGAGCCCTGGGCCCAGCTGGCGTGGGCTGAGGCTTCTGCCCTTCGGACTGGCCCGAGCAGCCGGGCTTCGCCCCAGGGATGCCTCCTGCCCACGCCGACCAGTAAAGTGCAGGATGTCCTGTGTATCTTCCTTCCTCCTCCTCTTCCTCCTCCTTTCCTGGTCCCCAGGAATGGCTGGTGTGGGTGGCAGCAGCGGGGACATGGGCACGGGGCTGAACTGCCACCAGAGGGGAGTGTTGGTTTCCAGGAGGGGAGGCTGGCAGGGATGCGGGATGCGTCCTCCCTGCCAGGGTGGAAGCCAGGGGACAGGGATGCAGGAGGCATCCTTCCTGCAAGGGCAGGAGCCAGGACAGGGATGCAGGAGGCATCCTTCCTGCAAG
>JAOXNO010000016.1:5405369-5429224 GCA_028565335.1 Limnodromus scolopaceus
CACCATCACTAAACCATGTCTCCCAGCACCACGTCAACCTGTCTTTTGAACACCTCCAGGGATGGTGCCTCAACCACTTTCCTGGGCAGCCCATTCCAATGTCTGATAACCCTTTCAGTGAAAAGATTTTTCGTAATATCCAGCCTGAACTTCCCCTGGCAATGCAGCGTCGTGCAGCAAAAGCACGTAGACCAGGAGCTGGGCGGCGGGGGGAGATGGAGTCTGGGCATGTGGAGCCCCATGTCTCTGGGAGCTGCCCCAGCGCTAGAGATCAGGCTCAAAAGAGCAAGAGCCAAAGCTCTTGGAAGCCCTGGAGCTCTAGGGGGACCTCCTGGAAAGCCCACGGTGCCCGAGCACTGGTTGTAGGCTGGGGAGGCACCTGCCTTCCTGAAGAGCATCGTCAGCAGGTTCTTCATTGCCTTGTTCGCAGGGGAAGGGGAAGTGCCCACTGGCTAGTGCTAGCCCAAACTCCTCCTCTGTGGCCCCTGGGGGGATTGGAGCCCATTGGGCATCCAAATGGCTGCTGTGGGGGTCGGTGAGTGGGACAGGGGGTGCGGAGGGGACCGAGATGGGCACGGTGCTCAGTGCAGCGCAGCGTGGCCGGTCCCTGCTGCTTGTGGGGCAGGAGATGAACCAGGTGCCCAGAGAGGGGAAGTGGCCGGTGGTTCTGCTGCCTGACCCCGGTGACACTAAGTGACAGCCTGGCTGGCCTCCTTTGCCTTCCCCCCGTCATTTAACCCCCATCGCTTGTTAAATGTTTTGCAGAACCTGGCCATCGGGGCGGGCGCTGTCGGGTCCCTGCAGCTGACCTATATCTCCAAGGTAATGTCGGGGCGGGGGGAAGGAAAATGAGTGGCCCCCGCTCTCCCCTTCTCCCTGTGGCTTTCCCGGGAGAGGCGATGGCTCGTGCTAGAGGCCAGGTCCTGCCCAAGCCCCCGCCATCCTGCACCCCCTGAGCGGGGCGGTGGGAAGGGGAGGAAGAGGTCCAAGCGCAGCCGTGGGCAGCAGAGATGCCACTGTCCTGTCCCACCGGCTGCCCCTTGGCCACCCCCGGGGGAGCGGGGGCTCGTGGCCACCGCACCGGGCTCAGCCCCATGCTGGAGCCGGATGAAGAATCGGACAGATCTCTCTGTTCCTGCTGAATCATGATTTATAAATTAAGCGCAGATGAAGCAACGCTGGGAGGTTGAGCCTTCCCCATTTCGGACGGAGCCTCTCTTATAAATTATATACGTTTTAGTCTAAATGCAAATTGCCGTAGGACAGCGTTTGGTCACAAACTGCAGGATTGGGTTATGCCAGTGGCTTTAACTACCAACTGTAAATATGCCAGAAAAAAGGAGGTTTGCTTGAGAAAACATATTTAAAGCATTATAGACTGGCTCCAAAGGAGGAAGCCTGTCAGAATAAATACTCCACGAATGCTCTGCTTGGAGCCCCGGGGAGTATTATTCTTATATAAAAGATTCCTACTCTTTAGGGAGAAACCACTGCTATTTTCCCT
This sequence comes from Limnodromus scolopaceus, assembly GCA_028565335.1. NCBI lineage: Eukaryota > Metazoa > Chordata > Aves > Charadriiformes > Scolopacidae > Limnodromus > Limnodromus scolopaceus. The sequence goes on from JAOXNO010000016.1 coordinate 5,406,874, forward strand.
CAATTTTCTTAATTGCTGACAAGAGCGACTGTGTTAGTCCAGCAGAAACTCACATTCTCGAGGCCTTTGAAAGCTCTGAGTTCTCTGCTTTGCAGCGCAGCCCGCGCCGGGGGGAGCGGGGGGAGATGAAAGCCCCGACTCCGCGCTGACCTTCCCCTGGGACCGCGCTCGCTGCCGCCTGTGGGCTCGTTCCGCCCGACACGGGCCACTGCCCGAGAGCGGCCCCAGCTGCGCCGCGGCTCCTGGGCTCGTGCTTCTCATCCTCGTGCAGCCGGGGGTCCTGCCCGGCCGTTCGGGGGGGACACAGATCCTGCGGTGGGAGCGATGCCCCGTGGGTTCCCACGGTGGCACCCAGCAGGGCTCTGATGGGATGTGCTAATTGGGCCCTGGCCCAATAGAAACTTCCAGCTCCCGTGGCTGCCGTTACCGTGTACTATTACCTTTATTTTTTTTTCCTTACTTTGCCCCGTTGCAGGTTAGCATCGCCACCCCGAAACAGAAGCCGAAAACTCCGTTCTGCTTTGGTGAGTGGGGGGGGCTGTGAGGACACCCCACCGCGGGATGCTGCGGGTGGTGTGAGCCCTCCTGGCTGCTGCCGGACGGACCCGCGGGACCCTCGGCCAGGGAGGGACGGGGACGCTGCCAGCGCCCACCGTGCTCGAGGGCCAGCGTAGGGCTAGCGTGAGCCACGGCCCCGCGCGGTGGCCCTGTCGCTGTGACCCCCCCCGAGTGAGATGCACGGGCAGAGCCTGGAGATGGAGGCAGGACCCGATGGGTCCCCCTTGTTGTGCTCTTGAATCCTTTCCCTGTGTCCCCTTGTGCAATACACTGGGTTTTTTCTTCTTTTTTTAATGCAAGGGTGGGTGCAAGGAAAGGGGTGTTTTGCACCCAGCTCCCCCCCGCCCCAAATGGCCTCAGCCTGACCCACGCCGTGCCTTGAGCCGTGAACTCAGGCTTAAATGAAGAGAAACACCGGCAGGAGCACGTACTCCTCCCCGGGGACCGGTGCTGCCTTTGCAGAACTTCACCACAAGGGATGGAGCCCCAGACCGGGGCACACGACGTGTCCCCACGCGGGAACGGGGCTGCTCCGGGGACCCCGGTGTGGCAGAGCCTGGGGCGCGAGGCTCGGGGTGGGGGGGGTTTCAGCAAGATCTTGTGCAGTTAAAAACATTCCAGCTTTTTGGTGCAGGAATCCCCCGAGAGCTTCCTCCAGCTGCCGGGGGGTCTGTGGGGAGCGTGTCCCCGAGGAGCTCTGGAACCCCAGACCCCGCCTGGGGCTCACACCGGCGTTTCGGCGGGGAGTTAAAACCCGAGTGCCGAGGGAAGGGATTCCCAAGGGGCCCTCAAACGCCCCGTGCGAGGGGGTGACTTCAGATCAAGTCCTCCTTTGGGCCAAGCCACAGCCTTGGTTTAAACCCGGCCCCAGCCCTGCCCTCCCTGCGCTGCTGACGGATCCAGCTGCCACGTCCCCCCCCACGTCCCCCCCACATCCCCTGGATTCTTTTCCATGCGAGAGGTTACGAGACCGATATCTGCCAGTGGCTCTGGGACCGGGCGCTGGGAGATGCTGTCTCTGTTGATTTATCGTTTCATTTGTTTAAATAACACTAAGCACTGAGCGGTTCCCTAATGCCTCTTGCCGTTCCCTTCTCTGGCAGTCATCAATGCTCTGTCCCAGCGCTATTTCCTACAAGCCAGCGACCAGAAGGACCTGCAGGACTGGGTGGAGGCGCTGAACCGGGCCAGTAAGATCACGGTAGGCTGCCACACGCTCCTCGGGTGTTGCCGTGTCCTGCCTTGGTGGCTGCTCCGGGCGCCTGGAAGAGCTGTGCTTTCCCTTCCTGCGGGGCTCTCCCTCTCCATCACCTCCCCGGTCCCTCCTGGGGAGCAGCCGAGGTGGTGGCCGGGCTGTCCCTGGCGTGCTGAACTTCCCAGGCTTTCTTCTGGGCTAGTGCCGAGGCTGCAGCGGGGAGGGATGGACACACAGCTCTCAGCTGGTGGCTGCGGTGTCCTCTTGTCCTTCGGGCCCCGGCTCTGCCTCAGGCACATCCCTTGGGTTGTTGTTGAGCGAAGCAGCTGTGATACGGGGCTGTAGCTCCCGAAAGCCCCTCAGTCCCAGGGGAGCATCCCCTGGATGGCCCCTGAGAGAGGGCTCTTGCCCAACTGCCCCAGGGCTGTCTGTGGTTCTGCCACCGAGCTGGGGGGGACATACTGGCGATGCTGCCTTTTGGGGTGTGGGGCTGGATGGCTTCCCCGTGTCCCTTTGCAAGGCCAGAGCTGTGCCATGACCCTTCTCGAGGCTCCAGCTTCAGGCGGGGGATGTTCCCTCCACCATCCCCAGGGGTGATCCTGGTTGGGATTTACTTTGCTGCTGTTTGCTCCTGCATCCTTGCCCCCCCCCCACCCCCCCCCCCCAGCTCTGGGAGGGGACGGTGGCTGCACCCCAGGGAAGGTCCTGCGGGGTCTGTCCCCATCCCCACCCGCTCTGGGGCCGTTTCCTTCCTGTCGACTGGGGTGCCCGTAACCGACTCCTCGCTGTGGCTGTCCAAGGGCATCTTTTTTGTGCTTCAATAATTTATTTACTCATTTTTTATTCTCTCTGGAACACTGAGTCCTGTGACGAGGCACAGCGCCGCACTGTAGGGCATCAGGGGGCAGGTCGTGCCTGGATTCAAAGGGGTTTGTCTGCCATCGCCTCCCGTCTCCTGTGGTGCTCGTACAGCCGTGAACTGATGGTCACTGACCCAGCAACTCGCCGAGTCCGTGCTCCTCGGCTGCTCCCGGCGCTGGAGGACGATGAGGGATGCTGAGGGACGATGAGGGATGCTGAGGGACGATGCTCCCTCTTTGGTGCAGTGGCTGCGGGCACCCTTCGGTGCTCGGTTGGCAGCGCCCGTGTGCCAGGGTTCGGTGTTCGAGGGGCAGCTGCTTCCCGGCCTCGGGGTTTGGGGGGATCCCTGCGAAAGGGCCGGGGGCTGGGCAGGCTCTGTGTGCCCGCAGCGAGCGGCGCTGGCGATGTCGAGCGCTGGCAGGGTTTGACCGGCTCATGCGCTGATGCGTGTTGTTCATGGGTTGTGAACTAAATACATGGAAAAATCATGAGGAACCGTTTAGGATTGGGTCTTAGCAGATAACCTTTTTTCCTTGAAGTTTTTGTTTGAAATCACTGGAGAGCTGCGTTGTCTCTGTGGGAAACTCATCTGCAGGGCCAGACCTGCCTTCTATTTTCTTTTTATATCTGCAAATACATTAAATGTGACAAGCCCTGTGCCTGAAGCCACCAAAGTGGCTGCACAGGCTCTGGCTTGTAGCCTCTCTTTTATGGGTTCAGGTGATGTTGGCCACAAAAAGGCCACCTCCAAAATCAGGTAGGAGTTGTAAGCAGAGGCCACCAGTGACACCAGTGTAGCTGTACCACTGGGGTGATGGTACTGCTGGTCTGCCAGGCTGGCTAAGGTGGTGGGAGGAAGAGATGCATCTTCTGTTTCTGCAATAAACGGCGGTGATTTTCCTGCCCTGCTGTTTGTTGGCCAGCCCTTCCCAGCTCCAGCGGTGTCCCAGCCACCGACCGGCTCATCCAGCCCTGCAGGGAGGAGTTCCCGTGGGCTGGCTGGGAAACACGGGGCTACCAGGCTGCGGGTCCCACGGCCGCTCTGCCCCACCTGGGAAATCCCTCTGCCCGCCCTGCAGCTCCCCGCGGGGCTCCGTCTGTGCCCGGGTTTCCTTGGGATGCTCCGGGTTGGAGCGGGTTCGTGGCTCTGCCGTGGGTGGGGAGGCACAGGAGGGCTGTGGGGAGATGCTCTGGCATCGGTGGGGTTTGGACCCTTACCAGCCTCTGGCCTTTGAGTGGTCTCTGCCGGGCCCCTGGGCCACTGGCTGCAGTGGGGCGGGGAGGTGGGGGCAGCGGTTTGGGTGCTGCTCTGGGTGCAGGGATCCAGGTTCAGCTTCCGTTTCTCACGGGCACTTCTCCGCTCTTGGCACATCAGTTCCTGTGTTTCCTCACTCCGCTCGCTGTCTCGGTCCCCGGGGCCCGGGTGGCTCGGGGCAGGAGGTGTGCAGCGAGCCGGTGTCACCGTGACAAGGGGACCCTGCTGAGCGGAGCCGCACTGACCGGGTGCTGAGCAGCACCTTCCCCTTGTGCTGCTGCCCGCAGAGAGATGCAGCTCCTGCCCTCTGCCCACACACGCCATGTCTCTGCATCTGCCTTGTGAAACCATTTCCTCCGCCCGGGTGGCCCGTGCTGGCTCCCCGGCCTCGCCTTGTGCTTGCCCGCATTGCCGGGGCAGGCGGTCGGTGCCCACCAGTGCCCACGGGCGCTGGTGCTCCTCACGGGGCCGGGTGGTGCAGGCACAGGGGGACCCTGCCGTGGTCTGGCCGCTCACTCTCGTGCCATCTCTTCCAAGCAGGAGGGGATGGCACCTGGACGTGCCGCTGCTGCCGGCCCCTTGCCCGGCGCTGCCGACCCCGTCAGCCGAGCCTGGCTGTTGGAGAACACACGGGCAGGGTGGCCATGGGGTGACTGGGGTCTCATCCTTGGCTCTTCCTCCTCTCCTGTGCGTGGGTCGGTGAGGTCTTAGCGCAGATCCCTGCCCCCCGAGACTTCAGCCAGGTCTCAGCTCAGACACGAGCCCAGCCGAGAGCTCTGCTTGCCCAGCCAGCAGCCAACGGTGGTGGGGTTTGCACGGAGAGGACCCTGTGTCGCTCCCTGTGCGCTTCTGGGGGGGAGGCAGGAGTGGGGTTGGAGCCAGGGACCCCGATTATTGCCATTAGAGAAGTGGAAGTGCAGACTTGGGCGGGAAAACATGGAAACCTGCCTTTCTGTCCAGAGCCTGGTGCCGGAGGGAAGGAGCGAGGGAGGATGCGGGCGCTGGGAGCTGGGTCCCCCCGGCTCAGCCTCTGCCCCGGGATGGGGGGGCTGCTCGCAGGGGTACACAACCTGCCCGGCCCTGTGCTGGTGGGGCACACGCAGGGTTTGGGGTGTAAAACAGCTCCCGTCTGTCTGCCGTGCCCCTGCGGACGTGCTGCCGCTCAGCCTCGTTAGGCCGGGCAAAGCTCATCATTAAGCCCGGCTGTAAGTAGAGCGGGGACAATTAAAGGAGCGAGTGTCCCACAAACGCACTGGGCTGCAGAGGAGTCTCTGGCTCATGTGAGCTGATGCTGAATTATTCACCACCTCCCATCTCCTTCCCGCGCCTCCTGCAACCCGCCCGGGTGGGGCCGCACCCGCCTTAATTGGGGTGGCTCGTTCATTTATTAGTTTTTAAAGGGCCATTGCTGCTTTCAGGCTGGAGGGACAGAGGTGATGGTGCCCAGCAGAGGCGTGGGGTTGCCCGGCATGGTCATGCCTGAGCCCTTCACCCCTTTCTTTCTCCCGTAGGTGCCAAAGGGTGGCAGCCTCCCACCGGCCACCGAGATCGCAAAGCCGCCGGTGGTGCCCCATGCCCAGGAGAGGAAGCCCCAGGTGGCTTATAAAACCGAGATCATCGGGGGGGTGGTGGTCCACACGCCCATCTCCATCAACCAGGTGAGCTGGCAGGGTCTGTGCACTGTCCCACATCCTGGGGGTCAGCCCCCTGCTGTGTCAGCCCCCACGCTTGGCTCTCTCTGTTCCTGTGCAGCTCCTGACGGGGATAAGCAGAAAAGGTGGCAGCTCTCTCCACGCTTAGCTGGGCGAGGGCATTCCCACCACAGAGCTTTGATGTCCCTGCACTGGTGCTGGGGGCCCTTTGGAGCTCGGGCCGGGCTCTGAGGGGTCCCTGCCCCCTGGATTTGGTGTCTGGCTCCTACTCTGTCCGTGTGCTGCCTCCGAAGGGAGCGGGGTGAGAGTGGCTGGGGCTGCAAAGTACTTGCTGCAAAGGATGCTCAGGTTCCTGCTTTAGGGAGGGAGAGCGCAGGGAAGGCGGGTGTCAGGGCGTTACTGCTTTGGCATCCTGCTGTGCCCCGAGCTGCAAAATGCAGGTAGAAATACCATTAATAAACAGCAGCGACAGGCTCTGTCCTTCTCTAACCCACGTGTTGGAGCAGCAGAGCTTGGGGATTTGGTTTCCCCAGCCCGCTACTGGCTTGGGTGTGGGGTCCAGGGGAGCCCTGGGGGTCTCGGGGAGGCCCCGCCGTGGGGCTGGAGGCAGTTGCTGGCTGTTGGGGAAGCTGGTTTGCACTTTCATTTCTGGAAACCAGCTCGGTGCCTGCAAACCTTTCCTGCTAGGGTGTATAAATAGCTGCACCGAGCGCCCTGCGGCACCTCTGGGTCTCGCTCTGAGCTGATGAGACCGGGGGTGTGAGGAGGAGGAAGGTATGACTCTGCTCGCCTTCGTGGCCGTCCCACACCATCCACCCGCCCGTCCTGGACCCAAATGCCCCCTCGAGGTGCCCAGGGCAGAGGGACCCCCATTGAAGTAGCCAAAGGGCCCGGCCCGTCCCGGGGCCGGTGGCCGGCAGCGCTGGCCGTGGCTCTGCAGCCCCTGCCCTCAGCACAGGGCTGTCGGTGTCATCCACCTTCGGGCACTCGCCCGGCTCTGGGTCTCACTTCGGCTCTTATCAGCCACAGCACTAAAAATAGAGCGGAGAATTAGATCATTGCAGCAGTTTTTTGCTGGCAGGCACTTTTAACGCTTCCCTGGCCATGGGGAGGTTTGTCGGGGTGCGGAGGTGTGCGGGATGTGGAGCCACATGGGGTCAGGCTGGTGGCCATCCCTTCCCGGTGCCGCTGCCCTGTGGGACACCGCTGGACCCTCGGCCCCACGCAAACAGGCGGCAGCAGCCAGCCCTGGGGCTTTCCCTTTTTGTTTCAGTGAGTTAAAGCTGCTCTTCCCTCCTGGCCCTTGAGCGGGGCTCCCTCTGCTCCCCGCCACCCCCTCCCAGGAGCTGTGAGCCCCATCCTCAGCCCTCGCCCAACTTCTCTCTTTCACAGAGGGGTTTTTGGTTTTTTTTAAAAGGTGGTGCATCAGCTGCCGGAATGTTTTCCGTTCTCTTGCTGCGTGCCCCGTGTGAAATGGCTATTTCTCTGCTGCAGCTTCCTGGGTGCGTCTGTGGTTTCCTGGCTCTGCCCCGGCCGGTGCTGCCCCGCGGTGGCTGCGGGACCACAGATGGGAGCCCCGCACTCCCCCTGCAACCCCAGCCCGGGCAGCGTCCCCCCAGCTCCGGCTGTAACGCTCCCTATTGCAGCAGCGTCCCCATCCCCGGGTTTGGACACGTCCGTCTGTCCGTCCGTAACACCCAGCAGAGCCAGGGCGAGAGGAGCGGGTGGCTCCAGAGGTGCCGGGTGGCAGTTTGGGGACAGCCAAATGGCCACTTGTCTCTGTCCTTGGAGAAGCCAAAGCCGCCTCTCGAAGGTGCTGGAAGGCGCAGGTCGCTGGTTAACCGCACCGGCAGTCGCACCGGCGCGGGGGCCATATAAGGCTGGCAGCGGCGAGAGCCACCCCGGCTGCCATGGCAATTCTCAAACCTCAGCGCGGAGCGGGAGGAAGGGGTTGGAGGGACGGGGGAAGGAGGAGATGAGCAGAGATGTTTCATCTCAGCCACCCTCTGCGCTGCCGAGGGGGAAGGGAGGGCACTGCCGGGGGATGGGGTGGCTCTGGGGGGCAGAGGGGTGATGCCGGCGGGGTCCGGCCCTCGGGATGCGCTGGGAAGGGCTCGGGGTGAGCCAGGGGCTGGGTGAGCACCGATGGGCAGAGCAGTGAGCATTGTGCCTGGGGAGGCACAGCTTGGGGCCAGCAGGATTTTTCTACCTGAGCTCCAAAGATCACAGTTTCTTTTTGGGAGAATTTGGCAGAGAGTTTTGGCTTTCCTGGGCAGTTTATTCCCACGATACGCGTTCCTCTCCATTTGGAGAGCATCCCTCCTTCCTGGCTTGGGTCTGTCTGGCTCCAGCTTCCAGCTGGTGGTTTTTGTTCTGCCCCCCTCTGCCTGATGAAAGAGCTCCTCGTGCCTCGTGTTTCCCACCGAGAACGTCCGTGGTGCAGTTTCACCACCTCTGGGTGTTTGGTAAGGCGGACAGAGACAGGTCCTTCACCTCCCCAGCTGCAAGGGATTTTCCTCAGCCCTCGAACTGCTTCTGTGGCTTTTCTGTAGCCTTTCCCATTTCTTGACATTGTTTTTAACATGTGGGCGCCAAGAGGGCGAGTAGTGCTCAGGCAGCAGTCTGCAGAGCTGTGCGCAAGGAGATAAAATCAGCTCTCGGCTCCGGTTCGTGTCCAGGCATCGCAATTAGCCCTTGGCATCCAGCGCTGCACTGGGGGGCTTGCTCTGGGCTACTTTCCCTCCAGCTCCCGTGTCCTGCCTCCCAGCAGGCAGTTCCCCTCCCTGCACTCTCCCGGCTCCCCGGTAACTCTCTGCTCCCGTTGCAGAATGGGGGGGACGGAGGGGAGGGCAGCGACGTGGCCGCCCACCCGCTGCTGCGGCGCTCGCAGAGCTACATCCCCACCTCGGCCACCAAGCCCCCCACCGGGCCACCCGTCCTCAAGAGTGGCTACTGCGTGAAGCAGGGGAACGTGGTGAGTCCCGGGGTCCCCCGTGCCGCGGGCGGGTGGCGTTGGGTGGGTGGCGATGGGCCAGCTGCTGCCCCGCGGGTCGGGGATGCTCCGGGATGCTCTGGATGCTGGCCCACAGCGTGGGGAGAGCCCCGGAGCCCAGCACCGAGCGGTTCCTGCCCCTCTTTTCCAGAGGAAGAGCTGGAAGCGCCGGTACTTTGTTCTGGATGAATTTTCCATCAGTTACTACAAGTGTGAGCAGGTGAGCAGCCCCCGCCCGGGGTCCGGGGATGCCGCACTCCGGTGCCAGCGGGCACCAGGGGCCAGCCAAGCCCATCACCGTCTCCTCTCGCCCCCGCAGGACAAGGAGCCCTTGCGTTCGATTCTCCTGAGGGATGTCTGCAAGACCCACGAGTGCCTGGTCAAGTCTGGGTAATGCTCCAGGTTGTGCCGGGGCCGGAGCAGCCCCCGGGACCCCCGGCTGTTGGTGGGAGCGGGTCCCTGAGGAGCCGAAGCGGAGCAGGGCAGGGGGGTGCGGGACAGGCTCCTGCAGCTCTTGTCTCTGAGATTAAGGAGTACGAGGCCCTGTGCAGTAAATAGCACGGTGTGACAGAGAACAGCCGAGAGCCATGGACAGGCGTTTTCCCTACGCTGGCTACACCGCGCCCTGGGAACAGTTCATTGCAGCAAACGCTGATAAAATCAAAGCAACTCGATTTGCAATGAAAAACAAACTGGGAAAACAAACCTCTTTAGCTAAAGTAAAAATAGAATTTATTATTACATCTTTGAATTGTTTATTTTTAAGAACTTATAGGAGGTTCACATTTAAAATGGTAAATGAGATGGGTGACAGGGCTGGGGGGCGGGGGTTTGCCTGCAGGCGGCAGAAGCCGGAGTGTGTGTGGCTGAAGGCAATATCTCTGGGGAGCCGGAGTCTTCTCAAAATCCACGTGAGGTTTGCCTTGAGTATGGTTGTCCCCAGCACACTCTAGAGATGAGGGTAAATAAGAATATTTATTTTTTTTTTCCATCCATGGTGACTTCTGGGTAGTGACCGTCCCTTTCTTGCTGTTGTAGTGACCTCCTGATGCGAGACAACCTCTTTGAGATCATAACGAGCTCCAGAACCTTCTACATCCAGGTGAGGTGGCCGGGGGGGTCTGCACCGTGAGTTCGGCTCCTGCAAACGGGCTGTTCCCGGCAAAGGCCAGCGGATGAGCCCGGCGGGGGAGAGCTCCGGCCGGTTTCACTTCTCCCCCGGGGCTTATTTATAACAGCGGCTGTTTGTGGGAGCAGGAAGAAGCCGAGAGAGAAGCACAGGGTGATCCCATGAGCATCCCGAGTGCGGGGGGCTGTGCGGGGGGCAGGGTTGGTAACACCCCCACCACCTTTTTTCCCTTAAATGCTTTATTCCTGATATAAAAGTGCCGCAATGTGGAGAGTGGCTCCCCTTCTGCGGGGGGAGATGGGGCGGTGCAGGGATTTTGAAGCAAGGATGAATTAGTAGCAGATACACTGGGGACGGTGGCAGCCTGTCCGTCTGTGTGTCCCCGCTTCCCGGGGGGGGGGTTGAAGCCCGGCCGCACCGGGGGGGGCTTGGGGAAGGCGAAGCCTGAGTCGGGGCGGTGTGTTTTGCAGGCAGACAGCCCTGAGGACATGCACAGCTGGATCCGAGCCATCACAGGGGCGGTCCAGGCCCTGAAAACCCGCCCCAGGGTAGGTCACCTCCTTTCTGCTTCACCTTTAGTGACAAATGAAGATCGTGCCAAGGCGCAAGACGTTTATTCAGTGGCTTGTGTAAGCGCTGGGTTCCAGGGTGAGATCCCTGCCCTCTCTGGGTTGGTTTGCCAGTCCCTGGAAAAGTTTCCTTGAAAAAGATTGAAAATCGAGATTGAGCGGTTGAACTGGAGCTGCGTGAATCCTGCTCCGCTCCAAGGTGTGAGTGAGAGCCTGACGCGGGGCAAAGGGCCATTTAATTCAGACTTTCACTTCTTAGGGGTCTTTTCCCTTTCTGCAGAGCGCGTAAGGCGCCTGGTCCTTGTCCCCAGGGTTTGCAGATTGCTGACGGCAGTTGCACCACAAACCCTGACCCCATCCAGCGCTCACGCTGCCTCTCTCCTTGCAGGAAATCTCCTTCATGAGATCCTCCTCCCTGGTGAAGCCGGGGGGCTCGGTGGCCCCCTCCCAGCAGAGGCACGTGGAGGAGAGGCGAGCGCTCTGCAAAGCCCCCTCCAGCTCCTCCTGGCAGCCCTGGACGCCGGTGCCGCCGGCGGGGGGCCAGCAGCCGGCACCGGAGGAGATGCCGGCGCCGCTGAGAGACTCGCTCTTCCTGACGGCTTTCCCGGAGCGCGACGCCGGAGCTGCCCTGGGCAAGCGCCTGCGGCACAAGTCGGAGCCGCAGCATCTCAAGGAGAAGCCGTTCGCCTTCGACCTGGACGATGAAAGCATCCGGACCTCCGACGTCTGACGGGGCGCCGAGCCACCCCTCCGAGTTCTGCACGGCTGCCAGAGTCCCCATGGGGTCTGGGGTACCCGTGGGACAGTTTGGGGGGCACAGATGTGCTGGGTCTGGTCTCCCTGCCTCCACTCAGCGCCTCGGACCAGGCTCACTCCATCGTCTCGGTGGGGGTGAAGTGCCCCCTTCCCTCCATCGCTGCTCTTCCCTGCGATACAGGCTCCGGCGGGACCCCAGTCCCGGTGCCCAGCTCTGCCAGGGAGTGCGGTCCCTGCCTGCTCCTGCCTGCGCTTTGCCCCGGCAGCTCCGTGTCTCTGAAGCCACCTCCGGGCAGGGCAACCTGCGGGCACCTCCCGCTGCCATCGCGCTGGTCCCCAGCACGGCCTGGGTGAGGGGCATCCTCTGCTGCAGCCACATCGTTTCCCCCCCAGACCAAGCCTGGCAGAAGCAGCAGGAGGTCTCAGAGGGGAGAAGGGGAATGTGGCCTTTCTTTTAGTTGGGAAAAACATTTTTCTCCCCTTTCGTGCTGCTTCCCCGGGCAGAGCTGGGGAGGTGCCAGCCTGCGGCTGCCGGCGCAGGGATGTGCTGCAACTAACCGTTTGGATGACTGTTTTTTCCCCAGGAGACCAGTTCTTTACACTGCCTGACTAATGGTGTACCAACAGATCTGTTGGCTTTTAATTATGTCTTTTCATACTCGTGGGCACCGTTAGAGCCTTGCGCTGGCAGGGTCCCAGCTCAGCCCCTCCGAAAGGCTCACCGGTACATCCCGCGCGGGAGCCGGGGCCGGTGTGACGGTGGCTCCCGGGGACAGGAGCATCCTCAGGTACGGTGTGGGCTCTGCACTGGGTACATCTGGGCACCAGGACACCGTGCCCACGTGGTGAAGTGCTTTTAGCAAAAAGCAGCAAAAAGAAAAAAACAAAAACAAAAAAAACAACAAAAAGAATCCGGGAAGACTTGTCCAGCCAACTCACCCTCAGATGAAAACGAGCAGAAATTTTTGGAGCAGTGGGGACTCGTCGCTTCCATAACCAAATCGGCCCCTGGAGGAGGTGTGATAAACGGCGTGTAGGAAATTCGGGTGTTCCCTGTGCAGTGAGATCGTCCGATATCTCCCCCAGTGCCCGTCCCCAGCCGCGGTGCCCGAGCGAGCCCTGCGGCGGGAGCAGCGCCCTGGCTGGGCACGGCTGCAGCGGGGCCGGGGCTGCCGGGGGCACCTTTAAATGCTCTTGCCGTGGCCCGGCTGCGGGCTGTGTCCCGGGTCAGACACGGGCACGCTCGTTCCCATCTCGGCTCTGCTCCAGCTGATAAATCCGGGCAACTGGTGCGGGAATTCCATTGCAGGCTTTGCAGCGCCTGGAGCGGTTGAGTTAACGAGGCTTCCCTCTATTACGGACTCTTTCTTTCTTTTGGTGGTTTTTTTTTTTTTTTTTTTTTTTGGCATTACTCATGCTCTGCTCTGCAGGATCAGCTCAGCGTGCTCCCCAGAAGCAACAATAATGGGGTTTGTCCCTCTGCGGGTCTCCAGCTGTTGGGCAGCTGTGCTCCAGCCGGGGATCCCACAGGGCTCCCTGGGTTTGGCTCCGAGGTGTCGATCAGCCCGACGGGTCTCAGCAGGGTCAGAACTGCAGCTTCCAGCGTTCCAGACCACCCCCTGCTGGGGACGGCAGCTTGGGGAGCCTTGGTGCAGCTTTGGGGGGTGATGGGACCTCCCAGATTGGGGGTACGGGTGGCTCAGAGGGGGGTGGAGATGCTGGAGAACACTGAAACTGCGAAAAGGAGCGGGAATCAATGCAAACGGTACAGGGCGAGTGTTAATATTTGTTATTTAATTGTAGAAATCTAGATCATGCTCTTCCTTTTTCTTCTCCTCCTTCTTGCTTTATTTGCACTAGTATTTGAAATCTTTTTTTTTTTTTTTTTGTTTCTTGCTGTTTGGCTCATAAAATGGTGTTTCAGAAGCGTTTTAGCAGTTTGGTCAGTCTCTCGGTCAGGGAGTCACAGCCCTGGGTGATGGTGCTCTCCTTTCTGGAGAACACCAAACAGGGACGGACGGTGGTTGCTTGGTGCCAGGCTTCGAAACCACCAGTGTTCTTCTCACCTGGTAATTGCAAAGTTTCCTGGGGCCTGGGATGGTGAAGCAGAAGCTTTTTGCACAATTAGGGTTAATTATCCAGGAGGAGAAACTACCATCGGCTCCAGAGCTCTTGCGACATTCCTGGTTCTCGTTCCCACCCTCCCGAGTCCCTGGGACGGCGAGAAGGCAGGATGGGAGCTGGGAATGGAGAGAGTTCGTTGTCGAGGCAGGATGGGAGCTGGGAATGGAGAGAGTTCGTTGTCGAGGCAGGATGGGAGCTGGGAATGGAGAAGAGTGTTTGGCGTCGAGCTGGGCTCCAGACCCCTCAGTAATGTGGGGGGGAGGAATTTTCATCCCCAAGGGGCGGGCAGATGCAGCCAGCCCTCGGAGGAGCTTTGCGGCATTGCTCTGAAGCAAACGGGTATCCCCTCACCTCTGCCTGGGGACCACTGCGTCCCCCGAGCACCGTGTGTGTGTGCTGGGGGTGTCCCCGCTCCCCAGGGGTGTGTGCCGGCGCGGGGAGCCTCGTGTGTGCAGAGGGGTGCGGGAGGAGGGTCTGCTCCTCCCCGTGAGAACTCCCAGGGGGTCTCAGCCGTTCCCACGAGCGCTGGCTGGGGGTGTCAAGTGCTCTTAGGGCCGGGGGGGCCTGGCACGGGTGACGCTCCGTGACTCCCGTGGTGTCGGTTATGCTCCCTCCCACCCCTCGCCTGTAAATGCTGGAACCCCTTTTTTTCCCGCCATGTTTTTAAATAAAGAAAGAAATCCCAGTCGCTCTTCCAGGCTGTGTATTTTGGAGGATGATTGCCAGGGGGGTTGAACGCCCTCCCCGCTGGGGTGGGGGGACTGGTGGGTGCTCCCCCCATGTGCAAGAGGACATTTAGGGATGCTGCACGGAGCTGCCAGAGTCCTGCCCAGTGTCCCTTGTGCCACACGCACGGCTGGAGCCCCTTGGAGCTGCGTGGGGCTGGGCTGCCCCCCCCCCGGCACCCCGTGGGTGCCCCAGGCAGCTTCACAGGGGAAAGCACGGAGGGGAGGGTGAAGGGCCATCGTGGATTATGCTTTGGAAAAGTTTTTGGTCTTTGTCACCACTAGAAAGCGAGGGGCCAGGGACTAACTGGGTGGAAGCATCCCTTGCCCCCCGAGCCTGTCCTTGGTAGGAAGGGGCCGGAGTGAAGCCGCCCGTCTCCAGGCCACGTCCATCCTCTGGCTCCAGGGGCGAGGGTGATTTTATTGCTGCTGCTGGTGGGACACCAGCTACTGCTCAGGGTGAGCCTCTCCGTGGGTAAGTGCCTCCCAATAAAAATCTTGGTTTAAGCACTTAAACTTTTTTTTTTTTTCCCAAGTGAGAACTGGCCCAGCCCCTCCTTGGGGACATGGGAGGTGGGTCTGGGGGCGAGCACATGGTGGTGGCAGGGAAGTCACCATTGTCTGTGCCTCTGAACTCGCTGGCAGGAGGCTGTGGGACCGGGTTCCCCTCAGCACAGCCCCCAACAGCCTCTTCCACGGGAGGAATCTGGGGTCCTGCTGGCAGCCGCTGGGCTGGGGACACGGGGAGGCGTTAATGACAACGGGCTTTTGCACATGGCATTATTAATTTTTTTCTTGCTGGCTCACTGCATAATTTCCAGCCCTGCTGTTCCCCTGGTCCGAGGAATGTAGGAGTTTCACGAGGAAGCCTCCCCCCACCCCACTGCCCCCAGACCCAGGCAGAGCTGCCAAATTCCCATTACTTGTGACCTAAATGGGACATAAACCCCATTCCCTGGAGAGGAGGAGCTGTTGCAATAAACCACAAAACTCAAACTGGAATAGGCAGAATTCCCGGCCAGATTGAACCCCACCACAGCTCCGCTGGAGACAGAAGTGACACCGGCAGAAAATGGCCGAAGAAACAGCTGGAGGGTGCTGGGGCTGAGGAGCCGTGCGAGGAGAGAGTGTGCGTTTGCTGTGTTTTACATCAAATGTGACTGGACTTTTGCATGTACGGGCTGTGTGTCTGGCTCTGGCTGTGACACTGCAGCTTCCTTTTCCCGTTTTTATTCAGCTCGGTGAGTTCTCAGCCTGCATCTGGTGGGGCTTCCTCTTTTGGTGCGAGGCTGCTGACGCTCATCTCGGTGCCGCACACACCCTGTGCTGCAGGCTGGGGGTCACCGGAGTGGGGACAGCAGCAACCCCCTCCAGCTCCAGCCCCTTCCCTGTTCTCCCACGGCTCCCAGCCCTTCCCAGCTCCGGGTGGGAACGAGCCCTCTGTCACTAATGAGGCAAAGCCAGTATTTAATGGTTTTGTAAAGCACAAATGGTCACCACTGAATGGTTGGAAAGAACAGGGCTATCTGGCAGCAGGGAAAGGGAACACAACCCGCTGCCCCGGCAGCACGATGGGGCTTGGTTTGAAAAGCACGTTATTTACTAGAAAGGAGGAGAAACGGGTAATTTTAAAATAACAGATGTGCACTTTGGAGTGGTTGGAGCATCCTACAGGGGATGGTTCCAGAACACGAGCGTGGCAGGGACAGTTACACTGAGAGGTCTGAATACTACCTTTAATTGCTGCACTGTGGCTCTCCCCACCCACAGGAGACTGGAAGGTCACATTCTCCAAAGGGTTCTACTGAATCTAACCCAGCTCCCCCTGCAGCCAATGAACACGGTTTTAAACAAATAACGTAGAGTCAGAGCTTATCACTTTGCCACGGCTTCCTATAACTTTGTTGTCAGGTTACTGAACCTTAAGGGTTTGCAAAGTCCAGTAACACAAACCCACAGGTCACTGGTCTGTGCCTCCGCGTGGCTGCGTGTGTCATATTGACAGTAACTGGAGTCAGCTCCTTCCAGGCTTTATTAAGCTTTGTTTGACCCCCCCCCTGAGTTTGCAGGATCTGATTCACCACTTGCGGGGGGGGACATAATCCAGATTATTTTAAACAAGCAAAATATTTACTCAACGATTTTGTGTCCAAGGTTTGTACAGAGGAATTAACAAGGGTAATTGTTCTGCGCATGAAGTTACAGCTCTGTAAATCCATGTCTGTGCAAGGTAGGTGCCTGTTCCCACGCTGCGGGACAAGCCGAGGAGTCCGGCCCCGGTCCTGCAGACCCCGCTGGCCTCGCCGGGGGTTCCCCGCTCCCCTCAGTACACGGTGCACCAGTTGCTGCCGTCGCTGGGCATCAGCCCGCCGGTGATGAGGAGAATCAGGTCGACAAACCACCAGATGCCCAGTCCTCCCAGAGTCAGCAGCTTCCCCACCGCCGTCCCGGTGTGGCCCAGGCAGAACCGATCCACCCCAAAGCAGCCCAGGAAGAAGGAGTAGAGCAGAGTGGTTATAAAATAGTGTCCCGTGTACCTGCAACAGAAGTGGGCGGGGTGAGGGGGGCTCCCCCCGACCCCCCGGGAGCATCCCCACGGCCCGGCCCCGTGGCTGCCGGCGGGGCTCCCTCCCGCGGGGGCCGGGAGAGGCGCAGGCCCGGGAGGGGAGCGGGGAAACGCGTCCTACTTGACGCAGGGCCGGCTGCCCCGCAGGAAGCTCCGGGGCTCGGCGCACTCGATGCCGTCCAGCGCCCGGCACTGCACCCGGGTGTGCTCCACCTCGCCGTAGGCCTGTCCGCCGAACTGCGGGGCAGCGCGGGGGGAGCCCTCAGCGGCAGGCAGGCCCCCAGGCCCCCCGGCCCTGCCGCCGGCCCGGTCCCGCCGCTGCCGCTCCCCGCCCGCCCCTCACCTTCACGCAGCCGTGGCCCAGCTCCTGCTGCGCCGTGGCGTTCCCGCCGTGATCCACCGGCTCCTCGCACTCCACGAACTCATCGGGGCTGCGGGGAGGGAGGGAGCCGTGAGGGGAGGGGAGGGGGGGGCGAGGCGGCCGCTCCCCCCCGCCCCGGCCTGGTGCTCACAGGTAGGTGCAGAGGACGAGCGGCGCCTGCGGGTCGGTGTAGGCCCAGGAGGCGGCGGGCAGCCCCGGGCCGGGCTCCTCGGGCTCGGTGCCGTTGTTGGGGAGGCCGCGGGAGGCGCCCTGCAGCAGCAGCAGGTTGCCCAGCAGCAGCGCGGCCTGCCCGCATAGCAGCGCGTACCCCACCGGCCCGCCGCGCCGCGGCGCCATGGCGGCGCCCGCTGCTAGGAAACGCCGCCGCCTCCGGGCCGTGCCGCCGCCGCGCCGCCGCCAGCCAATGGGCGCCCACCGTCTCGCTCCGGAGGGCGGGGAAGAGGCGCTCGCAGCCAATCAGAGTGAACGCGGAAGAAACTGCAGGG
Source organism: Limnodromus scolopaceus (assembly GCA_028565335.1). Taxonomy (NCBI): domain Eukaryota; kingdom Metazoa; phylum Chordata; class Aves; order Charadriiformes; family Scolopacidae; genus Limnodromus; species Limnodromus scolopaceus. The sequence goes on from JAOXNO010000016.1 coordinate 5,424,123, forward strand.
GGAACGCCCAGAAGCGAGGCGGAAGTGCGTGCCAGACGAGGAGGCGATTGGCTGCTAGGGAGGACGGCCAGCCTATGGGCGCAGGCAAGAGGCGGGGCAGTGGTGCTGCGCGTGGCCCCTCAGGCCCGGGGCTCGCCCGGTGATGGCGGCTCGTGATGGCGGCTCCCCGCTGCTCCTCGCGCAGGGCCCCGGCAGCGAGGGGGCTCCGGACGCGCTGCCCCGCTCGGCGTGAGTTGCTGGGGCGCGGTGGGAGCCGCCTGGCGCCGTGAGGCCGCCAAGCGGGAGGGAGCGGCCTGCTGCGGCCGAGAGAGGCCTCGCCCGCCCCTCGCCGGGTCCCGTGGTGCCCCCTCCCCGAGCGTCACTGCCGTTTGTACTGGGGGATGCCTCGCCCTGGGCTCCGAGAAGAGCGGGGAGCTCATCTGCCTTTGCTGGGGCAGCGACGGGGAGAGGCCCCCGGGGCTTGCCGGCGTCTCTGGGGGCTCCCCGCTCCCTGGAGCCCGGGTCGGTGCTGAGGGAGCAGCCCGGCACCCTCACCCAGCAGGAGAGCTGCTGCTCCCTGGGCAGTCGGTGGGAGCGAGGGTTCAGCTCACTGTGACGGTGGACTCAAGTCTGCTCTGTGCCTGGTTGGGGTCAGACCACCCTCCCCAAGAGCTGTGGCCTTGGCGTGTCGCTGTGGCTAATGGCCGGTGGTGACTGGCGAGCTGGGTAGTGGCACTGCCAGAGTTGGCTTTCCTCCGCCCTGCGACCGGAATTGGTCTCTTGGATGTCATGGCCAGCTGTCCCACTAAGCCCTTCCTTAATGCTTAAGAGGCTTCCAAGTGGCTTTAGAAATAGCTTAAAAGCACATTGCGTGTGGGTTGGGGGGCAGAGGTTTGTGTGCAGCACCGAGGCAGCTGGGGGAAAGATCACGTCAAGTGTGTTTTACTCGGGTTTTACACCATTCTGTCAGCGTAAAGCATCTTTGAAGTGGATGCAAGTGAAGCTCATGCTTTAGGGCTTGATGTTTCAGGCTTTACCACATTAATTGCCAGGAGAAAGATCGTGCCCACAGGGGCTGGGAACACTGTTGGAGGCTAGGTGTCAGCAAGGGAATCCCAGCCAGGGCAGCAGCAGGTCAGGGTCCCGAGGGAGCCAAGTGCTGCCTGGAGGAGGCTCAGAGCCAGGAGGGGTGAAAACGTGCCTGTTTTCCCTTGACCCCCCCGAAGTGTGACTCAATGTCTTTTGAAAATAAGCAGGACTGAACTCATTGAGCAAATTTCCCATTAATAGGAAAACAGGGGAGGGATTTCAAGAGTTGTCTAGACCATCCCCCTGCCCAGAGGAGGGACTAGTCCAGCTTAGATAGTCAAGGAGCAGAACTTTTTTATCCTAACTGCCCTGCTCCTTTTACAGACTGATTGGCATTCAGAGCCCACCTTGCCTGCTCTTGGCCCCTCTCTGTTAGGAGAGCTGTAGAGCTCCACCTCTGAGTGCTTTCTGGATGAGACTCGGTGATTAATTGAAGAGAACGGCAGACTTGGCTATAGAAAGGCAGAGCTGGAGGCGGGGATCCTGCTATTCACCCTCTACATCTGGACAAGCTGCTGCCTGTTTCCATCAGTTTTTTTTCTGCCTCATTTTCTTCTACCTCATTTAATCCCCCTCCCAGTGTCCTGAGGTCATTAGATTGGAAATGCCAAGTGCAGCTTGAGGCAGGTACGTGGCATTCATTAACTCCAGCTGGAAGCCAGGCAAAACATGTAATTTGATAAGAATGTATTTGGGAAGGAGCCATTACCAGGATTCATAGGTGCCCATCAGCCAGTGATCGCTGTCTGGTGTTAATGAGTGTGCTTCCTAAGCCAGCTGGATTGTTGCTGGTGATGTCAGCGAAGTCCTGATCGCATCCAAAATCCTTAATCTGTTGTATTTACAGTGCTTACAAGCAAACACCACGCACGTGGTGTGTGGAGAGGATGTGGGAGCCAGTAACGTTGAGGTTGGAGGGAGAACGTGACACGTCTGACTTTGCTATTTAAAACTACTGCTGCATGTTTAGCCAGTTCAGTGGGAGCCCTTACACCCTGCAGCCTGGCAAAGGTACGTGTTGAGCAGTCGCTGGAATGGGGAGTGTAACGGCCAGCCCCAGCATGAGGATTTCTGAGAAATTTCCTTTCTTGCTGATTCTACAGCTTTGTAACACAGAACTGTGGAAATAACTGGCAAACAGCAGATGTCGTTTGGGGAATTGGTTCCGTATCCTCTCCCCTGCCCTTGCAGCTGGCTCCAGCACTGTGTGGCCCGCGGTGTTTGTCACCCAGTGCCAGGGACCTCCACCAGTACCCACAGGCACAGGAGTTACGCCCTGACACACGGGGCTGTACTGTGCTCACGTACAGCAGCCTCGCTGCCCTTTGGAATCAGATGAAAAAATCTTCTAAAGGGGGTTGGCAGTGACAAAACACAAGGGAGGAAATGCCTCTTTCCCTGGGCTTGCCTTACCCCCGCAGAGGAGATGCCGAGGCCCCAGTTATTTGCTGGTCATTACGTCTCTAGCCTCACACTGTCCCTTGGGAGACAGGGCTGCTGCCTTGTCCCACCGTCAGCCCTGTCACAGGATGATGGAACGCTTCTCCTTGAAAAACACCAAATTCCCCCCCTTCCCCAGCCACTGAGTGAGATCCTTTTTGACATCTACCACATCAGCTTTGTTATCACACTGGATACTGCTTTGCCTTGGGTGTAAATGGTTGGGTTTGCATCTCTTTGGCTCCACAGCCACATCAGCGAGTGATTTCAGCTGGCCTGGCTGCCGTGTTCGTGGCTTAGCCTTGTATTACCAGTGTCCTGTGGGAGTGAGACGTCCAGCACACATATTTGGTTTCCATTTGTGTACATTTTTTCTTAGTAAGTTCACTTCTTTGGGATATTTCCTGTTTCTGCCTTTTATGCCTATTTAGGAGTGTATTGCTCTGATTTAAGCCTTTGAGGGAATGAAACATCCTGATTTTAATATCAATTAATCTCTAAGGCTCTTGTCTGCAATGGGTTTTCTCACTTTGCCTTATTCTAGTCATAAATCTGTGCTGAAGACAACTCATGGCCTGAATCCATGCTTGCCTTTGAGGTTTCATTTGTGACTTAGGACATTGCAGAGCTCCGGGATTTATTGGTTTGTTTCACCCGGTTCTTCTCCAAAAGCGTCTTCCACGGTGTCTGAGCGATAGCTCTGCTGATGTGGCCGTTCCAGGTGTGTTTCCACTGGTTGATCAGATGAGCACTTCTCCAGATTTTTTGTTTCCAAAGTTGGCAGGTTTGCATTTGACCCCAAGTGTGTGTTCAGAAACTGTCCTAGCTTTCCAGCCTTGTTTCTGCTTCCTTTCTGGAGCTTTGAGGTGTGTCGTCTTCAATTCCTTGTATTGCAGGGCTGCAGCAGCGGTGGTGGTGACACGAGATGTCAAGGGAGATGGGTACGGCTCTTGCTAAAACCTGGGAATCTCATGCCCCTCAGGCAGGAACCGTGGGATGATTTGTGTCTGTGTGTTATTTGTGCAGTGCATGGTAGGGCCCGTGTTTGATCTGTGATATTACCCTCATCCCTGGGAAGCCTCCTGTGTGCGGGTAACACCCAGCTTATGGGCAGCAGAGGGTATTGGTGACTCCAGTGCTCTGTGCAGCTTCCATAAAGGCTGGTGATACACAACCTTTTTGGTGTTTCCAATATCAGGGAGGAATAAAATCCTTGTCTCACCTTGCACTATTATACAATTTCACGTGCCGGCTTCCTGCCCAGCTTTGTGCTGTCTGTTTGGGTACATAAAACTGGCTCTGTAGAGTCAGGCTGTTGCCTCCTTCCCACAGGAATGAGGGGTTTCGTCGTTGCTGGAGGCTGCGAGAGGGGAAACCTGAGTCGCAGGTTGTCCTCCTACAGCTCCTGTAAAAATAGATGCTGGGTTTGGGGGTGCAAAGGGCCAAATGACTCCTCTTGGTCGCTGTATTGACAGCAGCATAAACATCTTATGAAGTCTGCCAAGAACTCATCGTGAAGGGGGGGGAAGACTTGTGCCCTTTGCTCAGTCTGTTACGAGTTTACTGATGGCATCTTTTGCCTTATGCGCATTCAAAAGCAATTTCTACAGCATGGTGGACATCGGTCAGACCCCTGTGAGTGAGGACCCGGCTGTGCAGGGATGTTTCTGGCTGGTGGCCCTCAAAGGGTGCTCACCTCTCACTGTCTGTGCTGCTGAGACGTGGGTGGCCTTTGGCACAGGGCTGGCTCTGCATCCTCAGGGAGATGTTTCACTCCATCTGTTTTGTTCAGTGACCTAGGAGGGAAAAGAATGTGGAGGCTCAAAAAGATCTGTGAGGTATCACACTTGGAAAACCAGGAAAGGTTATCAGTATCAGAGTTGTTGTTGGTAAAATTGGATTTTATTTGTCTAGGCTCTTCTACGCTGCTTATCACTATGGCATGAGAGTGCTTCTCCATCACCGGTTCCGTAACGTGACTGATGTGTCACAAGTTGTTTGTTCCTCCTCTCCCGGGGGAAGACAAGGTGCTCCACAGGGTACCCCGGGAGGTGCCCAGGGGTTCTGTGCGGCTGGAGGCAGGGCCGAGCATCACGGACAGGCACTGCCGGTGACCTACCTCCTGCTGGAGAGCTGCTCTCTTACCTGCGTGCCGTGGTGGGGTGCTACGCTGAGGTGGTGTTCCCATGTGCTTCTAATTTGTGGTGTAGTTTTTTTTGGAAGGAAAGGCCAGGAGAGTCTCGGTGTCTGTGGTCTGTGACACCAGCCCCCTTCCGCCAGCTTTTCCTTCGGGAGAAGCCTGCTCCCGGGGCCCGCTTGCTCTCGGGACCCACTTGCTCGGCCCTTAGTTGTTTTTTTTCTCTAAGAAAGCACTGGAAATGTTAACGCCAGGTTTCCCCAGCCGCTGTCACACGGGCGGTGCCCCTCGGGTGCCTCTCCCGCCTCAGCGGGGCTCTCTCCGGGGCGCCCTGCAGCTCCGTGGAGCCGGGGCGTGATGAGGGGTCTCGGGTGGGCGCCGGGCCGGGCTGTGGGGGGTGCCGGCCGCCGTCCTCCACGCGGGGCCCGGGCCCCTCCGGAGCGGCGGGCGGGCGGGC
>JAOXNO010000016.1:5429429-5456679 GCA_028565335.1 Limnodromus scolopaceus
GCCTGCCGCCCCCCCCGCGCCCTGCGGCCCGCGGGCCCGGCCCGGGCTGGCAGGCGGCCTGCGGCCCCCCCCTCTCTCTTCCCTCCCTTCCCTCCCGGGGCAGTGCGGCTGGGCCCCTTCCCCGTCCCCTTCGCGGGGGTCGGGCCCCCTCCCCATTGCCCCCGGGGCCCGGCTGAGGGGGGTCTGGCAGCCCCCTTCCCCTCTCAGGGCTGGCAGGTGGGGTGGGAGAACCCCCTCCGCATTGCCAGAGTGGGGCTGACCCGTCTGCCCCCCGGTGCTCGGGGCTGAGGGCAGGGGGTGTCCCCCGGGACAGGGAGTTGGCGTCGGGGCAGGGGGTGTCCCCCGGGTGGGCAGCATTGGCAGCGTCACGGTCATGGCAGCGGGTCACAGGTGTCTGCAGGACCGGGGGGAGGAGGAGGGTGCTGGGGCTGGAGAGGCTGGGCCCGGGCCAGGACCGTCTCTGCCAAAACACTCCTGCGTGGCTGGAGGGGCCGGGGACAGCGGGGCCTTTGTCTGAGCCCTGGGGTGCCCACTGGCCCGTCCCCGGGCACCCGCGGCAGTTCACAGGTGTCCAGGGACCACCATCGCCTTGTTCCCCGGCTCTCCTGAGCTGGGTCGAGCAGTCTGTCCAGCTGCTTTTACTGGGCAGGGGGGAACCTGTGTACAGAAAAGCCTGTAAAACCTGCTGTGGGGTGGGCAGCCTGGTCACGGGTCTCCCAAAAATCTGTGTGAGCGAGTCCTGGGTACAGCCACATAATTTCCCTTGCCCAGAGGATGTTGCATCTCTCCACGGAGGTGACAGGACACCCACGTCATTTCCACTGCATTTCAGGGGACGTGTGTCTGTCCCCACTCTCTTGGGGTGGCCTTGTCCATTGAGGAGCCGGGGCAGGACCCCGGGTGGCTGCTCTCCCCTGGGGAGGACGGGGTCTTCGTTCTGGGGGCACAGCTTGGTGCCATCGCTCACGGCAGGGAACAGGCATCCTGCTCTCGTTACGGGCTTTTAACAAGTTGTTGCTGTGCTCTCTTTATGGGCTGTTTATGAATTGAAACTGTTTGTTTGATGGGCTTTTATGATACTGATTCTGATGTTATATGTACATGAGAGGCAGAAATGTCTCCTCCGACGTTGTTTTCCTCCTCCTGAAGGGATAGATGGGCTGTGTTAAACTTCTGTGTCTTATCATTAATGCATAGTTTTACAGTCAGGGCTTCCTAATTGATGAATCTTCTCTAAAGCTAATGTTGATGCTCCATGCTGAGGAGCAGTGCTCTTGTGGTGGGTGTCTCTCCCAAGGGGTTCTGCGCTGCGAATCTCGTGCCTCTCCCTTGGCGTGTTGTGCTGGGCTGTGAGCTGGACGTTCTGGATGGTGGCTGCTGGCTCGTGGTGGAGGTAACATGGCGTGTTGGGAACTGCCGTGCCAGAGCGCCACGGGGAGAAGTCTGAAATGACACATCTCTAGGCTATTGGATGCTTCTGCTTCCAATGGACTGGTCTGAGTTCTGAGGAGTGATATTGTAGTTCCTGCCTGTGGGTGGGAGGAAACACAGGTCCCTGGGTTCCCAGTGGTGGATGGCAGTGTTTCTGTCCTCCTTCTGGAGTGTCTGTCCTGGCTAGTAATGCCAAATCTGCGCTGGAAGATAATGGACCTCCTTTGTCTCAGTCTGAGTGCGAAGGAGAGGGGAGAAACGAGTGACCTCTTTCAGCTCATCCAGGCACTTCCATCTTTTGGGTTGGAATGTGTGTGCTTTGGACACTCCCTAATGAACAGGGATACGAGGCAGAAATGGGGTGTTACTAGAAACAACTAACTGAAAATTCCTGAATGAACATAATTGTATAGTGATGGGTACCCTGGAGGGATTTGTATGGTGTGGATTTTCCCCTCCTGTTTGTGGCCCTGGGAGGCCTCATTATAAATTCATAAGGAAACCGTCTGCCCCTGCCAGAGGCAAGGACTGTGGGTTTTGCTGCTTGGTCTCTTCCCTCATCCTTGGTGTCACATCCGTGCTGGAAGTTCTAGCCACACTTTACCAGTTTTTAAAGGAATTCTTCAAGTGTCTGAACACTTTGGTTTGAATTTTCTGGGGAGATGCAATGTTTGGTTAAGATAATTCCTTTGTTCAGCTCATGAAAAGCACAGCACTGCCTCACCCATATTTCAACAAATCTGGGACAATCATTTCAGCAGAGTAAAGAGGGGTTTTGCAGTTATTTCCTCCATATGAAGAATAAAAAGAGGAAAGTGTAGCTAATGTTGCCTCTTGTAGTGCTTTCTTTTCAGAAAAAGGAAGTTTGAAACATGACTTTGTAGGTTTTGCATGTCTCGATTGTTCTCATTTCTCAAGCTAAAACTAAAAGAAAAGGAAAGTTTATTTGCTCAACTCTACCAAGTTCTGTGACTGAATGTATGTTGCGTGGTTTCCTTTGGTGGTCAAATTTAAAGATAGCGATGTCTCCGAAGAGGAGCATTCCCACAAGCTCAGCTGTGTGAAGCGAGTCTGCACAGCGCGTCCCGGTGAGACAAATGGTCTCGCACCAGAGGACAGTGTGGCTTTGCCCCGTTTCTCCTTGTAAGGAGGGGCCAGGGTGGAGAGGAGGTGTTGACAGAGAAGGGCCATAGTCCTTGTGTGAAACAGGAGTGTCTGTTGTCTTGCTGACAAATCAGCGTGGCTTTAGGAAGGGCAGAAGGAATGGTAAGAGTCTAGACAGGAAACACTGACAGCATGGGTCAGGATTTCAGCAAGAGCGAGGTAAGACTTGTCGAGGAAATATTGCTGTAGAAGAGCTCAATATCCTCATTAACGGCCAACCACCCCCGGGAAGATACTAAGAGAAATTACATTAACTGTTCCTGCCAACTTTAATGTTAAACAAATATTCCAGGTGAGCAATAAATCAAGTAGATGAATTTGTATCTCTTGCCATGATACTTGGTCATCTTTTCCTACCCTCTAAAAAGGCACCCTCACATGAGACCCCACTTGGGCTGAAGGTTTAGAGCAAGGAGGGAGGAGATGGAAAGGAAGGTCACCAGGAGTCCCTCCCTGTACAGAACACCTGGGCAGGTGTTCCCGGTGCTGTGGAGATGGAGCACCACCAACCCTCTCTAGCCTTTGCGGTATGGGAGGAACTCAAACTGCGGCTTCATAGGAAACATCCCAAATTTTAGCAGGAGATTTGTTAGCTTGGTGCTTTTTGTAAATCTCTAAAAATTTTTAAGTAGACTTGGATAATATTTACATAGTAAAATGAAAGAGATTTTTGCTTCTAGTAAAGCAAAGAGTAAATCTTACCACAGCTGTGATCTTAGCGGAACGGTCAACTACACCTAAAAATGCCTTTCCTGGTACGTAATTGGTTGAAGAATTACACTGAAGAAGTGATTGGTGGTTACGTGTTGTTCTGGAAGGACATCTATACGCCAGTTCACAGAAGTTTCTCCTCAAACAGGTACAGCAAAGTCCTTTATGGTTTTGAAAATGGGGTACAGAGGATGCATGTGGCGTGTGTGGCTGATACCCTTCCAGTCAGATGGGATTCAGGCTCCTAAAGAAAAGGACTGGCAATGCCCAATGTGGGCATATGAGAGAAATATCCCTTGGAAAGATGTGGCTTTGGAAGGATGGGTGCAAAGTGTTCCTCTGAGATGGAGATAACTGTCTGCATGAGTACGAGAGGGTGAAGAACAGGTGTGGGAACATGTTGGCAGGAGGGGAAATGAGTGTTGGAGTAGGTGGAACGACAAGTGAATCAGCTGCGCTGCGGTTGTGGAAGGAAGATTGACCTGTGGAGGTACAGACACACACACAGCGTGCGAGGCCTCGCTGCATGCCGGTTTGGACCCTTTTCCAGGGTGGGTGCCCTCTCACCAGAGAGTAGGGCCAGTAGAAACTAATGTGAACGGTCAGAGATGTAAGAAATAGGGTCCACGAGGAAATAGTGAATATTGGCTGTTACTTAGTTGAAGGAGAAGGGAGGGGAGTGTGACAGCACACTCTGGAAATCTAAAAATTTGCAGCTGGATGGAGGGGGAGTAAATTGTCCACTTCCTTTGGGGATTAGAGGTAGGGCTCAAAACCCAGCGAGGGGGATCTGTGGGACACCAGGGATGCAGATCCCAGCCCACCCTGGAACTCGGGGATGAAGGAGACGGCGTGGGAGGCTGTTGGCACTTCTGGTGAGCAGGCTGCTGCCTGAGTGGTGAGTGATTGGTGCAGCTGACCTCATCTATTAATTGTAATCAATTATAGCAATGGTTAATTTAATGGGTTTGTGTATTTAATGCTTTAGCAATATGCATCTTTTGACTCGGATGCGCACACAGGGAATAGAAGATTGAAACTCATTGCTGCTGGCTGATGCTCTAGGTTTAGTATGGTTTTGGTCAAACCTTTACATTTACAGTAAAATAGCTAAAAGTCGCAGGGGTGGCTGCAGGCACAGGACAAATCCAGAGAGTGTTAGCAGTGCCTTACCTGTCTGGTGCTGGGTTTTTCCTGGCTCTGTTTCCACTCTTGCTTGGGCGTTAAGTTGAAGTAGGTGAATACAAGTAAATGGTTGTACTGGGTGTCCTCTCCTTGGGTTTCACTGTGAGCAAATTTGGGTGATATCAGAGGAATTTTAGTGTTTTTCATATTGTACAGAATGATGCTCTTTGGTATCACTTGGGATGTTGTGGGGGATCCCAAAGGGGTGGTCAGAGCCGAAACGGACCACACGGCCAGTGCTGGCCATCCCAGGGCGCTGCTGGTCCCTGTGGTGCTGCAGCTGGGATGGTTCTGAGCCCCGTCCCCACAAATCCAACCCTCCTCGGTGTGAGAAGGGTTTCTGCACGTTCCTTGTTAGTGTCTCTCTGCAGCCTGAGCTGGTCACATGCTGATGGGCTTGTTTTTATGAAATTAGTTTGGTTTGTGGTGGAATAGTCTACAGCCTAAACGTTCCTGTCTCTTTTCTTTTTTTGGTTTCCATTGAGGACTCTGTCTTTAACCCCGCTTGAGTGGGCTTGGGAAAGCGACGCGGGGGGTGATGACTGGGGTGAGGTGTTTGGTGTGGGCGGCTGGAGCTGTATTTTTGTGGCTGAGCCCAGGGTCCATGGACACAGCAAGGTCTGTGAGGGCAGGAGAAGCCGCTCTTGCTGGATGAGCGGGGAGGGGATGCCCTGACAGCTCATCCCGGCTCCGGGGAGCCGTAGCGGCTGTGACACCGTTCGGGGGTTTTCAAGCTTCTGCACGCCGTGGAACGTGCACGAAATTCCTACTGTGGATTTGGGGCGGAGAGGGGATGATGATTCACATCTTCCTAGTTGCCTCTGATGCTTGGTAATTAAAGGCAGCCCTTAATGAGACAAGATAAATATAGTGGATGCAGTTGTTTTTTTTCTCCTTGGAAATGCAATCTCGCCCGGTGTCACGCCCTGGAATGACTGATAAGAAGCGTATTTTCAGCAGTGACATGTAGCACACCCAGACAGCAGCCTCGGCCAGGGGCAGGAAGCACCTGAGAACAAGAAATCCTGTAAGTTACTGAAAAATTTATGGCGAAATACTGTGCTAGAGAACCGTGCTTGTTATATTGCTATGAAGTTTCTCCAAAGGGGGTGGAGAAAAAGCCACAAAAAACAGTGTATCTTAGGAAAACTGCATATAAATATCTTCAAACATCATATGTGGAAAGCAGCTGAGTATCTGGGTTTGGGTTTTGCTGTCACTTTTGCCTTTCTTTAGTTGCTATCAATTAAACCTCCTTCATTTTGTACTCAATTGTACAGGTGAGTTCTCATGGGTCGTTTCCGTCTTGACCTGAGGGTGGGTGGCATCTTGCTACCCATGTGGGTGCAGGAAGGTATCTGATAGTGTCTCTGCAGCATGGTGGGACCCAGCGTTTATCTGGACTGCTGCGATACCTGCAAACTGCCTCATCCTTGCTGGAATTTTTGCCTTCTGCTAATTAGGTCAGGCTGGGTACGATTTTCTTCCCTGGGTGAGATAAGGTCTGAACGTGTCCATCCCGAGAAGGGGCGTTGGGTGCTGGGTGGGACTGGAGGTGGCTGGTGTGTTATCGGATTAAGGACATATCCTTCAAGATTGGTGTTTTTCAGAAGGAAAAAGGCCCTTCCCCAGCAGCAGCCTTTGTAGGGGGAAGATTTGGGGCAGGGTTGTTTTCTCACATGTTCTCATTCCTGCTTCATTGCACTCGTCCCTTTCACTGGATTTGGGATTAACGAGTCCGCTGCCCCCTTTGAAGGTTTCTGGTGAGGCGTGAAATGCGGTGTGGGGCAGCCAGCACGGGCAGAGGCTGGGTGTGAGCCAGGGTCAGTGCCAGGGAGAGACCTGCGGGGGGATGGCCCTGAGGAGTCTGCTGTGCTTCCAGGGGGGGATCCCACAAAACAGAGTCTCTTCTGTACATCATCGATTGGATCTGTACTGAAAGATGGGGAGAGAAAGGGTGTTTTTGCCAGAAGAGAAAAGAGAACTGAAAGTTAAAGGCAAGCTATTTGCATTAAGTTCCAACTTCTAACGTGAAGGCTGCGTTTCACTTTTCCATTGCGCTCAACAGCGAGGCGGTGCCTCCCGACCCTGACCGTTGAGCTTGTTGTGATAGGAAGCACTTTGTTAATCAAGACAAACAGCCCTCCTCCTCTGAATTTTTCCCACAATGAAGGGAAGAATAAGGCATTGTACCTGAAATCAGCTCCCAAACCGGGTGTAGTGGAGGGAGGGGGGGAAGGAGAGGAGAAGGTGGGGGCGAAACTGTCAGAGTTCTCGGAAGGTTGAAAATTGTGTTCTTTTGGTGCCGTTTCTCTAAGAAGCTGCCCCTCAGAGTTTGCACTTTTCTCAGAAATCCCTCCCATTTTCGCTGCCTTCGGACGATGATTCACTCCTTTGTCTTCTGCTTCCAACTGCTTTTGGGGAGGCTGCTTTCTGAGCACCGCCGGGACCAGCCGTGCCCTGATGTTTCTGTGGCCTGTGTCCTACGAGAGTCTCCAGAGCTCTGTCCAGACGTCACAGTGTCACATCCCCGCTGACCAGGGCCCTTCTGGAGGCAGTGACAAGTGTGGAGCAGTGATGTGTGGGAGCTCGGGGCCAGAGACGAGCGAGATGCGTGGCTGGAAATGACAGCGATAGAGAAGCGATTTGCCGCACTGTGCTTTTGGTGGCTCATCACAGGGAAGGAAATAGCCCTTCCCTCCTGCTCTCAGGCCAAGGAGGTATTGACGCTGTACGTTCTGCAGCCTGGGAGCGTCACCTCCTGCTGCCGGGGAGCGCTCCCGAGCCAGGCACAGACCCGTGATTGGGAAAGTCATCCACATCTGCAATTTGTTATTGTTTACAGTCGATATAGAACAGTTGCTTGCAAAATCCAATGCTTTATAAAGGAAATTTGGACCATGGACTTCTGTTTGGTTGTTGTTCAATCAGAGGTTTTGGCGGATGTTGCACTCACAAATTGTTTATAAAGTCATCTGCAAAGAACCACTTTGTTACATGCCTTTGTTTCACCTCTCTTGTTTTTATAAGGCCCTTAAGAGCTCTCTAAGAATGCAGTGAGCGGTGCTGGCCTCGTGTCAGGCCTCCAGCCATGATGTTCTCAGCCCGGGTGTAAGGCTGGGCTGGGCTGGGCTGGCTTTGCGTGGCTGGGCCACCAGAGCAGGAGCTGGTCTGGAGAGGCTGCGTGGGGCCAGCAGAGCAGGAGCTGGTCTGGGGAGGCTGCGTGGGGCCAGCAGAGCAGGAGCTGGTCTGGGGAGGCTGAGTGGGGCCAGCAGAGCAGGAGCTGGTCTGGGGAGGCTGCGTGGGGCCACCAGAGCCAGAGCGGGTCTGGAGAGGCTGTGTGGTGGAGCTGGGCAGTTCTGCAGTGTGGCAGCAGGAGACACCTGATTTTGACACCCTCTTTCTGTGCGTCCTTGAAGAAGGTCTCTCTGTGCTGACCTGCTTTGTTAGATGCTCTGATTCCTGCTGGTGGAAGGTGGTGCTGTATGAGATAGATACATGTGGGACAGTAATTGGAATGTGAAGTTTTCCATTTGAAACCTTCTGGTGAATTTGATGTCTTTTTGGCTGTTTGTCTGTTGGTTTTTCTGGCCTTTTACAGACAATCGGAGCGCACTTTGCTCCAGGGTTTGCTCTGTGTTCTCCTGTCTGCATCAGGCTCTGGCTCTTTCTAGAGAGCTCTTTCAGCTCTCCGAGCGCGTGTGGTGCCTTGGCAGTGCTGTGTTGTTCCTTAAAAGCAGAGCTTGTGAATCCATGGTAAGAAATGACGCCAGCCCAGTGGCAGAGGGATCTGCCCCGTGCAGCACTGCAGACCCGTGCTCAGCAGCCCAGTTCCAGGGCTGTGTCAAACTGGAGACCTAAACTGGAATCACAGGCTGCCCCTTCCCACTGAAGGGGCATTTTCTGAAATAGCGTTTTCGTCCTTCCGACTGCTGTGTTTATTTAGCCGGTGTTTCTGTTCCGCTTTCCAGGGTTCCAGCAGGTTTCCCAGTTGTCGTCCTATGAGGTTGTAACCCCGCAGAGGTTGGGAAGAGAACGGCGAGAGGCTTTCAATGTCTCCTCAGTGCAGGTACTGGGCAGTCCTAAAAACCCCTTCAGCTTAGTGTCTACTTCCTAATGAGGAGCTACCCAAAACTGACCCCAAGTTCTCACAAATCACTGTCAGACTCCTCGAGCAGCGACCCAGTGCCCCTCTCACACACGGCATTACCCCCAGCACTGCCTTTACCCGAGGTGCCGTAGCTGCCTCCCTGCTCCAGAGGTTACGAGTTGCAGTGATGGATGTTTGATCTGTGTGTAACAGTCGTGTAATGAGAGTTGTGAAGCGCTGGAGTGAGTTTCAGAGAGGTGGTGGAATCACTGTCCTGGGCAGGGGCTGGATCAGCCGACCTCCAGCGGTATTTCCAGCCTGTGCTATTCCGCTGCAGCCACGTAACTAAGGACTGCATGCTTCATGGTATTTGGATTAGACCAACTGTGTGTAGTCACAAATCTTATAATCATTGGCAGAATTTAATATTAACAACAACGCCTTGCAGTTTATTGCAGCCGTTGACTAGTTCTCCTGCTGTGATATTTAATGTAGGGGTCAGGGGACTGAGTTTATCCACTAAATATTTAAGGGACCCAGTTGCTGTGTGCAGCACTGGACTCACACAAGGCTGTGGAGGCACTGGCTCGCTGTGGATCCTCAGTAATAAAACTGTAGTGTCCTTTCCTAGCTGTAACTAAGCGTTTTTCTGTGGAAGTCTTACAAACAAATAATAAGAAAACCACAAAGCTATTTTGAAACAGCTTCCTTCATGTGACTTTTCCCCGGGTACACGGGAAGGGATGCCAGGTTCCGGAGGTAGGGACATCTATAAAATAGGTCTCAGGCTCACCCACACGTGGTTGTTCCTGCTGTGGGGCAGCCGGCAGGATCGAAGGCTCGGCAGGGGCTCTGCTCCCAGCAGGGAAAGGGCACAGACTTGTCCCCAGTGATGGAGATGACAGCAGTGGTTTGAATACTGCAGTCGGATGGTGATGGAGCTTTCAGAGACTGCTTTCTGCTGATCTTTTGTTGATGTCAAAGAACGTTTTATTCATGAACATAAGTAAAATGCAACTTTTTTTCTATTCAGGACAAGGTATCGTATGCTATTGAGATAGAGGGAAAAGAATACACGATTCATCTAGAAAAGAACAAGTAAGTGATGACTTTCTTTATTAAATTCCATCCGTTGTGTCTGACTAACGAGCAGGCAAGTCGCACGTGAGTTCCAATTCCTGAGGTTCTTTACGAGAAGCGCAGTACGTGCTGGCGCTCAGAACCCACAGAGCGAGACGGGGAGAGAGGTTGAGGCAGAGCCAGAGCTCTCTGAACTCTGTCCCCCGTGGTCACCCCCTCGGAGAGGGAGGCAGCACTGGGCTCAATGGGGACCTGGGCAACCCTTGACATGACTCTCTCTGTTCACATCTGAAAATAAACAAACTGAACTATATTTCAAGTAAATATTTTCACTTTCTTCTGGGTTTTGTTTATTGTTTCAGATTTTTTTTTTCCTGTCTCAGTAGCGGGAGAATACTGATAAATGAGGAAGCTGACTTTATATCCAAGGCCTTCGTGTTCATAACTTACAGACAATACAGATGTTTTGTTTCAAATACAGAGTTTAATTTTTTGAAGTGCTACTTGCGGTAGCAGCAAGTGACCATTTATTGGACGGAACTGTTTAAATGTACGAGCCCTGGGGATCTCTGGCTGCCACTTGCTGAGCCCCTGGCGCTCACAGACATGGAATTCAGCCACGCTGCATCCAGGGATGTGCCCGTAGGAGCCAGCAGTCCTGGGAGACTTCCCAGTGCTCTTCCTGCAGAGCTGGGGAGCAGAAGGCATGTGCAACAGACAGAGTGCTGTAATCTATTTATTTATTTATTTATTCACTAAAGCAAGCTTTTAGCACAATTTAATGGGTTTTGGTGCTTGTTATACTTATCCAGCGTCTGGTGATTGATTTGATTTCATTAACGGTTCCGCCATTCTGATATCTTGGATTTGGCTGTGGAAATGCGCGATTTTGTTGTTAGTTTGGGGGGAGGTTTCCTTTTGAATGTTTTCCTTGTTTAATTGCAATTTATGTATTTGTGCCAGTTTTGATTAGGATCACCTGACTGCCCTGCTGTAGCGTCATGGTCACTTCATGGAATTCCTCTTGTATTCCCTTTCCCTGCAGGGAACTGCTGCCCAAAGACTTCACCATTTATACCTACGATAAGGAGGGGAAGTTGCAATCTGAAGTGCCAGATATCCAGGTAGGATTTCTTTCTTTTTATACCCTTTTTGGCAGAACCCTGAGCATCTGCAGGCTGAGGGAGTTGTGCGTTACAAAATGATAGTGGTATTTTTCCCTGGTCACTTTCTAGTGCCGGGCTCACACTGCGCTTCCTGTGGAGAAGCCTTGATTGAGCTTGTAACAGACCCATATTTTGTTACGTGGAGGTGATTGCTCTTTAATTAAAAGCTTCTCTCTCAAAAGGAAATGCTCTTCTTTGCTGCCTGGTATCTTGTTATCTGAGAGGGGTGCTGTGGTATCACTGCGGTGTCGCTGCTGGACACGGGTCTGGCTTCTCTTGGGGACCAGGACGTGGAGCAGAACTGGGGTGACGGAGTATAGAGCTGTTACTTTTACCCACAGTGGTCTTCCAGATTGTTCCACAAGTGAAAACAAACAGTCAGCTGTTGACCCATCTTTTCGGTTGTGTGAGGCTGGTTGTCAGTGACTCTGAGAATTTTGGAGCCTTTACAGGCTATCTGTTAGTCCAGAAATTTGGGAGCTCCTAGAAGGGGTGGATGAGATCAAGTCTGGAGGAGCTTTGAGAAGGATGTTATCTGCGTAGCATCAGAGTTACTCCACTGAAAAAGCAGTTGCCGCCCTCTTTTTCTGTACAAGCAGCCTGCCTGGTAGATTGCCTTTGAAAATCTAATTGCTTCTGTAGAGTAAGAGTAAAAAGCAGCTCGTGTGGTACAAAAAGCATGAGCGTATTTCTAATGGCTCACTCTCCTGATGTATCAGCGTTGTTCCCTTGAAAGGGAAGTGTTAGTCATACATGATTCATAGGATCTTGTTTTTGAAACGAGAGCACCTGAGTCAAGTGTGTATTTACTTCCCAGTTAAAAGTGATTGACTAAGAGGAAAAATGCTTTTTCTGCACCAGGTGGTGAAAGCCACAGTGGCCCTGCAGGATTAGCACATGCCTTCAGTGCTTTCTATGCTCCTTGCTGAGACAGCAGCCGACACCATCTACCTGACCTCTATCGTACCATTCAAAAATGCACCTGCTAGAGAAAACGGAGTGATTTTTCTCCATACCGCCACCTTGTCTAGTTTCCAAAATGTGGATATAGAGGACAAAATGGCAGTGTTCTGTCTGGTCGGGCTGATGGGGATGTTCCTTGCAAGGAGAAAGCTGGCAGCCCGGTGGTGGGGACAGCAGGGAATCCCTGCCCTGTGCTGCAGAGAGGTTCTGCACGAGTCAAACCTCCTACAGGACACCCTTCTGGAAGCCTGGATGGTGTTTTGGCCCAAATCGGCAGGGAGGGGCTGGCCTCTAAATGCTTGAGGCAGGGTGGAGGGCAGGAGTTAAGAGCGGGATGGCTCTTGGACAAGTGAATAAATCCAGTTGCTTGATAACACTGGAGCCCTGCTCGTGGGTGTTCATAGCGTGTTGGCAGCACCAGCTCCACACCGGCAAGGGGTGGAACAACAGAGCGGGCCAGTGGGATGTGTGGCTGGAATGTTTCGTTAGCTGCTGGCCACAGGGAGCTGAGGAGAGCATCTGCCTTACGGGATCGGGAGGTGGGGATCCAGCTGGGGGGCTGCGCCCCTGGCATCTCCATCAGCTCTGTGTGTATGAAGCCTTGTGGTATGAAGGTGAGGGAGGGAATTGTTAGATGTGAGGGAAACGCTGTTATACTAACAGCTGGAGGCGTGTTTGAAGCTATAGACTGCAGACAAAAGGCATGTGGCAAAATTTATCTTAAAGCATATGATGTTGTTGGGGTGTAACTGCTGCTGGTCCATGGCTGGCACAGCCCTGACACGATGGGAGATCACACGTGTGGAATATCTGTGTAACACCCCCTTGTTTTCCCACGCAGGATCACTGCCACTACCAGGGACACGTGGAGGGGACCCTGGACTCCGTGGTTGCTCTCAGCACTTGCTCAGGGCTCAGGTAGCACAGCTCCTCGTGTGTTTTCCCTCTGTCACCCGCATCTCGCAGCTCAACCTGACACAAAATCCTTGCCCTGCTTTAACCACCGCTCAGCCAGGCAGGAATTCACTGCCTGGGGCCCAGCTGCAGTAGTGTGGGCCTTTGTGCAGTCTTCCTGTGGTTAATATATATTTGAAACACCATTAAATAAGGTGCATTTTATTATCGGAGTACAGTAAGTTGTTCTTTGATACCAATTTTGGCTTATTTTCTAATTTGGGTAGATGGTCACTACAAAGCACATAGTGCAAAAGTGGAAAGTGAAACACTAGTCTGCAAATTTTACAATGTTGGCCCTAAAGCTTGGAACTTCAAATTTGATTAGAAATTTTTTGTGCTTTGGGCTGATTTCTGTATCTTTTGGGTCTTGATTTTTTTCAGTGCCATGCCCGGCACCAGAGGGGCGATAGTAATTGAACTGAAGCGTTTCTGCATAAGGCCTGTGACAGAATTCCTTGGGCATTGCAGGCTCTCACCAAAACTTTTAATTTGCTGTATTTGTGAAGGCCCTGCCAGGGAGAGGCTGCTTTCAGGCTTGAAATGAATCACACTGGTTTGCAGACACGGGGAGATAGACATGCCTGTAGTTATCAAAGAATAATTGTTCCTTTGTTTTACTTTAAAAGTCTGGGTAACTCTCCTCTGGGCTTAATGCAAGAATTTCTTACACTGCCATGCTCTAGAGGTTTGGTGACGATAGGAAACATCACGTATGGAATTGAGCCCATGGATCCTTCTTCTGGCTCTAAACACCTTTTATATCGCTTGGATAACGTGAAGAGGGAGCCCACAACATGTGGGGTGACCGCCAACGACCATGACGGGGGACACACGGAGGGAGATCACCACCCCAGTATGACCCAGCTGCTGCGGGTAAGCGCTCTGCTGGTTTCTCCGCAGGCCCCTGGAACGCGTTTGCGAGTGCTCAGCTGAGGGCATGGAAGCAGCTTATCAGATTTCCTGGGGCTTAACACATACCTAAAGGCTTCTGATTCAGAGGGCTTTCTGCTCTGCGGAAAAACTCAGCTGCTCCAACAAAGCAGCTGGAATTTTCTGCTGCCTCCGCACCCAGCAGTGAGCTGAGGGGTGCTGAGATTATTCGTGGCAGAGCTGATTTGGGGCTTTTAGGGGCAGGAGCACTGCCCTCCTTGGAGACACTCATTAACAAAGTATTGCATCAGCAGCCAGGAGTGGTGTTTATTCCGTTCTCCCCACCATCAGAGTAGCAGTTTGGGGTGAAGGTCCCCGATATCGTTTAAAGACTGGCTGTACAGGAACAAGATTGCAGTAAAAGCAGGAGAAACACAACAACATTGTGTTTTGCTTCAAGGTTGTTGGTGTTTGCTCCTTAGGATCTTCCTGCTCCTTTGTAAAGGTGTGCGCTGCCTTTGCAAAGAAACCCCTGAAAAGGCCTCTTGCTTTCGAAACACAGAAAATCTTACTTTAAATTTTAGTGTGAAACACTAACAGAGAAATTGTCGTCGTGTTGGATCACACTCCTGGTGTTTGGCTGGTTTTCACCGCGGCACAGTGTGCTTTGGGTGTGTCTCAAACCACGAGTTGTATCAACTGAAATAGGACAATGTCAGGAGTTTTTTTTGTTTACACTTGAATTAATAAATTTGAAGTTGTTTAAAACTTTTTTCCGCAGAGAAAAAGAGCAGTCCTGCACCAAACGAGATACGTGGAGCTGTTCATAGTGGTGGATAAGGAGAAGGTAGGGATCGTGCGTCGCGTTCCCTTCCTTCTCCCCTGGAGACAGCTTGGAAAGCCCTTAGTCTTGGTTACTCCCACAAGGATTGTTAAAGACACTGACGCTGTAGCCAAGGCTACGCAAATATTCTAACCTAAAAGTGAATAAACATGTTCTGTGCAACACTCTCAGGGAAAGACTAAAGTGTCAGACATGGAGGGTTTCTGTCAGCAAGGGATCTAGTAATGGAAGGAGAACACGTGGCACAAACTGCCTGCGCTGTTTGCTCTTGCACATCGAGGGGCTGGGCAATAGCAAGGAAGATGCTGCTCTCTGATTAACGCCTTCTTGTCAGGAGACTTGGAGCCAGGCAAAAATGTCTTAAAATGTTTTGTTCCTTTTTCTACCTCCTGTCTTTATCTTGTCGTGATGGAGTGTCTTTGTCTCACAGTTTGAGGATTTTGGGAAGAGTGAAACAGAAGTGAGAGAGCACATGGTGCAGTTGGCCAACACCCTGGACAGCGTAAGTCCGAGCTGCCGGGGGGAACGGTGTGTGCAGAGCATCACCTCGGTTTTCTGGGGGGAACTTACACTTTAGAGTCTCTTCTCTTATCCCTCTGATGGGAATGAACTCAGGGTTTTTATCAGGGCAGGAACTAAACCTGTCCCCTCAGCCATCGTGTTGGGGACGCTGTGCTGAGGGAGTGCCTGAGGAGCTGCACCTCGATGGCTGTGTTCATTGACGGGGGCTTTGGTGAACACATCACCATGAAAGCTTTTCCACCTCTAATTAATCTGCAGTCATCATACTTGAGAATTAATTTAGGGAACTCTTCCCACCTGCATTACATCCAGTGAGTGACAGGACAGATTGTTGCAATTATTGTGATTCTTGTGTATGTGTAAAGGTGAGAGGAAAAAGCGTGTCTTCCAGTTTGACTGTTTCAGATGATGCTGTTTGTCAGGACTGAGACTCCTTTTTGTTTCTTTTTTGAATTTTCTTATAGTATGGCCAGTGTGGCAGTTAAGCATTGATCCTTTAGCTAATGAGAGTCTAAATGAAAGGGAAAACATATTGTGGTGATTGGAATTATGTACTAACTTAATAAAAGAACAAACCCAAGCAGAAAAAGTAGATTCTTGCAATAGGATACATAACACCAGACTGCTTGTTCTTATCTGAGCCTCTTCAGAAATATTTATCTTTTTTTTTTTTTTTCCTTCCCCAGATGTACATCATGTTGAACATCCGCATTGTGCTGGTTGGTCTAGAGATCTGGAAGTACGAAAACATAATTAGCACAGACGGAGGTGCTGGTGATGTGCTGGCAAATTTTGTACAGTGGCGAGAGAAGAATCTTGTTCTGCGCCGGAGACACGACAGCGCCCAGCTTGTTCTGTGAGTTGCAGCTCCTTCCCTTTGACTCTTAAGAAGCTTATTCTATTCCCGGCTGCTCTGCCGTGCTGGGGGATCCAAAGCAGCCGCTGTGTTTCAGCAGAGAATCCCCTGCAGTTTGCTGTGGTTTAGGTGCTTGGGAAAACACGCTAAGCAACTCGACTTAAGCATTTTTAAGGTTTCTGTGGTGCTTGAATTCATTGTCCTCTCTGACAGCTGTATTGCTAAATAACAAATTTTTTCTTGTCCCTCATATCCTGCAGTGTTATATGCTGTATTGTATAAAGCTTCCGTTCAGATAATCCTTGGTCAGGCTGTACACTGGCTAGACTTGTCATCTAGGGCTTTTTCCCCTTGAAAATGAGCTGAAACCTGGTGCAGAGTGTTGCGTTGTAATGGCGAAGTTGTTTCTGCAGTTGGTATCCAGAAGCTGGCTCCGTGGTCTGAGCTGTGGCATGTGACATTAATCTCTCTTTCCCCAGAGCCTTAAACTGAGCTGCTGTCCTGGCCCCGCTGCCAGGACGCCTGTCCCCAGGAACTTCCTGCCCCGCAGATAGCGCAGACCCGAGGGATCGCTGCCCAGGGCATGGGAAGGGAAAGGGCAGAGGGAGAGCAACGCAGGAGCCAGGAGCTCCTCATCATCCCCTCGGGTGATGAGGGTGAAATGGCTGAAAAAATACTCATTTTCAAAATTCTTTTGTATGAAGTAAAATGTGGTGCCTTGTGCTGTTGCACTCAAGCTTTAAGAACTGTGTAGAAACACAATCAGTAATGAGAAGGAAATGGACAAGGAAAGAAAGGTAGGGAGTCTGGCAACAGGAGAAAGGCAGGTGCGGCCAATTAAAACAGTTTATTTTAAGGGTGGACCATTTGACTTTTTATATTTAGAGGGAAGATATAGAAGAGGCTGACTTTCTCTGCAAACTCTTGTCTTAATTTAAAAGAATGAAAGAGCCATGAACAGAAAGATAAAGCTGAACTGGTCCATTCCTGCCCTTGGTGCTCCTTTGCCAGCACTGGAAAGCCGGAAGAGCAGTATTTTGTGCCCCCCAGGCAGAAGCGATGGGGGGGGGCTATTGGCAATGGGTCCGTACGTCGGGGTGATCCCCTCTCTTTTCTCTCCTGGGACTCCAGGAAGAAGAGCTTTGGTGGCACAGCTGGAATGGCCTATGTTGGAACAGTGTGCTCCAAGAGCCACGCGGGAGGCATTAATGTGGTGAGACACCTTCAGTGATACCATGAACGGGATCAAGGTGGGAGTCCTGCACTCTAGGAGTCTCCCTGGAGGTCCACAGTCTTTAATACCAAGGCTGAACTGGCTTAGTGGGGGCTTTTATGTGGTCCCCAACCATTTCTGGCACTTATATGATATCTGGATCACAACTTCCCTGCAGTCTCCGCTCCCCTCTCCTTGACATGCAGCACCGTTGGCAAAGGGACGGGATTTCTCTGCTCACGTTTTAAGTGCCCCCAGTCCTAGCAGTGTGTGGGGCTGTGGGTCTCCTCAGATCTCTCTCTGGTGTCTGCCCAACCTGCAGCCATGCCCTCCCAAAGCAGTGCTGCTGACTGCCCTCTGTGTGAAATCACAGAGCGTTAACGAACCGAGTCACTGATCTGGGATAACTGGCAATCCCAGCACTGGTTTTCTGGGACTGGTGACAGAAACGCCGGAATCGGAGTTTGCGTATTTAAGGAGATTCGAGCTGGTGTGGAGAGCTCTAGTTTTTGTGTTGATGTTACAGCTGCACTGGGGAGCAGAGGTTGGTGGGTCTTGTCCCAAAAATCTAAGGGCTCTTATCACCAAGCAAATGACATGCCCTTGGTTGGGAGACGGGCACAGCTGGTTTGAGAGTCCTGTTAATGTGGAGACAGAGCAACAGAAGTGTCTTTCTGGCACATAACTAAACACTGACTTTTTCAATGTAAGCTGTCTGTTAATTTTCTTCTGTTTTGTTCTTGTGCAGTTTGGAAGAATCAGCATACAGATGTTTGCATCGATTATGGCTCATGAACTGGGACACAACCTGGGGATGAACCATGATGACGAGCGTGTCTGTCACTGTGGAGCCAGCAGCTGCATTATGAGCTCTGGAGCATCGTAAGTAGTGAAGAAAAGGGAGAGCATTTTCCAGGGTCAAACTCCCCACCCAAGCCCTTAGTTTTCAAAGGTTGCTTTCTTCTTCAAAGTGTTCTTGCAAAGAGTCGTGTCACACTTGCAGCTCGGGCGGAAAGCAAACGTTACCCTTGTTCTGCAAACAGAGGGGAAGTTTCTGGGTTGGCTTAGTGTAAAGATGCGCTTTTGTTCTCTATTGCAGGGGATCGAGGAACTTCAGCAGCTGCAGCGCAGAGGACTTCGAGAAGCTCACCCTTAACAAAGGCGGGAGCTGCCTGCTCAATGTTCCCAAGCCCGATGAAACCTACAGCGTCCCGTACTGCGGGAACAGGCTGGTGGATGCTGGGGAGGAGTGTGACTGTGGCTCACCAAAGGTCAGTGTGGTTTCCAGTGCTGCTGGGGAGCCCTGCACCCCTCGCTGGGGAGGGCGCGGTGGGTGGTGGGGTCGGTGCATGGTGGAGGGTGGGATTTCTGGATGTTCACAGCATGTCTGTTTTCAGGAATGCGAGAGCGATCCTTGCTGTGAGCCGGGTACTTGCAGACTCCGATCCGGTGCTGAATGTGCTTATGGTGACTGCTGTAAGAACTGCCAGGTAAGGGACGTGTTACTTGGAAGTGGCTGAGAAAAGGAGAGCGTTGGCGTAGCCAGTGCATCCGTGAGGGGGAATTGTCATGCACGTGCACCAGGGCTTCAGATCAGCGCCCTTTTCTATGTGGGTCGGCGCAGTGTTTGTCTCTGCTGTAAGGTCTCTATTTGCTGGTGCAGTTTCCCCCTTATCTCTCTCTCTCTTCAGCTCCTCCCGGGAGGAACCGAGTGTCGGGCAAGTAACAACGAGTGTGACCTTCCCGAGTACTGCAACGGCACCTCCCAGTTCTGCCAGCCCGACTTCACCGTCCAGAACGGCCACCCCTGCCACAACGAGGAAGCCTATTGCTACAACGGCGTCTGCCAGTACTACGACGCGCAGTGTCAGGACATCTTTGGCTCGAGTAAGGCAGAGCACAGCGCTGCAGTTTTTCTAAGATGTAGCTAAAAGAACATACTAACTGTATTGAAAATATATTTACTTGTTTTCCTGTAACAAAGACCAGCTGGCTTTGGCAAAGAATTTGAAACCGCAGTATTTATGGCTAAGCCTTCACACATTTTCTTTTGTTACTACTAGTGATTGAAGCAGTAATTTTCTTGCACTGATCATTCCTACTATGGATTCTGGTGTATCGGGCTGTAAAGAAGCCATGAAGAAATATCTAATGGTGTAACTGACTCAATGTTAAGTGACTATTTTTCTCTCTTTTTAAACTTGGAACCTTGTAGTGCTGACATTTCCACCTCTTTATGGTCTTGATCTAGTTCTTAAGCTCCCTGTGCTGCATGGAGAACCCCAGGTTTGCAGGATGACAGGGCTGGATAAAGGAGATGTGATAATGTGAGATGTCTCTGGCCCTGTTTAACGTGTTTCCTCTCTCTGGGGCTGGGCTGTTGTTCACAGAGGCCAAAGCAGCGCCCAACATTTGTTTTGTTGAAGTGAATTCCAAGGGTGACAGATTTGGCAACTGTGGTTTCCATGGCCATGACTACAAGAAATGTTCCAGCTGGTGAGTTGAGCCCTGTGCATCAAAAAGTTCCTAAATATGTCATTGAGAATCCTTGTTTAGGTGCTGTAATATCATTTTGGGGTGTTTTAGGAGGTGGACTGGGGAGAGCCAAGTTATTCCATAGTCTAACCTTATTGACATGCGCGATAGTGCTTTTTCTCAGAATGAGTTGAGGTGTCACTCAAGTATCCATATGTTGATGTTGCAGGAATGCCATGTGTGGGAAGCTGCAATGTGAAAATGTGAAAACGATGCCTGTGTTTGGAATTAAGCCCGCTATTATCCAGACTCCCATCAAACACACCACGTGCTGGGGTGTAGATTTCCAGCTGGGTTCTGACGTCCCGGACCCAGGGATGGTAAATGAAGGCACCAAGTGTGATAACGGAAAGGTAATCGACAATTAAAAAGTGATTTCTTAAAGTAATAATTCGGGGGGGTTCATGCTGCATTGTTTCATGAATATTTATGGCCATTAATTTTTTTTGGTGCCTGTAGTTAATGCAGACTGAGCCCCTTGGTTCCCCACGCTCCATGTACTGCAGTGTGTGCAGAAAAGCGTAACGAGTCTTTCATTTATAGATGAAGCAAAAGCAATTACGTCAGTCAGGAGCCAGAATCGCAACTCTGTCAGTGAGCAGGAAGAGCTCACACAAATGCCTTGTCTTAAGACAACTTTCAGTTGAAATCCAACCAAACTAAAAAGCCTGGAAGCTCAGCCCCAGCAGAGGGAGGTGTGCTCCACGTACCTGTGCTGTGCAGTTCCATTGCTGTTCCCTACGTCCAGCCTCAGACAAAAGGCTTCCAGGGACAGCTCAGGCCCCACACGGAACCTCTCTGTAGCAGAGCATGTTCCTCTCGAGCCGGGTTTGTCCCGTCGGGGTTTGTGTTGGAGCAGAGAGGGGCTGCGGAGCCCGGCGCTGTGGGAGGGGATGAATGGGTGGGTGAGAGAAATTCTGTCCCCTTCCATTTGTCTGCATCTCTCCCTCTCTCCATCCCCAGATCTGCCGGCACTTCCAGTGCGTGAGCGCCTCCGTGCTCAACTACGACTGCGACGTGGAGCGGCAGTGCCACGGGCACGGGGTGAGTGCGGCCACGGCCCCGATGGCAGCGCTGAGGCTGGGGGGGTTCATCCCACCGGCACCATTTTATGGGGGCGCCGCTGACATCTTCCTTATGGGAACAGGAGACTTTTAAAGCCAATAACTGCAAATATGTGAGTGGACTTTTTTAATCAGAAGTCCCAGTTTGAGCCAGGCACACTAATTGTGCTTGATCAGCAGAGTCTACATACTAGACTTCTGTGCACCTAGGAAGTCTTTTGCCCTTCTCTGTTTAAGGCTGTAAATAATGTGGAATAACGCTAGATGCAGTGATTAAAAAAAATTCTGTGGGGGTGTTGAGAATGGGTTTTGCTATAATAAGCTGCTTTTTAGTAGTGCTAATGAGAAAAGTGCCTTTTAACAGTCAGCAAAAATTGGACAAAAGTTATCCAAGTTGAGAAAGTTCTAAAATGGTGGATAGTAACTTAATTTTTCTGTTTTGTTTAGCTGTAAAACTCTCTATAAAATGTCTCTGGGCAAGAGAATCTGTAACAGCATTGAAGAAGTCTTTGACAAAAGCTCTTAAGACGGTATTTTTTTGCCAGGCAAGAAGAATTCCCAATTCAGAATTACTAATGTAATTTGAAACTGCATCTCCTCCCAAAAAAAAAAAAGAAAAAAAAAAAAGGCAAAAGCCCTGCTCTTCAGACCACTGGGGTACAGGACAGTGAATGTTTGGAAGCTCGTCCTGAGCCGTGCCGTGCTTTCAGTCACGGGAGATCTCCAGATGCCTGGCCGAGGGCTGTGTAGAATTGACATGGGAGTTAAAGCTCTCGGGGCTGAGGGATGCAGGAGGGACAGGATGAACAGTCACGGCTGTGCCTGCTGCTTCTAAATGTATGGAAATTTAAGTTACTAAATAGACCTGTGTGTGCTGTTGGATCCAGGTGTGCAATAACAACAAGAACTGTCACTGTGAAGCAGGCTGGGCCCCCCCTCACTGTGACACCAAGGGCTATGGAGGAAGCGTGGACAGTGGCCCCACCTATAACGGTAAGTAGTTGTGGGATGGCCCTGGGGGGTCTGAGCTTGGGGGGTGCTGGGCTGAGCCCCTGCTTGCTCTGAAGAGGGTGACTGTGGTGCTGGGGAGCTGGCAGCGGCTCGACACCGGGGAAGGCACTGGGTCAGTATTTGACAAGGCGAGGTACTGTGTACTTGGAAAATACACGATCTATGAATGTGAGGAGTGGAAATACGTGCCTGGGGCAGGGAGCAACATTTGTGCACGTGAGAAAGTGAGCTGGAAGGGGCTCTGCTCACTGACGGTGTGAAGGTGAAATAGGAAGACACATCCAAGCGATAATTGGAGAAAACCTGTGTAGTGCCTGTGTGGGGTATGTAAAGATGGGATGTAGGACCCTCTGGGAGCTCCAGGAATGATCTGGAATGTGGTTTTCCTTGTGTTGAAGTGGGTTTGGGGGAGGCTGGGCACTTGGTGCAATAACAGCCTGGAGAATCACAGTGGGGCACGGACAGAGGCCTCAAATCACCAGACAAAAACGGGAAAGGCTTGTTTTGTACAGCCTGCAGTGGAGGAAAACGCTGCGTGTACAAGCACAGAGATTGTTAAGAACCCGTGTTCTTTGCCTACAGCAAACAGTGGTAGGAGAAGGGGAAGATTTAGGAGCAGACCGAAGGCAGAAGCTCTGTTTTCCTCTCTCTCAGTTGAGCTCACAAGATCTTCCCAGTAAATTTAGTGGAAGAAAAATGAGGTATTGATCTAGTACTTCAATGTGCTGTTACAGCCCTGGGTGTCGTGGCACACACAGTTCTTTCATCTTTGACCAGATGATCCCTGTGAAAAGATAATCAGGAAATAATGTATTTGGACATGTATCTTGCAGTCTTACTGTATTCTTTAGTTTTTTCTTCTGTGAAAAATGGAAAATAGCTGTAGAACCAATCCTACCAAAGAGGCCCTGCTGGAGTGCGTCAGGTGGGGCTGAGGCCATCTAATGTTTCTTTCTTCTTCACCGTTTTGTCCCTGTCAGACAAAGACACCTCGCTGAGAAATGGGCTGCTGGTGTTTTTTTTCCTGATCCTCCCACTCCTTGTAGCTGCTGCTCTGGCATTCGCAAGAAGAGAGCGGCTGAAGCGATGCTACCGAAGGTTGATGTCACGCTGCCATTCGTAAGTGTCTCCTTTTCACCTTCCCCTCGGCCCTTTCAAAGTGGTCCCGAGAGGTTGGTTTGCACAAGGCAGTGCCAAAGCGTGGGGGCCGGTCCGGTCCCAAACCATGCATTGCCCCGGGTAACGGCAGAAAAGGGAAATTCATCTTAAATTGAGGGAGCAGAGAACTTACTTTCTACCATTATGTTTGTTGTCCTGCGTTGGTGATGGATTTTTTTATTTTGGGGTCTCATCTTTGATATGAAGTGGTAAAATGAAGCTGTCACAGTCCTAACCTTTCAGAAAGAGGGTTCTGTTGTTTATTAGCCTGGTGGCAAATGCTGTCCTTCTGACGTTTGATGTGCGCTACAGTAGTATAGATCCATCTAAGGGGTTTGAGGAGCTTGGGTTTGTAGCCTGATGGTCATCGTGTGAAGGGGATCTGCTCACACAGCCCTTTCCAACTGCGTTTCAGGTCACCACCTCCTCGAACAGATGCTGAACCGAGAGCCTGCCCGCCCCGGGGCTTTTCGCACGGTGTGCCTTATGCTCCCAGAGGCCCTCCCATGGTAGGAACCACCTGCTTTTCACTGCTTTATTTGCTGTCTGTTACTCTAAAGTTGTTGATGAAAACAGTTTATATAACTTTGCCCTAATAAAAGCTTCAGAGTTACTTTGGGTTTTCTCTGTGTGAAGAGGCAGAGAGAAGAATTCTTTCCTAAGGTGTGTGTTTTGGGAACTCCTCAGTTTCCCATTGTTGAAGCGGTTTTACAGGCTGTGCTTGGCTTGGCGAGCAGTTTCCCTGCTTTGCTGCCCCTTCCCCTTACACCGGATCCCCCACCCGAGGCAGAGAGCCGTCCTTGCCAGCCCCCAGTCCCACCAGTCACCTCTCTGAGTGCAGTAACTGGCTGAAGCGCCCTTGCAGACCAAATAGAACGCTTGCCAGGATCAGCCTTTCTGGTTTTCCCAAAACACAGAACTTTTCTGCCTCCTGTTCCTCCTTTCTACTGAGTTTCTCAGGAGGAAAGAGAAGGAAATAGGTTGGTTTGCAAGTGATCTTAAATGGCACTTAACTAATGCAATAGTTTGATTCCCGAAGTGTAAATTTGTGACAGTTCTCATCATGTTTTTTTTGTAGGATATGGAACCAAATGCTTATCCTGTTCCGTCTTACCCCCTGAACCAGCACCCCCAGCAGCCGTACCACCACTCTTACTACCCGTCCCCACAGTACCAGGCGCAGCAGAAGATGCCGACAAGGTTGGTCGAGTTATTGCAGATAATTATTGGGCTGGTGTGTGTGGATTGTCCTTGTGAGGGTCAGGGTGTTCCAACACGGATTGTGCACACGTGGGACTGGCCCATTGATCAGAGCCCTTTCTCCTTCATCTCACACCGTGGGCTAGAAGTGCCGTTACCCACAGCATTCGTTTACACGCTGCCACAGCTACGTGTTGATTAACAGGTTTCAGAACACTTTTCCAGGGCTGGATTAGCCCCGTGAACAGGTGAATAAAATGCTGCCCAAAATAGGAAGTGTAAAAAGAAATTACTCAAAACTCTGTCATTTCGCTGATTCGGAAACGTTATTGCCAAACACAGGATCATTTCTCATTAACTTTGAACAGAAAGTTTTCCTTTATTTTTCATTTCACTTTTTAATTGTATTTCCAAGAGGTAATGCCTGCACCATAAAACAGGCGGATCCAGAAAGTGCAGGGATCGAGAGGGAGCCCTTTGAAACAGCTTGTGTTGGTGGGAAGCCCTGGGGGGGTCTTTATGTTATTTTGGGGAGATGGTGTGTTACCAACCTGGGGTTTAGGGCGATGGAGAGCAGGGTCCGACCATGGTGTGTTCCGCGGGGGAGAAGCGGTGGGGCCCGGGGGATCTCTGCAGGGGCTGTGGGGCCAGTGCCAGGTGAGAGGGACAGGGACCGTGGTGTGAGTGTCCTCACCTGGGCTGATGGCAGCTTCTCTGTCCCCTGGCAGGCCACCGCCTCCGCAGCAGAAGTGTGCACCTCAGGGACCTCCGTCGCAGCAGAAATGTTTACTTCAGGGACAGTATTTCCCCTCCCGACCGGCACCTTTGCCCCCCAAATAGCGCCTGGCTGCTTCGGGGCCCTGACGTGAGCCGAGCTGTTCCCGGAGCCAGAGCCGAAATCGCAGTTTCCCTTCTCGCTCCGAGCGGCCCATGGAGATCCCGGGGAGTCTTCCTCCTGCAGCCCGGGGCAGGCAAACGCGATAGTGAAACGAGGAATGTAAAACTTTAAACTAAATACCTCTACCAAAGCTACAGGACCTGAAACCATCCGACCCGCTCTGAGACCCGTCTGGCAGTGGCTCTGTGACCCGTGGCCGGAGCAGCCTGCGCTTGAGTAGTCCTTAGAGTACAGCACTTGGGAGTTGCTTCTGGTTCCCCCGTTCCTGCCGTGAGCCCTAATAATGACATGGTCTGATTTGTTCTCGTCTTTCCAAACGTACAGTGAGGATTTGGAGTAACCCACGCCCTCTTCAAAACAAGGAAATGCAGCCAATTAATTTAAAATTATTTTGCATGGACTGGGGAATGTTTTCCATTTACACATTAATGGCACAAGTGAGATGAGGTATTGGTGTACTTCTTCAGAGGAAGATAAATATATTTAAACATGTTTATGCATGTATATATGTCTATTGGTGTGTAATAATGCACTTAAATTCTTACTTCCATGCTGACTGACACTAAGCTGTGCTTTACGGGCACTAAGTTTAATGGTTTTAAATTAGTAATTGTGAGTTGCTAAATGGGAACACTGTACTAACTTCCACTAATATAATCAAGTACAAGACAAGGAACTGCTGGGGAGAGCCCAGCGGAGGCTACGAGGATGATGAGGGGACAGGACTAGGCGATCCCCAGTGGTCCCTTCCAGCCCCGGCCAGTCTGTGAGTCTGTGAATGGAGTGAAATAAAGGTACGAAAAGGCATGGCCATATCTTGGTTTAAAATAATGGGGTGCTCTTAGGTTTGGGTGATTAACAGTCCCTGCAGAACATTAAGAAGCAAAAAATGTGTCTCTGCCTGGACCACCTGGGCTCCTCTGAGCACTTTAAACAGGAACCTCTTGTTTAATGGAAACTTTTCCCCTAATCCTCAACTTTTCTGTGTCAGTCAGGATGCTCGTGGCTGCCTGGCGCTGGAGGGGACTCCCGCCCCAGTCTGCCCCGCTGCTAAACTGGAGCTCAGACCTCTGAGCTGGCCAAGGGGACACCCGTGACATCGCTGTGCCGTGGGCAGGGATGGGCAGCTGGTGGTCACGGACAGAAATCCATTGCACAAACTTCCTAAAAGTGAAATAAGTGCTGAAAAGAGTGCTTGGCTTTTTTACTTTGTGCTCGCCGCCCAGTACAAACTCAAATCTGTAAAATTCCCCATAATATTGCCAAAAAAAAGTATCTTTTCCTCTGTATATACTTATATAAATATATATATATATATAGTGTTTGCATTTGCAGTAATAAAATACTTGAACTCCTGTGGTTTCCCATAAACTTAGACTAAGATTTATAACACTATTAAAATATGTAAAGTGTCAGCTAGAATATCACCAGATGTGTTTGTGGGGGTCTCCTCTTTGTTCCCAGATGTTCACTTCCTAATTTCTGTTGTATTCTACTCCCTTCGGGCTGTCTGTCTGTCTGTCTGCAGCCCAGGCAGGTCGGAGGGTGGGAGGAGGGAATCCAGGGAAGGAAGTCACCGGGAGGGAGACGTCCTTCGTTGTATTTGAAGCTGTTTGTGTGAACTAAAACTATGCTGAAAATGGTGCCTTTTAGTAGATAAGAGTTTTTCTATCCCAGCGTGGCCGTTAGCAGTGGTGCCGGGCGGTGCAGGGCAGCGAACACGCTGTTTTTAGAAGTGATCCTATGGAGAGGAAATAGCTCAAATTGTACATGTGTTGAATACAAAGATGACTACTGACTTTTCTAAAGTGTATGCGTGTCCCTGTCCCCGGGGGGTCCGGAGGGAGCGGAGGCTGTGTCCCCGGGAGCTCTGCCCTCCCTGGCCCCGCTCTGCCCCGCTCCCCGACCCTCGGGGCCTGACCCAAAGGGCTGTTCCCGACCCTTTGTAAGAACCCAACGAGCAATAAAGATGCCGGTTTTGTACAAGGCGCTTCCTCTCTCTCTCTCTGTCTCCACTCCGGAGGGTGGGCAGGCTGGGGGGGCTGTTAGGGGCCGTTATGGCCGTTATGGGCCGAGCGATGGGGCTGCACCAGGTGCTGCTGCTGCTGCTGCTGAGTGAGTCTGGGCCGGGTTCCCCTGCTCCCCCCTTGTCCCCCCAGTCCCCTTGGGGTCACCCCACACCCCCGGGACTGGGCTGGGCACCCAGCCAGTGTCTCTCCCCTCAGGCTCGTCAGTGCTGGCCCAGGTCACCATCCCGCTGCGGCTGCCCAAGAACGCCACCGGAGAGGGGGTAGCTTGGCCGGGGGGTGGCAGGGGGTCTCAGGAGGATGGG
>JAOXNO010000016.1:5505324-5526904 GCA_028565335.1 Limnodromus scolopaceus
AGCCCTGGGAGGGAGGTGGCCCAGCCTTGCTCATGGGCAGACGGACCCATCCAGCCTCCCCCGGGCAATTAGGAGGGCAACCGCTGCGGTGCCCAGGGGGGCAAATATCTGCCAGCCCCCGCAGAGGGGGCACAGGGCTGGACCACAGGCACGGATGAAGCATATTTCATCTGGGGCTGCCCAAGGAAAACCTGGGCTATAAAGCACGTTAAATGTGAGTGAAGAGCTATAAAGTGGTGAGATTTATCGTTGGGTTATGATGGTTTCCACGGAAAAGAGCTGTTCTGGGGTTTCAGAGCACGAATGCCTCATATGCAGGAAAATGATGCTACAGTGTCACTTTGAAGTGATAGATAAGGGTATTTATGAGAAGAAAAGGCTCCGAAACACCGTAGCCAACAGGAGATGGCACAGTTGCCGTGTATCTTTGCTAAAAAATAAAAGCCTATGACCAGAATGTTAATTCACAGCCCTGAAAAATACCTTTATTTCCATTGGGCTGGGCACTGAATTGGTGCTCGTGTCACGGCACGGGGATGCTCCCCGCTTCGGTAAGCAGTGAAGTCATCCCCCTCCAACAGCACGCACTCCAGAAGCCACTGCTGCCACGGGATGTCATTTCTAAAGCATCGAAACCTAAATGCCATCTTGTACAGGTTTACTCCATGGCGTTAACCTGTGCCTCTGCTCTGCACAGGGGGGCTCACAAGGGCTCCCAGGAGGGCACAGAGGGGCTCGGAGCCGGGAGGGCTGGCAAAGAGGTGGCTCCCTCAAAGCCAAGAGGTTTTTATGGCGCACAGCTCCCCGGCGGGCAGGGGGGGTCCAGGCAGTGAATCAGAGCTGAGCCAGCGAGTTGTCACCCGGACTCCAGCTCCTCCTGCTCCCACGCACAGGGAGCATCATCATCATCATCGCGAGTCGAGGCTCCAGCATCCTCCTCCCTGGAAAACCCGCTTCCTCTGAATGACGGAGCTCGGCGCAGGGCCGGGGGGGCTGACTCACACCAAAGCCACTGGGTTGCAAAACACCCAGGTGGGAACAGCACGGAGCAGCCCCCGGCACTGCCTGCACAGCGGGTGCTGCCTCCCCTCGCCTGCCTCCTGCCTGCCCCTGCCTCTCCCTGCCTGCCTCCTGCCTCCCCCTGCCTATCCCTGCCTCCCGCCCACCGGCACCTCATCAGGGGGTAGGACCCCATACTCTGGGGGAGGATGTTCCCCATGGTTGCAAGAAACTATGTGAATGCTCAGAAGGAGTGAAGCTTTTCAGGGGGAACACAGAAGGTCCCTGTGCCTGCACACCCCAAGGCACAGCCGGTCCCGGAGCTGCACCGAGGATGGGGGCTCAGTGGTGCTTGGGGTCCCTTGGCTGCCCCAGCCCCACACTGACCAGTCTATCCTGATGCCAGCAGCCAGAGATGTCCCACATGCCCGGGGCAGCAGAGATGCACCCAGGTGTCCCCCGAGGAGGGGACACAGGCACCGGCTCTGTGTTGCAGAGCCCTGGAGCAGGAGCAGATCCCGGCACCCCATGGTCGGCTCTCGGGCACCGCGGTCCCAGCAGGGCTCAGTCCCCCAAGGCGCAGGGACTCTCCCGGGAAACACACCCAACCAGGCACTGGCACCAGTTCTTATTTTTTTTCACACACCCACGCAGAAGAAAAGGTGGATTTCCATTGTCTTTGCAAAGGAAAGGTGTTTTTATGCCTCAAGGAAGTAGACAAAACCTGGCATACAAACATCTCACAATGCCTTGACACAACTCAAGGTACTTTCCCCACCTGCTGCTGTTTCTGCTTTGACGTTGCAAAATCGAAAGGGAAAGAGAAAATTGTCAAATTATGCTTCCCAGATTGGACATGTTCTCCAACTGCATTTTTATTTAAAATTCACCTGCCATCCTAAATGGTAAAAACATTCTAATCCAGACGCATTTTTTCTCTCCCTCTCTCCAAACCAGAAAGTACGAGACACAATTTATCATTTCACGAATGTGCTGGTGAGGCATCAGACCCGCTGCCTCTGCCAAACTTTTTGGGAGGCTCTGATTTACACCCAACCACCCTCGCCCCAGTGTCTCTTTCTGAGCCCATTTGCAGAATGACTGCACGGGGGCGCAGAGGGTTCAAGGACAAACCTACAACTCAAAGGCACATCAAAGTCTTGACCTGAGTGAAGTCCATGGAAAAAATCCAGGCGACTTGAAGGATTCTGTCCAGAAGTAAAAACCTTGAGTATATTCTGCAGAAAGTACTGCCAAACATATGCTGCCTTTATCCTGATTCTAACAATAAGCCTCTTCCTAAGTTTTGAGTGTTTTAGCTGCAATAAAAAGTGTGCAAAAATACATTATGATTGTGGAGAGACATTTATCAAAGTCAAGGACCAGGTTTCTCTTCTCTTGGCTAACTGGCCAAAAAAAAATAAAATCGCTTTTTTTCTTTAAAAAAAAAAAAGTGAATAAAACATTATCTGCCTTCTGAAATCCATTATCCGCAGGTCTGATAGAAAAAAATGACTCGTGTTGCCTTGAACCAGCCCCTCGAGATCCTTACAGACAAAGGCACACAGACCCGTCTCCTCCTGCTGTAACACGGCGGGTCCCTCCCTGTTTCGCTGTTTGTGGCTGGTGCCCCCCATCGCCAGCCCTTCCCAGCCCCACTGCTTTGCTGCGGCGCCGGGGGTCCCCGCTGGCTCGAGCCCTGCTGGGAGGGGTGTCCCCATGAGGTTACAGCAGCCAAGAAATTAATATTCAGATTGGGGCATTGAGGGGATGCGGGAGGTTCGTTCCCCCTCGGCCAGACCCCCGTGCACCACCCGGACCCGGGACCCGGCTCCGGCAGGATGGAAGCAGGTTTCACTGGTCACTGGCCACCAAGTAGGCACAGCCAGTGCCTGGACTGTGCGGGCCATTGGCAGCTGGGGACAAGTGCGGGGATGGCTTTGGAGGGCTGGGGGGGGGCTCGACAGGCTCCTTCCCCCCCCACACTGTAGGTGGGAGTAGGTCAATCTAGGGCATGAAAGCCTCTGCAGCAGAGGGCACGCTGCCCCAGCTCCTCTGCATGAGGGGCTGCACGAGGGTCTCTGCAGCGGGGAGACCCCCAGTTTTCAGCAGTTCATCCCTGTCTGTGCCCCCCCTCACACCCAGTCCCAGTGCCCCCCTCCCAGCGGCGCTGCCAGGCATCTCCCTCGCTCCCAGGAGCCCTTTACACGCTTGATTGCCGGGCTTACAGTCAGCCATAAGTAAATAAATTAGGTATAATTTAATATTTGATTGTAAGATTTACTGTTCTATTCTTTACAGCTTCTCAGGTGGATGCCCAGTAATTGAGCTAAATGAAGAGCCCCATTAATCCCCGGCTGCGGCGGGCAGCGCGCGGCAGCATCGGCTCGGCAAACCCTCCACCAACCCCGGCCCCATCCCAGTCCCTGGCCAGTGGGACGAGGAAGCTGCTCTTCCTGGTTTTAATGGGGGAATTATTGCTCTTTGCCTGTAATTAATGCCCCCGCCCCGTCCCATGGCAGAACAGAGTCCAGAGTCGCCGTGCAGAAACCGGGGTTATTTTGGCACAAAACCCAGGGGTGATCCAAGGTCGGCTGCTACAGACTGAAATTTAACCTTGCTGTTACTTTGGGGACCCTTTCACTGTGAACAATGTAAACAGCTTCAATATCTTATAAAAAATAAAGTCAAGCACTTGAACTTGAAACAGTGTCCTGGTGTGTTTTACAGGGTCCCCAGCGCTGAGCCGTGCCGCACACCCCCCGAGCCGGGCTGACAGGATGGGTTTAGCTCCCCCCCCTCTGCTTTCAGTGATGCATTAGCAGCTTTTACTTACTACAACATTTAAAATTTCATCTTTTTGTGCACTCCTTTAGGTGAAGTGCTCCTCTTGGCTCTCTAATCGTGTTCATCTTTGTTGCAACACGATTCCCTGCAACCCCTTGTGCAACCAGCCCGTTTGGGTCCTTCCTCAGAAAGGGTTCCCACAGGAGCCTTCACTCTGGTTTCTCAAAGTGCCGTCCCGCGGGGGCTGTTTTTGCAGCCTGGTCTCTTCCCACGCAGCCTCAGGTAAAAGTCCACAGGTACCGGTGCCAGGGGCAGGCTAATAAAACAACCCCAATTGTGTGCTTGTTTTTTCAGGGTTTGGCTGGTTGAGTTTATTGACTCCCAAACGCTGCCAGCATCACCTTCTGCCAATTCCCAGCTCTCACTGGGGAGGGATGGGCAGGACCCCCATGTCCTGCAGACCCTCCCAGCAGATCCTTGGCCCCAGGAGAGCCAGGGCCGGGGCTCTGTGCCATCCTCACCCTACTGGCACCAGCCCCTTCTCCTCCCCACCACAACCCTCGTGACTGAGCTGTTGCAGGGACCTTTCTCAGAAACATTTAATCTACCCAAACAAGCCTTCTTGGAAGATAATGCCCTTGCTCTGCTGCTGACTGAGCTTTGACTAAGCAAACCAAAATTATCTTTAGCTGAGGAAAACACCACTGGGTCTGGACTGGCCTGGGCTCACCCTTCCACACCCCTCACACAGGCAAAGTCCCACCACCTGGAGCGAGAATTCAGATTAAACATCAGCTGAGTAACGAGAGCTGCGGAGCACAACAGCACCTGGGCAGCAATTCCAGGTTTCCACATCACTTACATCACTTATCAGTTACAGCATTTACATAAAGCAGGAGCACGGTGCACAAATGCCTCTAAGCCCGTCCCTGTGGGTTCCTCTGCCGCTGCTGGGGCATCCTCGAGCCCCTGCCAGCACCAGGAGAGCCCACCACGGGGCAGCCCACGGCCGGAGAGCGGGACTCAGATGCTCAGGCCGCCAGGATCTCCACAGCCTCGAGGCCCTCTCTTTCTGTGGCAATTACTTTTCAAGCTGCTGTAAACACACAACAAAAACAGCATCTTGCCCCCCACGCCCCCACCCCCCCCACCGGAGACATTTAAAACTGAAAATACTTTTTGCATGTGAATAGTGTGTAAAGTCAGAGCGTTCCAAGTCCCCTGCTGTAAACACTGATCATGGAAAGGTCCCAGAAAGAGCTGAATCCCATTGGCGTCCCAGCCCCTTCAGCCTGCAGAGGAAACTGGCTCTGCTGCTGGATCACTTCACGGAGCTTTGACCTTCCTTTGATACTCAAAAACGGCTTCAGTGGGATAAATCTTGGTTTGAGAACTCATTAACATTTTCCCCTGGATTCATACTCCTGGCGCAGCCCACGCTGCCCGCCACGGAGGGGAAAGGCTGCCGGTGTCTCCTGGGGGGCTGCTGGGGACGCAGGTCACCTTGGGATAACCCAGGAACCCCTGCAGCGGGGCCATGGCTGCTCCCACAGCCCCCAGCAGAGTTCTGATGTTCTATCGGGAGACCAGTCCGGGAGCAGGGGATGCTCTGCTGGCACCAGCCGTGCGGCGAACACGGGCAACGCGCTGCTGGCAGGATGGCCATCAGCTGCCATCACCATCCTGCTGCCCGCGCTCCAGGGGCTACCCCAAACCTGGCGGTTTCTCTGCTCAGTTTGGGGGAGCCCCTACAGCTCCACCTGCCTCGCACCCTCCCATCAGAGCTTGTAACTCCAGTTTGGGGGGTC
Organism: Limnodromus scolopaceus; assembly: GCA_028565335.1. Lineage (NCBI taxonomy): Eukaryota > Metazoa > Chordata > Aves > Charadriiformes > Scolopacidae > Limnodromus > Limnodromus scolopaceus. The sequence continues at coordinate 5,510,919 of JAOXNO010000016.1, forward strand.
TGGGGCCAAGCCTAAATCCAGGATCAGATCCTGAGTCTTTGCTGTCCCTTCCCTAACAAATTCCTAACAGTAGTCATTTGAGATTTTAAACCTTGAGCATGGGTGGTCCACACTTCTCCATAGGACTGGAGAAAGCCCTGGGGCTCTGGAAGCGTGGCCAAAAGCAGGACAGAGGGAGCGTGAAAGCAGTGACTCCTTTCTGTATCAAAAGTGCTATTTGAAGGTATTTGCCTTTGCTTTTGTTTTTTCTGCTCGTGCTGCCGTGCAGAGCCCCTGCGAACGCACCCCAAGTGCTGCGATGGGCATTTGAGGATTTCCCCTTTCTTCCCGTTGGGCAGTTTTTTCCTTTTCTACCAAAACAAGCTCTTTGGGCAAGCTGGAAATAGCATTTTTACAGCTTGCGCCGGTGCCGCCCTCCTGTGGCTGGAGAACTGCTCGAGCTGGAACAAAAACAGCTTAAAAATCGGATGTCGTAACACAACCAAGTAGCTAAAACCTGCAGTTATGGCCTTTGGTCTGGCAACGCGAAACACTCCAGCAGCTCAGAGTGACACCCGGCAGAGGCTCCCGGGGCGATGGGGGTTTATCCTCAGTTGTTGTTATGGTCTTTTAGCTCAGGAACGTGATGCTGCTGCAGAGGGTGGAGGGAAAGGGAACGCCGGTGGGACCCGGGCTGCTCTGCTGCCGACACAACCCATCTTCCCGGGGCTGCACTCACTGCTGTGCTTTGGAAATGCTCCAGTAGAAACAAACCTTAATTTAAAAAGTGCCATGAATAGCGTTTCCCAGGCTGCGTTTGATTCAGCCTGCAGCCACCACAGTGACGAGCTGCGAGGTCTCAGCCTTGCACACGGGCACTGTCCCCACCGGAGGGGACGGATCCCAACAACGTAAGAACAGAACAACCAGCGCCGCGGTGCCAAGCCGGGCTGATTACTCACCTGGAGACCTGCCACGAGCGCTGGCAACCCGAGCACAAACACAACTCATTTGCTGGGCAGGAGGGAAGGGGAACCTGGCGATGAGCTGAGCTGCCAGCGCTGCCCTCACTCTGCCTCACTCCCCACCCAGCGCCTTTGCAGGGCTGGGGGCAGCAGGATGCTCCTCATGGAGCAGCACACTGCACCGGGCAGGGCTGAGCCCCCTCAGCTCCCCGGGGAAATGCATGGCCTGGAGGAGGCATCTCCCACAGACAAACCCCTCCTGCCATCGGGGTGCGGGGATTCCTCTGCTCCAGCGCCCAGCAAAGGCACCAGCTGCAGTTGGAGCCGGTGTTTGAAAATCACGGCCACGTCCTCAGGAGGAAAGCCCTGAGATGCCTGTGCTTGGTGCTGGAATAAGAGTTTGCCTTCAGAGATAGGAGGAAGCAGTTCTCTCCAGTCCATTAAGACCCGCAGCTGCGGGGCCCTTCATCTTGCAAGGCAGCAGACCCCGCTCCACCACTCATCACAGGTGCTACTCTACCTTCATCAAAAACCAAATCTGCTAGTGGCACGGACGATTTCCAAATTACTTTCAGACAGAAAACACCGGTGTAAGGTGGGTATGACCAGCCTGCACACGCTTACTGGTCCCACTAACTCCCACCAAAGGGTTACTGGCTCTGTAAAGTCCATCCACACCAAAAGGTTTCCAGCAGAAGGGTTTTGGGATAAATGCTTCACCCCAGTGACTCACCACCTTCCGCAACACGTTCCGGGTTTCCTACTCATGCTATGGCAACAACACATGCAACACATTCTTGCCGGGTGTTTCACACCATAACCCTCTGCTGAAGTAGCTCCAGTCGCTGAAGAGACCGGGGATGGCACAGAAACCCCCCTCCGGCGGTGCCCCAGCGACCCCCGGCTGCAGACACAGCTTTGGAGCAACGCGCGGGCGCTTCAAATGCTTTACAAAGACACCGGTGAGACACAGGGACAAACGCTGCCGCCGCTCCCTGGGCATTGGCCCCAGGCTCCCGGTGAGGTGGCTTTGGGCTGCGGGACCAGAAGGGCCGGAGGGGAGGGCAGAGGGGGCGAGGAGCCCCGGGCAGGGCAGGGAGAGCGGCTCCGTGGGCACCGTGGAGGAGCCACCTCCAGCCCTGCTCCGGCACGACACCCGCACCCTGCGACTGCCCCCACCAGCGACTGGGGAGCAAAACCAGCGTTTCACAGGCTCTGCATCTCACAAAACAGCCAAAAAAAGCTCTCCAGCAAAGCGGGCGACTGACGAAGGCAGTGACACAGGTGGGGTGTTGTGTGAACCTAAAAAACCAAAATATACAGGCAAGCGCTCAGTCAGCCGATAACCCGGCACAGGAGCTCTGCCTTTGCATTCCTGAGGAAGGAGACACAGACCCTTTCTTTCCTGACAACCCTTTTGGTTTCTTCTAGAATATCTGTGATACCAACGCGGCTACAGAGCAGCGACAGCCCGGGAACACGAGGAGCCGGGCACACCGCGACACGCTCTGTTCTCTCCAGTGGAGGGTAGCTCGTCCCGTCACTTATCCCATCTCACCCGTCCCTGCGGTGCCCGGGGCCGTTGCCTGCCCCGCAATCCCCATGCCCAGCCACCAGCCCGCCGTGATGCCCTGTAGGGTCCCTCAGTGTGAAGACCTTCCCCACCTTCCACCGGCTGAAGGTGCCGTGCTCTGCAGCAAAACACTAGTAGGAAGCCACAAAAATCACACAACTGCTCCCCAAAAAGGCGCACGTTTTATGAGGATTGTAAACTGGAAGGGACTCGCCTTTGCATCAACAAAATCCTGCACAGGTTCAGAATTAAAAGCCCCCTTGTTTCACTTAAAGAGACACGTCAAAGCCTCCCTTAATTGTGATAAATCCCAGTCTTTCATCTGAGAAGGTGACATTTCATGGCAAATAAGCCCAAGAAATTGAGTGGAACAAGGAAGAGGTTCCTGTTTCATAAGTGGTTTCCTATAATGAACAAAGCTCAGCATGAAAACAGTGGGCTGCACGGCTGGTGCTCAGGGTTTCTGGGTCTTTGTTGATCCCAGGCAGGCAGATGGAATTCATCACAAGGAGCTAATCAGGGACACTGAGACCTACTTGCATTTACAGGGAGAAAATCTCAGTTTGGGGAGTCATTAGAAACCTGCCTCTCATCAGCACATTTCCTGCAAATTCACAGACCCTTTCCCAGCCCGACCACTCTGCTGGGGCTGGCGGTGGCCACCAAGAGGAGCGGGATGGCAGCCGTGCACAGGGGGCAATCAACCTGGGTCCATCCCTCCTGCCCCCAGGCAAAGAGGAGGTTCATCCCCCCAGCAGTCAGGGGGTGCACGGCTCGGGGAGAAGCAGCCAAGAAACTTGGCCTTTAACCTGTCTGCACCGCACCGGACCCCCTGGGGCAAACACTTCCCCAGGCTCCTCTGGTTCGGGGCTCAGGCTGAAAAAGCCTTTTTCTTCCCTCAAGAAGGGAAGAAGCCCTGGATGCACACCGGGACCCCCCCTGCCCTCCCAGCGAGATGCTCACCGGGACCCCCGCCACACTCTGGCCACGGGGCTGCCATCCCGGCACCAGGCTGGCTTTGGTGGGGGGAGCCTTTTTTGAGGTCTGGCAGTTGGAATTGCAAAGGTAAAAGTGCTGAGCCAGCTGAGAACAAGCTGTTCGCCTGCCCCCGGGTCTCCCTCCCAGTAATATTTTTAATTCCAGCTCAAACTGCCAAAAAAGGAGCCTTAATCAGCAAAGCCGGGAGGAAGGACAGCTCCCGGCCACCCCCCTCCCTGGCCACCACCCTTCCTTCCCCTGCCGCCCCGGTGCCCGTGGCCGTACCCGTCCCCTCCCGTGCCCTCCGGGTGCCGGCACACATCGAATCTGCCAGACGCTGCTGCAGCTCTTGGTTCTTCCCTTTTTTCCCCCGGAAAGAAGTGCTGCTCCGGTGGAGCATCGACTGTCCCATGAGAGCCACGAATTTCCCCAGTTTATGCCCTTCCAGGAAACTCTTTCTTGGTGGTTTATCAAACCCAGCACGTTTCCAGGTAGAGGAAAACAAGCTCCCCCAATTATGCTTTGCCATTTCTCTGACGTTTTCATTATCCCCGATGCAGTACCCATCAAATATTGCCTTGTACCGAAAGCCATTTCTGTCAAATTAAGTTAAAAGGAAGTAGTGGAAAACTAAAAGCTCCACATCTAATCCTGCCACCTGGAAAATCAGCAGAGAAATATAATTTTGTAGTCTTTCAAATTAAATCAGATTCCGGGCTCTCTGCTGATGAGTTAATCCAAAGCTGAGTGGAATAGCTCCGCTCAACCATGACTGGGCTTAGGCATGTTCAATTCATGGCAAAGCAGTTCCAGTTCAGAGACATTGCTTTTAATTGTATTCTCACCCTATTTCTTTTAATTTTATAATTTGCCTCAACTGTTCCCCATTAAGAAGCTATCAGCAGGAGGTGGCCATTAATTGCAGAGCTCCTCACGCTGCCCCAGAGAGCAGTGCCCCGGGACCCGTGGTGGGGAGGCCCGTGGATGTTTTGGGTGGTCTTTCCCATCCTGGGTGCCTGCGGCACCCACCACCGCAGCCGCCACGGACCCCGCACTGGGGGCTCTCACCCACCGGGGCTGGAGACCACCGAGGGCAAAACTTCTCCAGGTGTCACCCAGCAAAACGAAGTGAGATCGCGCTGGGGTGTCCCCAGCAGAAACACACCCACACCTCCTTCTGCTGAACCCCACGGACACCTCGGTCTGTGACAAACCTCCACGGGCTGGAGCTGGAGGACACGGGAGCTTTCTGACCATCTGCTCCCAGGTGGAGCTGGACTACGTGGGTTTACAGGGACTTTTTGGCTGAACTGGGATTGCACCCTAAGGAGAGCTGCTGAAAGCAAGAAACCATGAAAGAAATGTTCATCGCACTAACTTACCTCCTCTAAACTAAATTTTACCTTCCCACTCCAAAACAGAAAAAAAATCCACATAAAAATAAAAATTATTAGAAAAATAAAAGTAAAATCTTTACCCAACGCAAACTTATCAAGTAGGGCTAGTAGGAAAATCAGAAAAGTTTGAGCATTGTTTTTTTCTGTGGTTCACCCCAAAACCTAGACTGAATTTGAGAAAATTTCAGAGATTTACCAGTACAAAGAGACTATTATTTTACTTTTTAAAGTTGTTTTTCCATTATTTTACAAAACAGGTGCCTTTTGTGGCACAGGTCCATGGGGCTCATGGCCAGAATACTTCAGAGACTCGCGGGTGTGAGCTGCAGGAGCTCAATATTGACCAAGCAGGGGTTGGGTTGTGCCCCTCCCCGGGACAGCAGAGCGCGGGGGCTGTGGGGTCGGTCCCAGCGCAGGGACGGCGGCAGCGAGGCAGGACCGCAAAGGTACAACTAATGACAATGGCTATTTTAAGAGAACAGCAGAAATGAGATCATTTCTGCAAATAATAAAAAAATCCAACAAGGGTAAACGTGACTGAGGGGGTTCATTCTGAGAAGCTTTTCTGGTGATGAGAGAAACGCTCTTAGCACAATATGGTGTTTTGCTTTGCTTTTGGCTTTGTTTTCCTAATTTACAATGTGTTTTAGCATCTACACAAAATATCCCTTGGGCCACCGATGGCAACAGGACCCAGAGCAGTGACTTCACATAATAGAACATGTTCTCTTACCCCATTTATCCAATCCTCACCCCCCCTCCCCCGCTTTGTGGTGAGATGTCGTTAAACCACTTTAGGCCAGGTCCAAAGGCTGGATCTGCACCCTGCAGAGGTGACAGAGGAGTTGTCCCTCTGCCACACACCTGCAGACCAATGCTGGCATCTAGTGGCACCGCCGTGTCCCCCACAAATGCCACCTGGCACCTCTGTGTCCCTGCCCCGACAGCCTGTCCTGCCAAGGGGAGGAGGACGGTCCCCCGGGGACGATGCAGAAGCCTCGTGGTCACCCAAAGCCGTTTCGCTCCTGAGGACAGTGAGTGACACTCACCGGGTCGAGCTGCGTGTGTCAGCAGGGACACACAGACAGCACTGGGTGGACACGCGCTGCTATTCCAGGGAATTAACAACCCATCATAATAACGAATGTAAGGCAGAGGCTGAAAGGAAAGCAGGCGATACCTTCTGCCAAGCACGGCGGCTGTAAGCGCACAACGGGCAGGGAGCGGCTGGGGGAGCAGCCGGACTCAAATGAATCATGACAGGAGGGAAGGAGAGTCTGAAAGCTGCTCCTTTGACCCAACTCGAGCTTTTTTTTTCATGTGCAGGGAAAACAGTTTGCACTGCTGCCCCTCCTGCGATCACGACGGATGCTTGAGAAGAAGCCGAAAAATTTATCACCGCTCTCTGGGCGGGCAGTGATAGATCATCTGTGGGGCGGTGGAATTTCCCCAGGCCCGATATGAAATCAATCTCCTGGAAATGTTCCACCAGCCTTACAGAGGGCTATACGGAAACTGCCAGGTCCTGCTGCAGACGGCTTTACCTGCAATCATCTGGGCTGTAGCATTTTAATTTGTTTCCTTTAAAGAGACTCAAGGGTGCCATACGAGGCAGTTTCCAGGATTCAAAGGAGATGGCAGAATTTGATCTCTTTCCGTGGCCTTGTATGTAATTACGGGAACGAGGGAGGGTGGCAATACCGATGCAAAGACTCAGAGAGGTTAAAAGAAGTTATTCAAAGGCAGCAGACGGAAACCCACCTCTGCCTGGGTTTGGGGGAGGCGTGTGGGAACTGCTGAGCAGGGAAGGGCCAGGAACAACAATCCTGCAAACACCCGTTGATGGGGACACGTTCCCCGGGATTGGCACAGACCTGTAAAGGAGGAGCAATTGCTGCCTTCAGGCTGCACCGAGGTGCAGGTCCAGCTCCATCCACGGCCTGCAGTGATTTTCTGCATCCCTTCCCCATCCCCACTGGCAGGGGCTGGTCCAGCCCAGGCACCGGGGCGCGGGAAGCAGCACTCAGGGCTCAGCACGATGAGCTGTGGGACAGCCCTAGGACAGAAACTTCAGAAGAGTGATGACACCCAGAGCATCCCTTGGAGAAGACCACAAAGGGGTTGTCAGGAAGCAAAGTGGGGGGGACCTAGTCCTGCAGCATCCTTCTGCAATAATTACCTGCCATTAAGATGATTTTCAAAACACTTTTTATCTTCCCCTTGCGGGCACGTCCATCAGCAGTGAAACGAGTCCCAGTGACCCAAGACGAGCCATGGGGTGTTTGTCAGCTCACTCTCCTGAAGGGCCACCAGACCAGGGGGTGGCTTTCCCTGGAGCCACCTGGCCGCCCTGTGAGGTGTCTCTTTGGGCTGTGTCACTGTAAAAGCCATGCAACTTCTGACACTCATGTACCCCAAAGCAGCCCGTTTCTCTCATTTTCTAACTGCACTTTGCCCCAGGGCACGACCCTCAGTGCCGCTGGTGGCTCAAAAACCATTTTGGGCTCTCGGCAACATCAAGCTCATCCGTCTTCAACTTCACAGCTCTGTATTTTAACAGCCGAAGTGGCTCCCCAGCACTGCCACTTTGAGAGAATTTCTTACGTGTCATCTAGTTTTAGTGCTATTCTATTTCATTTGCTACCTTAGCTTAATCATTTTTTAACACACTTTCAGTTTGCGTTTCTCTCTCTTTTCATCTTCATCTGCTCCTGATATTTTATTTTTCCAATAAACTAAGTCATTTAATGGCCCTAATCCCAAGCCTCCTATTGAGAGCATGGATGTGGAGGCTGCAGAAAGAAGTCCCAATTTAAATCTGTCAGTCAAACGTAATTTAATCAATCATCATCTTTACATCTAAAACTGCTCCATGGGAAGGAAAGCACGACTGGGATTCAGTTTACCTTTAAAACATCCAGCTTTACAGCTTTCTAGTGTTTGCTTTCCTTTTGCATGGGCGATCAGAAAATGACAAAGTTATATAGACCCCGGCCAACTCGAAGTCATGACTATTTGGGCCATGGAGGTGCCTGCGCAGGCTTTTGAGAGCCCGAGGACACATCCACCAGGCGCAGACAGAGTCACGGGGCTTCAGAGTGAGGGATCTGAACGGGGAAACGCCTCCAGCCCTTCCCTTGCCCCCATCTCCCCGTCCCATCCCAGCACACCCCGTTCACCCTTATGGATCCCCCCCAGGACGTGCAGCGTCCGCAGAGCCCCCGTGAGAGCCGCAGGAACACGTCTCTCACCCACAGCCCCCGCTTTCCCATCCTCACCCTCCCTGCAGCAGGAGCGGTATCAGGCAGCCACAGAAAGTGTTCAACAAGACTCCCTGCACCGGGCGTGAGCTCCTGCAATCAATCCGGGAGAGGCAGAGCAGCTAATTACCGCACAGGCACACGCTGCCTGCTCCGTCCCCGCTCCAAGTCCCCAGGGGTTACAGACACGGAGAGGGTTTTTCGGTGGATCCAGCGCCTTGGCTCAACAGGCTGCTGTGGCTTCCAGTGCTGCCCAGGCTCCTCTGCCCTGCTCCATTTTTGGCACTTTACTCTGATTTCCATTTTCCCAGTTTCACCTGGATCACGGGAATCCATGGGACACAAACAGGCTGCAACACCCCTGCCCCCAGCATCCACCGGAGCGTCCCCAGCACAGCCGGGCTCTGTCCTGCCAGGACCACTCCAAGCACAGAGGGATGAGCAGGAGGAGCATCAAATCCTGGCTGGGGAGGACGGGCTGGGACAGGGCAGCCCCCGGGGAGGCTGGTGGGCAGTGGGCTGGGGTCTCAGAGCTGCCCCCCATCCACCCCGAATGCCCTCTCCTGAGGGAGCCGAGAGTCTCTCTGGGTTCTCGGGTCTGAACCAGGAGCACCCGCTCAGTGGGATGCCTTTGGGCTTGTCTGAGTCATGACCTCAACAAACAAACCCTCCCAGCTTCTTCTACGGGTGAGACCAGGGGTAGGGAAGAGGGTCACAGCCTGAGAAGAACCCATTACCCTGGAGTATCAGGTACTAAACGATCGTACTCCACCCGTGAGATGAGTTGTGTAATGGAGATGTCGTTCTTCATGAATAATAAAGGACCTTTCATAAAATTTTTACCAGCAGCTGGATACCGAAGGGGAGGGTGAGGGGTCCTTGCTCCCTCCAAAGCTGGCAGCAGAGCAGAGCGTGGCACAAGCACAAAGGAAAAGGCACCGGATCGCGAGTCCCCATGTCCCAGGGCCCCAGAGCTGGGGACTTCTGTTGAGCATCTCTGCCATCTGCAGAGGTGACAACACCTGGATGTATTTCAGGGTAAATTGGCAAAACTGGACCACATAGTTGCTCTTCTAGGAAGTTCTCATTGGTTGTTCTTTGTTTATTTTCATGTAGTCAGTCACTGCTGGCTACGTGAGAGAAGCTTTGAACCTGCTCTGTTAAATCCCGGAGAAGTCACTGGGTGGTTTTGGCCCGAGCTGGAGCCGCGGCTGCCCGTGTGTCTGGGCTGCAGCAAACAGCCTGGCGCTCGGGCGCAGCAGCCATTTAGCAGATGACCACATTTTATTCTGGCCCTTATTTCATCCCACAGCAATTAGCCAAGAAAAAAAAGGGCCTCACCACGGCGTCCTTTCAGCCTTATGTATTCCAGCCTCTTCAGGGAGGCAGGACCCAGAGGCAGGTTCCTTCTGGATCCTGAATAAAAGCGCTATTAATGTCTGCTAGCACACGTCAGAGTTTTCACAACTACAGCATGAGATAACAGCTCCTCCTCCCTGCTGGGTTTTTTAGCCATCTCAGGAGAGGACTTTTGACAAATCTGAGGCAATCCTGAAAATGTGTGCGTGCCGGGAGGGGGAGGATATGCAAAAGGGCTTTGTAGAAGGGATCAAACCGCCCTGACAGTACGAGCACAGCGTATCGCGCTGCAGAACAGGCGTCCGGTCCCCGCCTGAGCCCACCTCCCCAAAGGGGGGTAACAGGACACTGGAATTTCCCACCCCCAGGGTTTTAAATGCCTGTTAGATTGTCCGTGTGAACAGGGACCCCTCTCCTGTGCTGCCTCCTGGTCCCGAGCAGCAAACCCTCCCCGGGGTCCCTCCAGCACCCCCACCTTACCCTGGCCAGGGATGAGCCCCACAGCAGCACTCACACCTCTAACAGATGTCAGGTCCTTCCCCTTCACTCCACCTCCAAATAAAAACATAAATCTGATGTCCATGTTCTAGTTTTCTGCAATAATATCTTCCCCATAAATAACTTCTAAATAGTCCCAGCCTAACACATAGCTAATAAAAGCACTCTTTATGGTTATTAGACAAGTGAAATGTCCCTGGACTGAACAATTACCTTCAAATATCTGTTCAGAACAGGCTGGGAGTGGAAATCAGTTTTTTCCTCCCCAGGTACAAATCCATAATGAGGATTTATTTCTGAGGTGGTGGGAATCAGGTAATCCCTCTCCTTCTTGAGTTGAGATAAGGAGCCAAAAAACCCCACCAAAACCCTGAAATAAAATGGTACAAGTTAATACTGAAGCATCTGGAAAAGCAAATGATTTGCAGGAGGAAGGGGCAGGAGGTCAATAGCACAGAAAAGCTTTAAATAATAAGAGGGACAAATGGCTGGGTTTCCTATCGCTGTCCCGCAGAGGGGGGAGGCAGAGGAGGATGGGGCAGGCGCTGCCAGCCCAGCCAAAAGCAAAGGAACCACCTTTAGGGTCCCTGTATCACATGGGGGGCACAAACCCCCCACTCCCCACCCATGGGGTTCGGGTCTGGTGCTGCCAGTCTCCTTCCCTCCGAGGCACGGGACTGAAAAAACAGGATGAACGATTCGAAGGGACCTGTGCTTCCTGATGCGGCCACTTGACATTAATTGATTGAGCAACAAATGGCCCAAAACTCTCCATACCAGAACAGCCTGGGGTTTAACATGGGATTTTGAATGTAGATTGCAACCCCCTCCTGGGGCAGTGTCCCTGAGCCTCCCCAGGGTGCAGGGAACAAGCCGGGAGTGGGTGTCACCCCCCGGGACAGCCATCCCCCCCGGGACCCCCTGGAAAGCTGTGATCTCCAGGGACATGCCCCGCACCAGCAGCTCTGCCCTGGGCTCTGTGTCCTAACGACTCCAGACCACCCTCTTTTCCACCACCTCCTCCTCTTTTCCGTACTATTTTATCTCCCACGAGATGAGCAATTACCAGCAACAAATACCTGCTCGGCAGCGGAGGGAAGACAAATACGCTTTTAGACCTGGAATATGCAGCTGCTTATTACAAATATTTGACAATGTTGGGACAGTTACTGTCAGTCTCTCAGTTATTCTCCATTGCGCTAACATCCACCAAAAATAATTCCAACACCTAAATCACCGAGGAGAGCGCTGAGATGCGATCTGCCATTCCAGTCCTGCCAGGAGACAGACAAACGCTGAGGACAGATGGACACGGAGCTCTACCCCATAACGAGCTGGGGCTGCTCTGGCACAGATAAACCCAGGCTGGGGGGGTCATTGCCACCCCGCTGGACCAGACCTGGGTCCTGCTCCTGCTCCAGGCAAGAGGCTGGATGGATGGGGATTGGGTACGGAAACAAACCCAAACGTGCTGCTTTTTTGGAAACAGCTTTTTTCTGTCTGTTTTGTTTCAGTAAAACTGTTACTGTAATAATCCTGCTTGGGTAAAATATAAACTTGAATAAAAATATAAAAGGAAGCAGCTGAGAAGAAATTGTATCATCTGGGAAGCGAAACTGTTGCCAGGTCTCTGTTCTCCAGCAAAGCCGCAGCATATTGGTAAAACTGCCCTACACAAACGCAATAATTTGAGAAACGGTGTCGATTAGGATAAAGGTGTGTGTTTGCGGGAAGTGATTGAGGAAAAGTGCCTTGGCCCTCTCCTGGGATTTGTGCTCGGCGTTTGCTGATCAGCTCGGTTTTCTGCCGACCCCCCTGGTAGTTCTGCAGGAGGCAGAGGAGGAATTTGTTGATGCTACAGAAAATGAAGTCCTGCACAGCAGTCAATAGGAAATAATGGATATCAATTACACAGCTGGAACTGCTGACTTGATCAGATTTTATAACTCTTTACTCTCGGGGTCTTCTTAATAAATCCATTGAGAGAAGTGTCATATCTTTTATAGCAATATGTTCCCATGTTTTATTTCCTGTGAAGGAGCAACTGGCAGTTTTACAAAACGCTCCTCGGAGTCTCCCATCACCTCATGAAGGTGTCACGTTGACAGGAGATGGACATGAGCTATTTGTTCTCTAATGCAGGGACCGGTTTGCCACAACCTTCCGGAATTGACACTGGAAACCAGGCGGGTTCCTTCCCTTCTGCTCCAATCCCATTCACGGCACAGGGGCAGGCTCCCAACCACCGGTTTAATAAGAGCCTCACGGCAAGGTGCTGAGAGATCCGGGCACCTAAAAGCAAATTGCCCATTGAGGAGGACCCTGGGTTTTGCTGCCATCAGAAAACAGCAATGTCCTGGGGAGGTGTGAGGGGCTCCTGGCCCCTGAGGAGGGGGCTTGTGCAGGGCAACAGCAGCACGTCCTCCCAGACCAGAGCAAACCAGCATATTGAACAGGGGAAAAAACCCACCTCACCTGTGTCTGCTACTTGCAGCCTTTTATCTGCATTTTTATTTAATCCAGCCACCATCTCAAGCACTGAAAGCACAAATGCAGCCTTCTTACGTGGCATCTTTCCTACGGTAAATCTAATTAAACAGCCATTAAAATGTGTGTTAGCTCGATTATATCAAGGTGACCTGCAGCTCCTGCTAAATGTTAATAACAGCATTCTCCACTAACTGGCATTCAACAGGGAACGGGCAGTACGGCTCCTATTGATGTAGCCTTTAGATGAATATGGTTATTAAAGTGCTTTGTGTACTACAGATTCCCAAATAAATGCGTATCTAATTTTCTGGCAGCAGCAGTGTTTCCTGTGCCCCCCAGCACCCTCAGCCAAGGCACCTCTAAAACCCTAGCCAGAGGAAAAAGGCTAAAACATAAGAAAGGAGAGGAGTGAGGTCTCTTACCTGTGACCACCACCCCCCAGCCTCGCAGCAGCCCCTGGGAACCCCTGGCCCTGGGGCAGGCCCACGGAGCAGGTCAGTCCCTCCACCTGTAGACAGTGAGGCTGATTGTTTCCCAGCTGAAGCAAACACCCACGAATATCTTTAAATCCCTAGGCCCCAATTCAGGTCCAAAATCTGAAATAATTTTCCTCATTTACACTGGCCTGACCTCCAATCTCAGAGCCACACAGTTCACAGTGACATTCGCAAAACTCCAGACCGATTTCCACCTCCCTACCCAGAACCAGACCTGCTCGTGCCCAACAAAGAAATATCTTTTTTATAAGCAAGCGATTTACCCTGTGAAGGTTAACGATAGCAAAATGCTAATGATGAGACCGAGAACAGTGTCTGTACATTACTGCAGGTTTTTATCACACACTCTAAGAAGTACCATTATGCTAAAAAAAATCTTCACCATGTACTAAATCAGACAGATCTACAACTGAAAAATTGGTTGTCACCTTACGTCTGACTGTACAAGTTTATTCCTATAACTGCAGCTGCAGTTTAAAACAGGAAATATCCCACCAAGCTGCAAAATAGCTGAACAGGTGGGAAATGTCTCACTTCCCCCCTGCACGTGTCAGCAAACATGATTTGGACACTTGGGCTACATGACTGCATAAACCTCCCCTCTGTCAATAATTAGCAGTGACAACATTAATTTGCCATCATTTCCAACCATTCAGTGGCACCAGACTGAGAGCGAGCGAGGCTGCCGGGGCTCAGAGGGATAATTACTGTCTCCAAAACCTCCCCAGGAGCTGGTGGTTCATTCCCACACCTGACTACAGCTCACACGTGTCCCTGGGAAAGAGCCCACAAAGCCCTGGGTGGCAGCTTTTTTGTCACCACGGGCTTTGCACGAGCAGGGGACACAAAGCACCGCAGGACAGACCCTCTGCCTCCGACCACCAGTAACAGCCCTGCTTTCCGTGGGGCTGGTGATGCTGGTGGTGTAGGAAATCGCATCTGACTTTATGGCTTCTTGAAAGAACAGAGATCGTTTTGCATAATTATGGAAACAATGGTCCGTGCTAACAATTGAGGAGACAAACAAATCCGGCAGATCGATGCTGACGGACGGGACGTAGCGCTAATGAACTGGGCTGATTCCAATGTTACGGTCTGTTAACAGTCCTGGTGGAGAAGGGAGGTAAAGTGCAGCTTCAATTCCAGTGCTACGGGGGATGCTGCTGCCCTTCCCGTGCTGGGTGTCCCGGCAGGGACAGGGACCTGTGTCCCAGACTCTTGCCCTCCTTTGGGGAGCGGTAGCCACCGTGTCCATCTCCGGACTTGGAGGAGGATGCTGACGGGGGTCTCGTCCCAGCTCTGGGCTTATTTTCCCTTTCCCTTATTTCTCCTACAAAATGGAGAATAAGAAAGAACATTTATTGGTGAGCTCTGATAGATCCCGCTGGAGCGCAGACTGCAGGGACATGCAGAGGTCACCCGGGGAAAAGTGGTTTTTCCAGCCCAAATGACCCCACACCAAACCGTTCCAGCCCAAGGACCCTGCAGCCCGTGGCACCGAGGGATGAAGTTCCCTGGTGTCCCCAGGAGCTCTGCCTGACAAATGCCGTGGGAACCTGTGCATGGCTGTGTCTCAGAGAAGAGCCATCCACATCTGTACGCGAGGGCGCAGGGGGATGAGGCACAGGAATGATGAACCCCCCCGGGCACAATGATAAAGGCATGAACTAAGGTTAAGAACAAGAAGGGAAGAGGAGGAACAGAGCCAGGCTGTGACACAGAGCGCTTCTGTTCCCTGGGCTTTGGCACCCCTTCTAAAGGCAAACGTGCCTTTTCCACTGCCCTTTTCGTGTTTCCTTTTTCATACACCCAAAATAGGTTTGCTATGAGCTCTTGGAGAGTGGTCAAACATTAAATTCTGTGCTCAGCACGGGGTATGATAAATGTGCTTGAACAAATGACAGTGTGCACCAGTTTAATGATAATTCTGGAATAAGCACTGCACAGTCACTTTGAGCCCTCGGTGCAGTTTGGCCAATGCCCTTCCCAATGTCAGTGTGTCTCCAGAGGATGAAACGTGGAATCCAGCATCAGCCGGGTCAGAGCTGGGGCATCTGCCCGGCCAGAGCAGCTCTCTTGTAGCCGGGGCACCCTGTGCCGGCTGCGCTGCGATCTCTTCTGGGCAATTTGTAAACTCTGTGTTTGTTTTCAGACCTTTGTTGTTGTGTATTATTTTGAGTTTGAGTTTCTGTTTAAAGCGTGACTTTGTGTTAATCCTCCAGCTATTAAGATATATCTCTGCCGAGCGTGGAAGGCACAGTACAACTAATTAAATAACATCCAAGAGCTTTAGCACTGCCATTTATTACTATTACGGAAATACATTAAACTGTGAGGACCTGCTGGTTAAGAATAATTGCACGGGATGCACAACGGGCTAATTTTTCCCGTGATGGACTGTCTGCTGGTACACGGGGAGTGGGGAGCGTGAGCAGAGACCCTCACAGCCCGTGGGCAAGCTGGGTCCTGTCTCCCCCACCGCCTGCCCCCGGAGCAGAGGGTGTCCCCCATCACACCGCTCTGTCACCCCCAGCCACGAACACTCCGAGGAACAAAAACCACAGAAAGAGAAGGGGTAGATGTGGAGAATTGCAGTTGGAAGGGACGTATGTGATATAAATGAGCAATTCTATGCAGAAATCTACCGAATTTCACAGGGGGTAATGAATTAAATGAAGTGGAAAGCATGGC
This sequence comes from Limnodromus scolopaceus, assembly GCA_028565335.1. NCBI lineage: Eukaryota > Metazoa > Chordata > Aves > Charadriiformes > Scolopacidae > Limnodromus > Limnodromus scolopaceus. The sequence continues at coordinate 5,526,606 of JAOXNO010000016.1, forward strand.
ACGAACTGCAGATTTGCTGTAGTGACTAATGTAATTAACCTCTATTGAAATAATTAAGCCTCCTAATTTGTGCTGCATGAGCTGCGCAACCCAAAGGGCCGGTGGGGGCCAATCCAGGGCGGCTCTGGACCAGCCGAGGGGGCTCCATCTCAGTGAGGGGCTCTGGCTCTCGTGGTGCTGGTTCTCCCTCCGCTCCCACGGTGCTGCTCAGCATGTGCCGGGGCTCCGTGGGGACAGGGCAGCTCTGGCACCGACTCCAGCACTGACTCCGGCACCAACCCTGGCACCAACCGTGGCAC
>JAOXNO010000016.1:5529263-5547285 GCA_028565335.1 Limnodromus scolopaceus
TAAATTAAGTTTACAGTGATACCCAGCATCTGTTGTGAGAAGGTTAGAATTCAATTGGGCAAAAGGAAGAGAAGGAAGAAGGAAGAAGACCACAAATGGGAAAACCTGAGTTCTGTCAGATACCGGCACCGTCTGATCCTCCTCTTCTTGCTCTGATTTAGGCGATTTTCCCAGTTTTGCTGCTGGCCATAGAAGAGTTCCTGGGAAGAGCAGCAAATGGAGGGGAGGGATCCTGGGCTGCCCCGTGGTGTGTGACCCAGTCACCTACACCCACAGAGACATCTGCATCCCCATCCCCATCCCATCCCTGTCCCCATCCCTGCCAGCATTGCCCACATCTGTGGGTAACAAGCCCAGGCCACTCGTTTGCTTCCCAGGGCCTGGCAAGAGCCCAGGCTGTGCTCAGCTCCCCTCTTGCCCACGTTTTGTGACTCTTCCATCTTCCACATATTTATTTCAGTCCATTTGCTACTCCAGTCTGCAGCCCTGTGATAAGGTATCAGCCAGTCTTTACAGCCTGGATTTTATTGTCTCTGCTCTTCCTCGAGTACTTAATTGCCACCTTTTGCAATGATAATTTTTCTTTTTTGCTGAGGGATTTGTTTTCTGAAGCACAACACTAATAGGTCAAATTTGAGGGGTATAAAGTCACCAGCAGAGCAGAGCAAAAAGCTTCAGCACCTTTAGGAAGTCACACCCTCACAAACCGCACGATAACCTGAAGCTGTTGTGGATGCAGCACTTTCCTGTGACAACCGCCCTTTGCTGGGGACTCATCAGCCACAGCGGGCACCACGGCACAGAAGTCTGGCAGCGAACAAGCCGGCTGAGCATCAGCGTGATGAGCAGCCGCTCGGTGACGGTGACCACAGCCAGCGTGGCACGCAGCGGGGGGGATGGCACACGTGGGGCAGCGAGAGTGCAGCCGCGGCTGCAGGAGCGGCCACCTCGGCCGGCACCAGAACACAAACCCCCACCAGGGCACGTCCCGGCAGAAGCAAACAGAGACTTAACCCAGAAGAGCTTTTGAAAACCATTTGGGGCTCAACAGGTTCCTCTTCTGAGTTTATCTCTGGCTGCAGAGCCGTGAGTATAATAAGCTGAGGCTGTTGAAATCTTTGGTGGTGATAATCAAAATCCGTTATCTCTGGCACCTGGTACTTAGCCCTGCGGGGTGATAGCACTTATGTAAACACAGCAGCAAGAGGTTTGAAAAAGCAAGCGGTAAAAATCCAGATTCTGGGACAGTAAAATACAGTTCAGCCAAAAGGGGTTGCAAGAGAAGTTTATAATCAAGATCTGCAGCACTGGGAAGGTCATTTGCATTTAATCTGGACAAGAAAATATAACTGAATTTACTACAACAGTTCTCTTGAGATGCAGCTTGTAGGCCAGCGCTTTATCTCCTTTATCTCCCTCTGTGCTGAACTCCAGGGCTGTGGCAGACGCGTGGCTGATTAGGGCACATCAGCATTCACAGACAGTAAGTGACAAATTACCGTGTTCTGCGGAGCCACCGGCCGTGGATGGTCCATCCCGGGGGCTGCTCCCGCTGTGGGGACCAGCACAGAGCCCCTGCTGCTCGGGGGATTCAGAGCACAGCCCAAGCCTTTGGGGGCTGCTCGGTGCGAAGCCACCCAGGGTGGGGATTGCTCCAGCCAGACTCTGGAGACCCCAGGGTTGTTCTCCCTCCTCTCGGCCACTGGCAGGTATTTATTGTGAGGTTTGTGCTGTGAACACCTGAGTACACAGGCACGGGCAGGAACATCAGGGCTGTGCAGCGCTGCGGTTACTCCAGACACAGGCTGGGGCTCACCCCCCACCCTCACAGGATGGTTTAAAACTGAATTTAGAGCAGTGGCTCATTCATCAATTTATATTCTGGTCAAGCCCTGTGACAACGATGCTGGAGACATTTAATGAATGCAAGCGAGCACAGTTCTGCCTGTATAATTTGCTTCTCTCTGGCTCACACACCTATCATTTTCCTGTAGTTTGTTAACAATAACTATTCACATAATTCATTTTTGTAAGGACAAAACAGAGTGTTATTAATGTTTTGTTTCCTTTCACATATATGTCAGGCATTTATTGAATACAAACTTGAATAAGTAGGTGCCATCCAGCAATGTAAAGCAGTATTTCACAGCAAACAAAGCCCAGGTGCTGGCACACTTGGAGTCATTTTGCAGTGCTAACACCCATCAATTGCACATAAATAAGGAAGCAGCAGGGATACCAGCTCACAATTAGAAATGAGTAATCCCCAGCCCCTATGCTGGGACGTATCTGCCAGGTACAGACTCTCCCAACACAATGCTCGATATTTGTTTTCTGCTAAACCTGGTGCAAATGCCAAAGGCTGCCCCGTGACCGGTGACAGTGCCCCCCCCAGTCCCCCCCAGGCAGCCCAGGGGGGAGGATGGTGGAATTACTGGTTCTGGGGGTTCCACAAACAGCTCCAAGCACTGCTCCTGGAGCCCGGGAACATCTCCCCACCCAGGAGCTGATGGGCACCCCGGGAGCGGGATGGTGTCCCTGTGGTACCCACGGGGTTTTCACAGCTCCTGCTCCTCTGCAGAACCGGCTCTTTACCTCTCTGGCCCTGGAACCCCCAGCCCCTGCTCCCACCTCCCGCTCCCACCCAACAGCGGGTCCCTGGGGAGTGGGGCAGCTGCTCCCCCTCCTCACCCGAGAACCCACAACACACCATCGGGCTCCTCTTCGCTGGGAAATCTTCATCTCCCTGGTGTTAGAGACACCGGGATAATGCTCCAAAGATTTCCTCATCTCTGACTGGCTTCTTTGTTTCAGATGATATTTTTTTTTTGGCAATACTTTCCTACTTTAAACAGATACAAACCCTCCTGTAAAACCGCACACGGCAGGTGACGTAATGATGCTGTGGAGCACAATGCTGGAAGCATTTATTTTTAACAACCCCTTTTGTGTGTTTTGGAGGACAGCACAATAAATGCTATGAATATATACATGTTTTTCTGATTGTGAACAACAGACTGGTACCCCACAATGAGAAGTCATTTATTAGGAATGACAGGAAGAACTATCCTGCCTGTTAAATGAATATATATCTTTTATATCACTACTTTGCAGGCTAAGCTGTAGGTCCCCATGTTTTCTTTCAGATCTTAAAGAATCAGTACCACAAAAGAAAGCATGCTTCCAGCTTTAAACACATCTCTTTTGAGATAATTTTATTTACTGCACAAAAATATAAACTGTCCTGGGAAGCTACTCTGGTTTCTGAGATGACTTTTTAAAGCTTTTAGCTCTGAAGCAGTTTTCTTGGAAGGATTTCAGAACATGGTTCAAGGGTATCTTTTTCATACACCTATTATTTGGAATTTACGTCTGCGCTTGCCCTGAGGAGAACTAGAAATTTCTGAAAGGTGATCCACTTAACTGATAGTGACAACACATGCAAACGCAATATTTGAATTTCAATAAGCCATTCATTAAAAAAATGAAATGGCACGAACTGTAGCAGCAGGAGAGTCTGGCGTCAGCGGGATGGACAGGCAAGTTCTCCTGTTGACTGAAGTTTTCCCCCAGCCTGGAGACAGGTGGCTTTTTGGAAGTGGTATTTTTTTAATCTACTCAGGAGTATTTTTTAAAATGCTGTGAAGTTTCACTTAAAAAAAAAAAAAAAAAAAGGACATCTAGTAAACATTAGAAAAACTTGCAAAAGGAAGCATATTCCAGGGAGATAAAACGATACACTTGCAATTAACATCACCTCAACGTTCTAATAGAGGCACCGAGAGCAGCCGTAGGGCGGTTGTTTCAGGCTGCATTCCCTTGTAGCTTGTTCTCTGCCGGCTGGGCAGCCCAGCCATGCTTCAAAAACGTGTTTAATAGGTTGGTAAATGGCGCAGTTTATCAGCTCCCTGCAATTTTGCCTTTCACCTGCACCACCCTTCTGCAGACTGCAGCAAAGCAGCACGTCTGCTGTGGTATGGATCTTCTATACCTACCCGTATAGATCCCCTATACCTCTATGTATAGATACTCTATATCTATCCATATGGACCCTCTATACATATATGTACAGACCCTCCATGCCTGTCCGTATAGGTGTCCTCTCAAGCATTTTCCCAGGAGAAAGGGGGGCAGACGAGGGACCACCCCAGACACCCTTAGAAGCAGTTTCACTGGATGACGGCTTGAACGCTCTCAAGATCTTAGGGCTATAAAAGCTCTTGGAATTCACCCTTAAACCTTTTCATAACTTAATGGAGTCCGGAAAAGGCTGTGTTAGTGCTCGGGGCTGACAGCTCTGAGCAGTAAGGAGCTGGCGGGCAGCTCGCCCTGTGCCTGCCAGGACTCCGGACTCGGGGCACACACAGTGGTGGGGAGGGCTCCTCTGTGTTCTGGGCAGGACCCTCACCCCCCCACACACCCCCCAGAGAGCGTCCCCCAGGCTGGAGCCACTCCTGGTGTGTGACTGTGCCATCTTCTGCCTGTCACCGTGCGACTGTGCCATCTCCTGCCTTAATAGGGAGATTTCCATCTGCTCCCCCGACAGCACACCAGCGCCCACCCTGCCTGCAATGCTAATTATCAGCAGGGGCTGATAAGCATAATTAGAACTGGGAAAGTAACAAGGTATTGCAAGTGACTCCTTATCGAATAAGTACATTTCTTAAACCTTTGATGTGGACAATTTTATAGAATTTGTAATTAACTTTGTCTAAACGTGTCAGGCTCTGACCTGCCAGCACCACGGCAGGCAGGAGGCTCTGGAACCACCAGGAGCAAACCCTCCTGAGACCAGGCTCATTGGAAATGCACATCCAGGCCCCCTCTCACACAAAGCGCGAGCAGGAAAGACAAGTGATGGACAAGACATTTCTTTGTCTGTGTTTTGTGCCTGGTCCATAGCCCAGAGACATCTCTCCAGGGAGTAAACTCATTTGCAAGCAGATGAGAGAGTGATGGGGAGACAGGCAGGAACACGGGAACGCTCCCGCAGAAGCATTGCATCTGAAGAGTAATTAAAGCAGTGAAAATGTTGCTGGTAATAAAGGAGCTGAAGCTTCCAGTGTCAAAATTCCATAATGAACCAGCCAAGTGACACGCAGGTTTCATCCTCTTCATTTAAGGGAACCACGGACAAGTTTGTTTTCCTGCTTTAAAGTATATCAACTTTAACAAATACTCTTTTCCCATCAGTAACCTGTGAACAGGAGGTGAGAAGGGCTCACTTGGGCAGCAGCAAGGACACCGAGTGTTTACACTGGGCCAGAGAATACTACGGAAAGGGCACAGCTGATTTATATTTTTTATTCTATATGTGCCCAGATGTTCGGGGTTCAGGGTTGGTACCCTCTTCTGAGCCTCTGTGTGCCAAATACAACCCTGCACAGGCTGTATCTCTCGGTTTAGTTCCCAATAGACCCAAATCCACACAGTCCTGACTCCCACAGGGAGAAACTTCCCCACTAGACCTCATATATTCTGCTGAGCAAAAGTTTGATGCAATAACTTACATGGATACACTTTTTCCAGCACGTACCGAGCCGTTATTCCTCAGTAGGTGTTATTCAAATGTGTCTCCCCCCTTTCACACTTTTTTCATGGAAATGCATGATTTCAGGGAGGCAGCCGTACCCTTCACACCTTCCCCAGTGACAAACAGCCAGGCTGAGTCACCACGGGAGAGCATAGGATTTGAGGATAAATCACCAATTCACACAGACACTCTTACAGGATAATTCTGGTGCGGGTGCTCCGAGGTCACCGAGCCCACGGTGCTGTCGGCAGCACCGACACCGGCACCATTTTTCACATGGCAGAAACGTAACATTTGGTGTAAATGCCGGAGGAGGCGTGCGATAACGAACGAGCTCGGCCTTCAGCAGCGAGCTCTGTGCGAGGCAGGGTATCGATTTCCACATGATGAGGGAATGAAGAGGGATGATACGGTTCATATTATGGATTCTATCTATTAGCAATAACGGCAGGTCGCTCCATCCTCCCTCTCCCACGTCCCCAGCCCGCGCTGTGCCCCAGGGAGGTTTGCTCCAAGGGGACCTCGCTGGTGGCCAACGGCGACTGAACCCACTGGAAGCCGAGCTTTGCCATCCCTGTTCGCACAGAGCATTATCCTCACCGCGGGTCAGGAGCGGCTCTGCCCAGGGTCACAGGGACAGGGACAGGCCAGCCAGGGCTTACTGGTAACACAGCAGTTAAACACCCTCCAAATCTATAATCATAACATTTTGACAATTAATAGGGAAGCAGCCAGAGCTGGCCCAGGGTAGGGGAATCTCCAAGGTATCTCAGCTTTAATTGACATCCTTTCACTATTCTGAAAACAAGTTAAAGAGCAACTTTACAACACTTATTAATCAATGCAATAAGTGTTTTAAAGTTACTCTTTAAAGTAACTTGTTTTCAGAATAGTGAAAGAACGTCAATTAAAGCTGAGAGAACCAGCCCCTTGCAGAGGCAACGATGGCACATTTATCTTTATAGCCCTTGGTGCCCAATGCAGGAGGAGCTGCTCACTCCGTGCCAGGGTGTGCAGGACCCAGCTCTGCTGTGACGGCGGGTCCCCACACATCGGTCCCCCAATATACCCCCAGGGTGTGGGACCCTCATCCCACGGGGATACAGAGCTCTGCTTCCCTTCAGCAAGAAACAAACTCATTCAACCTATTTCCCCCCACTCCTCTGTGATTTGGTCTCATCACAATAACCAAAACTTGGCCTTTTGGTGGAGTCCAGATTAGAAAGCAAGTAATTTGTGAACAGCAAGGTGATTTTTTTTTTTTTTAAAACCATACTACAAGTTACAGTTTAATTGTATTTTCCCTCCAGCCTTTCAATTAAAAATAAAACAGAAACCAGAGCTTTCAGAATGGAAATGAGAACAAGAACAAATTTTCATAAAGAGGAAAATGCTATGTTTGGAGAGGAAGAAAAATTATTGCCAAAGATATAATAAAGAGGGAAGGTATACCACTGAGTTATATCCAGGGGCCAAGCATGAGTTATTCAGACCTTTCAAAATGAGGTCACACCGTAACTGGAGGGAAAACTGCAGATTATTGCAGAGCTCATGGATCACTTTGTTTTACCTGAAATTCTGAGATGCAGCAGTGAAACTCCTGAGCTGGGAAGAATTCAAATTAATGACTTTAGGGTACTTTCCCTGAAATTCTGCTCCATGGCTTCCCTGCCCCTGAACAAGGGAAGCGTGGGGACAGTCACCCCAGCACCCCCGGGGTCTCCAGCAAGAGGGGGTGCAGAAGGCTCTGCCCAGGGCTGGCTCTCGCCTGTGGGAGGGTTTGTGGCTCCTCATGGCACGGCATCATCCTCCCCGGCGGCCGAGAGACCCGGTCCGGCAGCGCCACGCTCCCCACAAGTGCCTGCTGGAGTTCATTAGTGGGTAAGAGAAAGGAATGTGTTTCCAGGGTACGGAAATGAACACCTTCGTGACAGATAATGAATAAATACCAGCTGTGAATAAATAACCTACTGCTATTTCCCAAGGGATCTTCGACTTATTCTTGCCTCAAATTTCCACAGTAGAAAGATAAATCTACAGAGAGCTAAGTGTAAATTACGAAACACTTCTTACTCCAGGTTGTCTCTAGCTACTTCCTACGGTTCTGCTCGGCCAGAGATTGATTTCTGATTAGTGTTTGCTTTTCCCTTGTATCACTGCTGCTGCTGGGGACACCTCCCATGAAAATGGCCTCTTTTCCATCCCCACCAGCCGCTCTTCCCCGGGGTCCCTGGCCAGCACGGGGGGGTCCCTGGCCACTGACATCCTCAGAGAGAGGCTCCACAGTGTCTCGTAGATGCACAATCTCCATTAAACACACTCCTCACCCTGTTCTTGCCTCTGCTGCCTCAGCCACTGACTTCTAGAGCAAAGCAGAAAGGAGATCAGCAAACCATGCCTACAAACGTGTTGCTCTGCCCCATCCTGGGCACCTCTGGAAGCCAGGAGCTCCTGGCAGAGAACCAACAGGCACCTGGTGAAAGCCCATCAGGTCTTCATCAGGAAGCCCAGGGCAGGAGGACACTTTCTGGCTGGTTGAGGCATCCCAAGGGACAGCCACGAGCTCTGTCTGCACATCCAGGCACTCTTGACTCAGGGCTACAGCTCTTGCCTCATATTTGAGGAAATTATTGTGACCCAAAATCTTGGAGGCTTATGGCCCTGAATATTAACCACCACAGTCCCCGCTCGCTACAGCTCTGGAATATTTTAAAAATTCTGATTGTACCTTCAGATAAATTATATCACACTTTCTGCAGAGCTATGAATAGAAGATATTTTCATAAGAAAACCAGGAGGGAAGACACCCATTCTTGCTATATGAATAATATATGTCATCCCAAACCTAGACCTTGCAGAGAAAAATAAGTCGCCGTGTGCAGACTGAGAATAATCTCATACAAATGACCTTCTAATCACCCTTTCCAGTCCCTTGCTCTGTATTCAATTTTGCTCTCATTAAATATCTTCAGAGGATTAACTTGGGACTTCTCTGCACTGGAGATGTCCTGGAGGGATGCTCCCGTCCGGCCACAGGGCTCTTCCCATGCTCCAGCCAGGCTGAGCCACATGGAGACCCCTCAGCTTCTCCAGGAGAAGGTCCCAAGAGCAGAGGAAAGGCTCAGAGGTCCCAGACCTCCTGGAATAAGTGCTGTGGGAGCACCAAGGGACAGGGGCCCCACGGGAGGCAGAGCTGGTGTCCCTCACATCGTTCTTGATCTGTCCCCAAGGTCTCCCCAGCCTGGCCACGGCCATTCCTGCACCAGCAGCTCCTCACTCAGCCGGGACCTGACATTATCCCAGCCCCCTCCCAGCCTTCGGGGATCTGCTCTGCTTCTGGCTCACCCTGCAGTCAACAAGTCATGCTGAACATGTCCTTTGACTATTTTTCTTGGTTTTCCTGCCCAGAAAATGTAGAGGGGCAGTTTGAGATCTGATTCCTCCAGATAGAAAACGGCTGATGGGGCAATCAGGCCCCCACTGCCTGTCCCAGCACTTCCATCCATCCCAGTACCTCCATCCCAGCCCAGCGCCTCCTTCCCGCTGCTGGTGAGGGGGGAGCAGGGGCCACCACCGCATGGGGACACGGCTGCATCCTCCTGGCCATGTCCCCCTCACCACAAGAAAGTGCGACAAGGACATCAACAGTGTCTGGAGAACAGACAGCTGCTCTCCAAAATGGGTTCTCATGTAGCAAAGTGTGGTTAATTAACACAGGAGGTTTAATTAGCTAATATTTCTAAGGAGCTCCAAGAGCCTGAAGTGAAAGACACCAGATAACTGCAAAGTGTCATTATTATATTTTGCCAGAAGTGGTTTATTGCCATTAGCTTTCTGCACCACCTCTCCCCTTCCCTCGCTGCTTCCCCAGTTATTACATCTCCCAAATGCAATCACCTCCCTCTCTTTTCCTCAAACTCAGCGTTTGTCCTTTGCTCCCTCTCCAAAAGCGACTCTCCGCATTCGGCAGCTCTTTCCCTGCCGGGGATGGTGCCTGGCCCCCGAGCTGGGGGGGCTCAGGAATGGGGGTCACAGCGGACACCACAGCCCCAAGGGCTGTTGCTGGGGATTTCTGCTCCAGTAACAGACCTCAGCATCTGGTTTGGGGCCTTTTGCTGCCATCACTGTGTGCTTCAGCCACAGGGAACTTCTTAAGACAAAGTCACTCAGTTTTTGCTTGTGCCGCAGAGCGTCTGTTAAACACAGACATTCCCATTCCTCCCCAGAGGGGTGGCTGCACCCCCAGCACCCGCCGGGGTTTAGTTTGAGGCCACTTGTCTGTAAATCAGGCACCAGACTTGGAAAGAGCAAAGGAAAAGGCAGCAGCTTTCTGCCCAGCAGGTGGAATATATTTGGGAGTTAAGGGGGGGACAGGGAGCAGGTGTTGTAATGGATTGTGGGGCCACAGACCAAACCAGGCTGCAGAAAGTAATTTTGCTGCATGGACAGGTTTTAGATGGTAGATTTGAAAACTTTGATGCCTAGAAACCAGTAAGCAGAAACGTAGCTTTCCTATAGCCCAGCTAAAATGAAAAAGCAGCCAGTAACTTTCAGGTTGTGCATCTGGTCAAATACATATTCTGCATTCATAGAGCACTGTCCATATGCAGGAAATATTGCTAGAAATCCACTCGTGTTAAAAAAAAAAAAAAGCAAAAACAAAACATCCTTGAAAAAACTGCTAAAAGCAAGAGCTCCTGCTACTGAGGAGCAACAAGTGGTGTGTTGGCAAACAGATCCATTTCAGAAGGAAAACAAACGAGATAATTTAGCAAACATTAAAGACATCTCAGCAAAGCACTTCTAATTGCAGAGGAGAGGCCAGAAGGAGACACAGAAGACGAGCTGCAAGGAGGGCATTTGAAACATGTGCAGGTTTGCCATTTACGACACTTATTTTTCCTGCAAAATGCATGCACAGGGGACACTGCACACGTGAGACTCCCTCCTGCTCCTCACCTCACCTCCTCACGAAGCTGGGCTGATGCAGAGAAAAGAGCCCGTTTTTTCCAGCCTGCAGCCCCAGCTCAGCCCACCCTCCCGGGAGGCAACGACAAGCATCAGGAGGGTCAGGGTGTTGTCGTGGTGTGGCAACAGGAGACCATTGCTCCGAGGACTGAGCAGGAGCCCGACAGCCCAGCTCACACCACGGGTCACAGCAGGAGCCACCCACAGACCTGCAGGAGCTGGGAGAGACCAGAAGCAACGGAGAGTTCTGCCTCTCCTTGCAACAGGATTTCCCTAGCCCCTCTGTAATTCTCCCTTAATTAACTCATGATGCTATCGACTGCGCTCTCCCGGCTGAGCCGCAGCGCCTGTCTGAGGCTCTGCAGTGCATTTACTGATGGTGAAGACAGACAAATTAATAAATGCTTCGTACAGGATTTTCCAAAGGGCTTATTCTGAGTCTTTCCAGCACAAGCCCAGCAGAATTGCCCGTGCCAGCCAGTGCTACAAGTGCCTGGCAGACAATCTGTTCCACACACTCGGGGGAGATGAGCGAGTTAACGAGCATTTCTTCTCCCTGCCACGACCGCTGCAGCGATCCCTTGTGAACCCTGCGCCTGTCTCTCCTGGCATGGAAGCAGGAACTGACTTTATAAAACTGCCACTTACAACATTATGGCAAGGGTTTTGGCTGATCGGGGCTGTAAACACTGTTGACAACTATTATAGCAGCATTAAACATGCAAAATAATTTTCACAGTTTTAAAGCAAAAGCTTCTGAGGTGGCTCACGGCTTGGAAAGGATGTGTCTGTGTGGTCTATGCCGTGCAGTGACACCGGCTGAGCCTCGGGCTCTCTGCGGCGACCACACGAGTGTGTGCATGGACCGGTGAGCACACGGACCGGGAAAAGCCTCTCGAGGAACCAAGAGGAGCCTCTTCATCCATCCCAAGCACTAACCCACAAACCAACAGCTGCCCAGGCACCTGGACAAGCACCACCAGCACCTCCACAGACAGCACAGACCCTGGCCTTTGGGCTTCTTTGGTTTTTCCTTCCCACCCAGACGGCACTACCTGCTGTCCCACCCATGCTCCAGCCAAGGCCACCACTCTCACTGTCCACAACCAGGACCAGCTTTGCTCTTTCCCCGTTCATACACGATTTTATTTCAACACCAGGGTGCTGAAGGTACCAGACAAGAAAGATGCCACCAGGCTGGTTTACTTGGCCAACACTTCCCACAGCCCTGGGCTTGCTGGCCCTTGCAGCCACTCTCACCCAGTGCCCCATGCAGTGCCCTGGCCTGAGATGGCAGAGCTGCCTTACGCCCTGCCCAGCCAGCAATTATCTTGTCCTGAAGGACAAAAAAAATATTCTGTCCCTCTGCTAACAATCCTAACACCAGTGACTGCAACTTTGGTGCAGCAAGTCCCTGAATAAACTGAACAGTGAACACTGCTGAGAAATCCTGAATTGTCAGCCAGCTGCTCGAGCACAAGTTGTTTGGGGACATTAGAACGGTAAGAACATCAACAACAAAAAGGAAAAAAAAGAAAGAGGAGTTCCAGTTACTCACCAGGCCTCATCTTCTCAAGCGCGGTGGCAGCCCCTGTGTCCGTGCCTGCCCAGGACCCCCCTCGGCTCCTGTCCCTGCTCTTCCTGCGCGTCCCTGCTCCTCTCCCCGCCGATCCCCGATCCCGTCTCCAGCTCCATCAGCACATTCCGGTCAGGTACACACTGAGCCGCAGCCCCAGCTGCTGAGGTCCAGGTCAGGCAGCGCTCCCAGCCCTAAAAGCTTTTGGCTGCAGCACCTGGAATTTAATGCACAGACCCGGGAGTCACTACTCGAGGAGCTATTTACAGCTCAGCTTGTTCCGAGCACAGAATGATTGCAGGTCTCGCAGCAGAGTTATGTACCACTGCCTTATTAATAACCCCCTGGAAGAGCCGTGCCAGCCCGCTTAGCCCAGCGCCAAGGCTGCTGCTGGCAGCTCAACAGCCTTAATGGAGATGGTGCATCCCACCCAGAAGATGCTGGAACCCTGGGCACTGCCCCACAGGACCACCTGTCTGCACCAAGGAATGTGCTTTTAAGAAAATAATCCATTTTGGTCTCCCCTGTCCCAGCAGATCAAGAACTGCCTGGGCCCTCCTACCCGTCATCCTCACCCAGAGCCCCAGGGTCTCACTTGGGGTGGGCCCCCACCAGCATCACTGGTGCCCATGAGGGTGAGCACCCAGGGGCCACCACAGGCTGGGACCAAATGGTGCCTCTGTCACCTCCCAGAGCAGAGCTCCTGGCAAACTGTGAGAGGGGACATGCTGGAGGTGGGTTCCCCAACCCTGCAGGAGGGGGTATCCAGCCACTGCTGCCCCTGGGGAGGTGCTCTGCTCAGGCTCAGTGAGCTCTAGAGACAGAGCTTGTTGGTCACCAGCTCTTCCCAGGGCACTGCAGCCTGGAGCTGCAGGTGGGAAGGAGTCTCCAAGGCCCCAGCTTTCAGACTCTCCATGCTCAGCTACCCTGAGCACAGTCTTTCCCCCCTCCTCACACCACGAGCTCTGTCTCTCTTCTCCCCAGGGTCTTGCTCCCCCTCCCAGGGAAGCACCAGTTGCTCCCTGCAGCTCCAGGGCTGGATGCATCCTCCCAGCAGAGGAGCCCAGGGCAGAGCTCCTGCTGCTCCGGGACAGGATTGTGCCTACGGCAGGTCACTGCTGCCCCTGCGCATCCCCAAGCAGCTCTGTATTACCCTCAGCACTGATGTTAGGCTCCCATCCCCACACACAGCCACACCAGCAGCAAGAGCCCTAGCCAGACCCAAGCAGCTTTATGGGCATGCTCAGGACCGGTGCTAACGAGCCTGGCTCATCAGGGGCCAGCTGGGCTCCCAGGTGTGGGCAATCCCTCCCCAGGGACCACTAACAAGCAGGATCCTGGCTTTGCTCGCGGGCAACTCATGGCACTCACCCTGGAAATGGGAACTGGGCACCGCTGCCAGGCTGCAGATCTCTGCTGCACAACCAGAACACTGGTGTGACGGGCTGATGAGGAGGAAAATACTAAATATCCACAAAGTCTGCTATTTTGGGTTGAAGCATGGATAAACACTAGCACAGACAACAAGTGAAAAGCAGCACATTTTGCACTCTGGATTCATTCTGTGGCCAATGTTTTCTTTACAGAAGTCACTCAAGCTAACGTGTAGGAGGCATAAAAGCACTATTTCTGCTTTACTGATTCACAAATGATTTTGCAGCAGCCAAGGCCATACTGGGTAGACATTGCAGAGGAGAAATGGGAGCAGTGAATCTGCAGGACTGCAGGGCAGGAAGGAGTTAAACAGTTCTGCAGTGGTGCAGGGAAAAAGCCATCCCCATCCCTGTTAGCCAGCCCCCTTCATCGTGGTGCTTTTCTGTGCAGAACTTTCAGGGACTGTGACCTCCAGCATCTGTGTCCTGTATGTGAAAGCACCGGCAACAATGCGCTGCATTTCCAGTGTATATGCTGAATTTCCAGCCTCTGTTGTGACAAAGCCACCCACCCTGCCGGGGGGCTTGTGGCACATCCTGATGTGTGGCCATTGCTGCTCTGTGAGGAACCAGAAAGGAAAGACAGCAAGTGAAAAACCCTGCCATGGCCAATCCAAGATGCAAGAGGAATTCCCTGGCCAAGAAAAATGAGGTGAAGTTTGAGGGGAGAAGAGCCGGGAGGTATTTAACAGCCCAGACTGACTGTCTGATACAGCATCAGAAATAACAGCGCATCCAGCCCACAGAAATGCCACGCCGGGGCACGGGGCTCATTAGTGACACAGACGGAGCTGCGTCATCTGCACTCAGCCACAGGAATAAATCTTTCCAAAAAGGCCAAATGACTTAATAAGCCTTGGGCCCTTCTCCGTACCAGCTCTTGGGCTGCTGAGTTGAAAAGAAGCGGTGCGGGGGGCTGTTTCTGAGTCCCAGCGGTGCCCGCAGAGCCAGGCTGGCTGGACAGGCAGGACACCAGCCCGGGGGACACAGGGCAGGGACCTGGCCGGTGTCTGTCCCCTGGGACATGGAGAGCAGGAGGAGGCTGAGGCTCCTCATGGGGCAGACGGTTCATGGGGCAGCCAGGGAGAGACCCCTCAGTCCCGGGATGCAAGACTCCCAGTCCCCGGGTGCCAGAGCCCCAGTGAGGGTCGCAGTGAGCAGTGCAGCCACCCTCTTCTGCCTTGCAACAATGCCACCCAGGTGATTTTGAGGTGAAAAAGCCCAGCTGACCTGGGTGTGATTCAGAGGCAGGGCTGCTGAGGTGCAGGGTCACCTCTCGGCTCCCTCCTCTCTCCAGGTCCTGGCACTCTGCTGCTGAAATGCCCTTGACGCTCTGTTTCTCCATAGCCATTAATATTTACATTAATAATTATAACAGGAACTTGGATACTGCCTGGGTAATAAAGCAGAGTTGCTGAAGCAGTGCACAGACAAGGTTATGCAGACAGGTCTCCTTTATTTCTGTTCCAAGTCACCAGCTCTCTGATTCCCAGGGTGCCAGCCCCAGGGAGCTGCCCCGCGTCTCCGTGCCCAGGTCACCATCGGGCAGGACCCCGTGTGGATGCCCACCAGCCATGCCCGGGCTCCCCTCGATGCTGTGCTGGGGACAGAGACAGCTCCAGGGACTCCCAATGTCCTTGCAGGTGCTACTGGTGCCACCGGTGCTGCCAGCGCCACCAGTGCTGCCGGTGCTGTGGGCGAGCCCACGCCAAGCAACCAGTGCCAAAATCACGGCCAGTGCCAAAGTCACAGCCCGTTTATCGCTCCACAGGTCAGAGCAAGACGCTGGTGACCAGTTAAGGTGCAGAGCAGCCACGGAGCATCCCTCTGCAAGCTGTATATATTCTTTAACTGCGCGTTTAATTAAATAGAATACTTGTGCTTTATATTAAAATCACACAGCAGCCGACTATTTAAAACACATATATTGAATCCCGCCCACAGGGGACCGGCTCCGGAGCAGTTCTGTAGATCAACTTCCCGGAGAAAACGCTGCTCTATTTCTCTGAGGCCTTTCCAAATGCCCCTCCTGGGACCCACAGCCCGCTGTTGCTATGCAAAGAGAAATGGGTCAGAGCCATGGGTTTGGAATCCAAAATGCCGCTTCATTTCTCACCGGGGATGTCCAGAGGGCACTGGCCAACGGCGGGGAGGCAGGGCCGGGCAGGCGGGCTCCGTGCTGGTGTCTTTGCCGCGGTGCCCTCGGCGCTGGGAGGGCGATGGATTATTTCCCGAGCTCCACTTGTTATTCCCAGTGCTGCTCTCCCGTCTCCGCTCCCCGGGAACGCTGCCCTGGGCTCTGCCCTCGCCAGACGGTGACTCACCGCGCTGCCTGCGCCGCGGCGGGGGCTCGCCGGAGCCATGGCACTGCCAGCCCCCTGCAGCCGGTGGGCACCACGGCTCCCGCTCCCCTCCGAGACACCGAGGCTGCAGCAGCAGCTCAAAGCGGCCCCCTGACACCACAGACCCCGGCTGCCACCGCCATTCCCAAAAAACCCCCCCAAAATACACGTCAGGGGATCCAGGGGTCCTTGCTGCAGCAGTCAGAGAAGCAGCCGGATTCCCCCCGGCACACACCGGCAGCGTGGTGCCGGGTCACCATCCTGGCACCGAGGGTACCCCGTGGCCGTGCCTCGGTAAGGACCTGGGGGAATTTATTCATGGTTTTCACCTCCTAGCCCTCCCAAGGACTGACGGGTCACTACAATGGTGAAAGCCACCCCGTGGAAAGGCCTGAACGTTAAATCCCGGGCAGGGCCAGCGAGGCCAAATGGAGAGGCTGCTGGCAGGAACGGGCTGGTCTTTGCCTGGGCTGGGTGTCCCTCATTAGCGGGAGAACAGGGGCTGCAAGATTAATGAGCCTCTCCCGGTTCCTTTCCTTTTGGCCTGGGCTGGCATCGCGGTGTTCAGCGGGACCAGCGAGGATCCTCTGGCTGGTCTGGCAGGAGGTGGGGGACATCCGCAGGGTGGGTGGGAGTGCAGGGGGTGCCTGGGGGCTCCGCTGGTGAATGGGCTCGGATGGACGTGGATGAAACTGTCTGGGGCAGCCCGGGAGGCACCAACCGCAGTTAGCTCTGGTCATCCCCCAGTTAGCACTGGTCATACCCCACATCTCCCATCCAGGCACCAGTCCCTGCACAGGGAACAGTGTGTGACGGCACCAGGGACACGACGGGTCTCCCCGGGGTGACGGCACTGACCGCGCGGGGACACCCCCTTCCTCTGCCAGATATAAGTGCCCTGGGAGGGCTCTCCGCTCTCCCGTCACCCTGTGGGGCAGGGACAGACCTGGATGACGCAGGAATTCCCACGCTAAGCACAGAGGACCCACCAGCAGTGGGTGGGTGGGAGAGGGAAAGGCTGGTGAACCCAAGGGTCACCCCACCGCCCCGGGCACCTCCGACATCAATGACATTTGGCTGGCGGAAAAAAGATGCAACTGAAATAACTCCTAAAAAAAAAACCAAAACCCAACTATATAGCATAGATTTCAAATTATTTATTTTTGACATTCCTTTCAAAGTCCATGTCTATGGTTGTGCTCACATTAGAACATACACAATTACCCTGTTCTCAGAACAGAAACCACCCGCTTGGACATTCTCATGTACAAAGCGCACGACGCTGAACGGCAGCAGAGAGGATTGTACAAACCCCCCTAAACACAAACCACGACGTGTGCCATTCACATCTGCCAAGTGACAGTTCCAATTTTTTGTCCAATGCAAAACAATAAATTTACTTTAAATGCTGTGAAATTAGGTGATGGTTGTAACACTATTTAAAGCTCCCAGATTTGAAATAATACATGATGTTTATAATACCTAATTTTACAGGTGCTTACTGCCTTTTTCCTCCAAAGTGTCTAATTTGTTGCCAAAATTATGTTAAACTGAAACTGAAATTTTTTCCAGTCTGCATCCAGCTTGAAGCTTGTTGTTTCTATTTCAGACGCAAAAAAGAACCTGTGTTTCCTAAAGCTTGTCGGTTTTCTAACTATGTTGGATGCTCTAATAAAAAAGCAGTATATTTCACTATAAACTGTAATTAGCCTATATCCTTAGATCATCACTACAGCACTGATACTAAATTACACAGAATTATGAGGGTGAAAGCCAACAGGAGCTCTGACAGGCACCGCAATTGCTGTGACTGTAGCCAGGAAGAGGTGGGGAGTGGAACTGGGTGTCCCAGAGGAGCCCCGTGTCCCAGAGGAACCCCATGTCCCACCAGCTCTGCCATGGGGAGGATGGTGCTGGGCTCATCCCGAGCTCTGCTGTGGAGCCCTTTGCTCTGCATCCCTCCCGAGGCATTTCCAGCCGGTTCCCAGTGGAGCCAGCACCAGAGCAGTGGTGATTTTGGTCCTCCACAAGTTGCTCTGCTTCAGCTCTCGCCAGCCGAGAAAGAGTATTTTTCCTCCCTTTTACTCAGAATCACAGAACACATGGTTGGGGTTGGAAGGGACCTCTGGAGATCACCCAGTCCAACCCCCTGCCAGAGCAGGTCCACCCA
>JAOXNO010000016.1:5548545-5569706 GCA_028565335.1 Limnodromus scolopaceus
TCATCTTTGTAGCCCTCTGCTGTCCCCTCTCCAGCAGTTCCCTGTCCTTCTGGAACTGGGGAGCCCAGAACTGGTCCAGATGGGGCCTCCCCAGGGCAGAGCAGAGGGCGAGGATGTCCTCTGCCTGTTCCTGTTTGACTCATGGGGTAACACCATGAATCACATCTAACTCACCAGCGATGGGCGCTCAGGCACCTCTTGCTCTTGTTCCAGGCGCTGGATCCTGAAGTCGGGGGATCCCCAGCCCGGGCAGAGCCCCTGGGGCCGGGCACAGGAGGGCACAGCGAGCACCCACCGGTGGCTCGAGCCCTCGCAGTCTCACGGGGGGAACCTCTGCCGGGGGGGCTCAGGCACAAACCCCTCTGCCTGCCCCAAGCTCCAGCCGGCATCCGGACAGAGTTTTGCAGAACATTGGCCCTTCCCTCTGCCCAAGTCAAGGCAAAAGCCAACCTGGGAATTTGGGGTGGGGAGGGAAATTGTTGGTTTTTTTTTTTTAAATTAGCATTGACTTTTACTGAGATTCATTTTAATGCATCACCGCACTAACGAACTAAAAATCTGTGTTAGGAAGTGACTCATATGGGGGGGAAGCAATCGAGACAGAACTCCTGGTGATTTATAGGCGCCTGATCTAAGCTGGACCCCGGCCAGACCTCTCCGAAGGTGCTGCTGGAAGCGGCAGTGGAAGCCAGAGCTTCCAGAGACCGGAGCTGTCAGTCCCTGACGCCGCTTCAAGGGCAGGTTCAGGGGAGAAACCACCGTGGTGCCCGTTAAAGCAAGAGCCTCCTCCTGACAGCATAAATCGAAATGCCCAGTGGCACGAGCATCTCGGTCTTCATGCTCTGCAAGGCTCAGTGTGAAGGGCTCATCCTCGCTGAGCCCGTCTGAGGGCCCCGCTCCTCCCTGGCACCGCACCATCGCATCCCTGGCACCAGCAAAGTTGCTTTTTCATTAGTTGACACGGTGCACCTGCTAGATTCCACATTCCCGAACAAAGATAATAATCTCCTCATTAAGAGCAGCTATTGAATCAATAGCATGGGGCTGTGAGTGAATTGAGGTCATTTGTCTGCTCAGACCAGCACTATTCTCATTAAAAACTATGTGTGAGTGCGCCTTCACAGAAGATGCTATTCTGAACTAGCTTTTCACAATTTCTTCCTTTCCGGATGGAAAGGCTCGTTCTGATCTATTTCTGAAAGCTGGTTATCTCCAGGCCTTCAAAAATCCCCTTCCATCCCCAAGGTGTCTGTCTCACTGCTCGGAGCAGCAGTTTTGCCCCCACAGAAGGAGCCTGGAGATGGCGGTGGGACGGGCGTTCAGCGCAGGGAGCAGCCCGGTGCCAGCAGAGCCAGGGCACGGCCAGGACATCCCAGGGAGGCACAGAGCAGGGACTGGATGGAGACTGATGTCCCCATCGGACACCGACCTGAGGCAAACCCCCCTGGTGACCGTGCCGTCCAGTGCCGTCCGGTGCCACACTCCCCAGCGAGGCCAGGAGCTAATTAGCAAGGATGCTCCCTGAGCCAGGCCAGGCGGGTCGGGGCTCCGGTGCCTGTCTCAGATGCCACCAAGGGCTGCCACATCCCATGAAAATAAGTTCAGGTTCACCTGGATACTCCTTGCCTGGGGCTGACAAAGTGCAAAACAGCTTTTTTTGTGCCCCCCCACCCCAGCACCATTGCTGCCATCACGGGCTGCAGCGGTGCGGGGAGAGGCAAGCTGCCAAACTGCCACACGTCTTGATTCAGGCAATTTCTTAACGCATGAACTTGTGGGAGGCTTTATGCTTTGGAGAATATAGCCCTCATTTCCAGGAGCGAGAAAAATCACAAAATGTGAGCCTAACTAAATGCCTAAAGGATTGTTTAAAGTATTGTTAGATTGTCTGATGAAATAAAGGCTTTCCACAAGAATTCCGTGTGTACTCACAAAGAGCCAGTGTTGTCAAATACTAAATTTGAACTCATTCAGTTATTTACATTTACTATGATAACAACTATGATTATATAAATGGATTGAAGCTCTGGAGTGAAACATCCATCCCACGCCTTTGCTTGGTCTCATTCCTCCAGCCACTTTCTCTACAGCAAATGCTCGCGGGCTTTTTTCCCACCTCATCCTGCTCCTTTTGTCCCGCAGAGCCTGCAGTGGGTGGCTGCAGGAGCTGCAGGCTGACTTCGGATCAGCCGCTGCGTTCCTTTTCTTCTGGAGCTGGTGTGATTGAAAACCCTTAATTCCGCGCTAGCCCCCTACGCCCCTCCCGCCCCCCGGCTCCCGGATCAATGAGAGGTTCCTCTTTCAAAATATTGTCATTCAATATTTATGTAGCGTTTACACGACTCTGGTCCCCAGACTCACACCCGCCGTGCTGCAGAGGGAGCAGGGACGCTCCGGGGGGACCAGCAGCGGCTCCCCCCGTCCTCTGCCCTGCTCTTCCCCGAGCAAGAGGTGGCAGGAGGGGGGGACGTCTGTTCCTGCAGGGAGCAACCCCCCCAGCAGCCATGAAACACCAAAACCTGGGGAGCGAGCAGTGCCATGGTGGATTACTGGCATTTGGATTATTCTGCCGGGGTCAGCTGCAATAAACAGGCTCCCAGATTGGGTCAGCCTTTTGCCATTTTACATGTCAAAAACACCCAGGAAAAAAATGTGATATCAAGCCCAGCTTGGAGGTGACACAACAGGCACAAAATCCTGTCTTACTCTGCTGTTAAATGATCCTTGTTCTTGGGGGGGGGGGGGTGGAAATGAGAGTAATGAATGCATCCATATGAGCTATTAAGAGAAAAATAAAGGCAGAGATAAAGAAAGAGAGAGGCAGAGAATGGTAGATCCTAAAACATGTGTTTTCTGCAGTTTCATTTTTTATACAATAGATGCAGTTTCTTTCTTTCCTCCAACTGGAGAGATAGGCTTGACAACCATCTCATCAACAGCAGCGTATAATAACATTTCCTTGCCATTAATATGCAAATTGAAATGCACACACTGATTAAAAACATATTAGACAAAGGCTATTGTCAAACCCACGAGCGCCCGACGCAGCTCCATTAGTGAGCAGTGGCCCTGGGAGGGGACGGGGCTGAAGCCGGTCCCTGTCGAGCACGGGGACAACGGAGCAGTCCAGGCCACCGAGCTCCCGAGCTGGTCCCAGCACTGCTGCACAGCAAAACCCTCCAGGAGAGTGTCCCCACGGAGTCACAGAGTCACAGAATGGTTTGGGTGGAAGGGACCTTAAAGCCCCCCCAGTGTCACCCCCTGCACTGGGCAGGGACACCTCCCACTGGAGCAGGTTGCTCCAAGCCCCGTCCAACCTGGCCTTGGTGCAGGTGGGGCCCTCACAAGCATGTCGTGGTGACCACATTAAGCACGTTCCTTCACAAGGCAGTGTGTGAAAACGCACAAGACCGTGGTGGAGAGATGTCCAGGAGAAGGGTTCAGCATCGGCTGCTCCTGCTCTGCCTCCCCCAAACCCCAACCTGCAGCCCCGCTGCTGGAGGATGTGAATTCAGGTCCTGGCAAGGGCACAAGCAGCTGCGCTCCCAAATGATTTTCAGTAGCGCTGGCAGGATTATGAGATGCACAAAGGTGCAGGGAAAATGAGGATATGATATAGAGAAGGAATTTCATAGAGTTTGCTTTAGATCTCCTGTGACTCAGGGCACAAGTAATATGTAAGAAAGCAGTATTAAAATGCAATACGTTGCTCTGGCTGGAAGAGCTCTGCGGCAGCCTCCCAGCCCTGTTCCTTAAAGCCAGAAGAACACACTTAACCAAGACAAACATCACCGAGTCAACGGGACCAGCTCCATCATCCCTATTCTGACATGGGAAATAGAAATTAGACTAGAAAATTTATCCTAAAGTCTTGCAATTGAGCTCAGTGCAGTGATCTAAGTGGGGAACACCTTGCAATGATAATGGATATTTGCTTTCTCTCTGCTGACATCCTGAATGTTCAACCACCAAACTGGGTCCCCCCTGTCTCACAGATCTGGAGGTTCCCAATAGCCCCTCGCTGCTGGGGGAGGACTTTCAGCTGCTCCCACGGTCAGGAAGCTCCGACGAGCACAGCCAAGTGCAGAAAGCCACTAGCACAGCCAGGAGGAGGAACACAGACCCACACATAGATAATGTGAAGATTATGGAAGGTGGTTTTAAAGGTCAGGACTTGCTAATTAAGTTGATGCAATAGGAACTTAACAAAGAGAGCATCACTTACTTACTAGGAGCATTCTTCTCCCGTGATTAATTTCTTTGTGTTAAGTAGCGTGTCCCGGGGTAGAGTCACTTTTCTGTTGCCATAGAGCTCCATCGCCTCAGCACGAGCAGCCAGTTCAAAACCATCGATTATTGGTGCTGTCTGATGCCTGAGCACAAAACACTACAGAGAGTGAGCATCCCCCCTCCCGAAACCCAACACATTTGCACTAGAGCCTGAAGGACTGTTAGTACGTGCTACAAAACTCTAACGAAACATGTCTCAAAGATTACAGTTTTGGTGTTAATAATCACACTTCCAGCTGTCTCCCAGTGCCAGCACTGTTCCAGTTAGAGCTGCTCCTTAGAAGTGTGTGTGTGGCAAGACACAACCAGACTGACACTTAATTATTGAGATTTATTTTCTTTACAGAACGTCTTGCACAGAATTTTAAGCTGGGAAAACGTTTGGCCAGAACAGACAAAATTAAATTCTGTAGATGTTCTGCATGAAAAATGTGGAGTATGGTTTGGGTTTTTTTTTAAATGAAGAAAATACATGCAAATGTTTTCACCCTTCAATCTACAGTAACCTTGGGGGATGCCATGGTTGCACCGCATCCATTTTCAAAGACCTCTAACTTATCCGCACACAGCATTTAAGCCTGGAGTGATGTTCTAGTCTCCACATCAGAGAAGAGCACGCAATCTGGAGGCATTTCTGCAGGGATCCCTGACTTCCCACGAGGAGATTTGTCTTTTTATGTCTTGCTTTGAAGGCCTAATGAACTTAGGAAAAGCAAGAGATTAGGCGGATTTAGGGACCAAAGCCTGATTGACTGGACCAGGACAATATTGGCAACAAATGCAAATACTGAGCTGCTCTAGTTCCTCCAGTTTGAAACTGGGCAGAGCGGGGGGATGTGACAGGGTGTCTCATTCTTGCCCCACGTGCCTCTTGCTCCCCAGGTGTGGTGGGACATGGTGGTCCTCTCCATGGCACTGACCCTCATGCTCCTGTGTATGAACATCTCTGCACCACCCCTGCAGTGCCATGGGGCAAACCACCCACCTGCAAGCTGCCTTGATTTTTCTAAATCAGAGACAGGTTCCTCTCTTCTTGGTCCTTCTCCCAGGCCACATGAGCCACCAGCTCCAGACACCCAGCCCGGAGCGACCGGCACCGCACAGAGCCCAACCCAGCTCCCTGCAGCGCCACTGACGTGCCTGTCCAGGGAAAGAAACGATGTTTGTGCTGCAATTAATTTGCTGCAATTAGCTTCTAGTGATTACTTGAGCACACATGTTAGAAGATTTATTTTTTTTCTCTCCTGACCCGGGTGCAGACTGGGCTGGGAGAGTGGCACATGGGCTGCAGGAAGGGAGAATTTGGGGGGAAGGCGGCTCGGAAAAGTCCAGCTGCACACGCATGAATGATGTGCCCTATTTCCGTAAATCATTCTCTCTGTAAAGAGGCAGTTTAGCTTCAGAAACACTGGCGTCTTAGATTATTACCCAAAACACAATAAATGAAACAGCCCCATGGCTATGAAACCTAAGGAGATGCTTACTCATCTGTGAACAACCCATTCTCCTCCACACATGAAAGGCATCGATGCAAGAGCACAAATTAATCATATAGAGCTTCTTCCATATCTTCTATTGTCCCCAGAGAGGAAGCAATTAGACTCTGGCCCTGCCCTTGGCAGGATCAAAGGCACGAGCTCCTGTCACAGCTAAAACAGAGGAGTTTGCCCCATGTTGTCTGTAGCCTCCATCATCACACACGATGATATTTATATTCATTCCACCAAATATGAAGATGACCAATAGGGTTGCTCTGATCTGTCAAGTCAATTAGCCCAGCTATTACACAGATGCAGCGTGTCCCTTTATTAAATGCCAAATGAAGATAAAGCACTGAATATTGCCAAGTAGGTATACTTGCCAACAGATTTCATATGTTATGGCAAAAAACCCCGAACCCAAATCACAGGAGTCTCATTTCTTCTTAGACTAGAAGGGTTCTGTTTAGTCTTCGCTGCTGCAGGCTAAATAACATGGGCTTCCATGGAGCATCAATTATTGATCTCCCTCCTTATTTGGGAGAATTATTTCTCTTTTCTCCTGAAGATCTGGAAAGAGTCTTTTAAAAGTAAATCTGTTCAGTTTGGGCTTTTAATTGCTTTTACAAGGTAAAAGAATCGTTTCCACCAACAAAAATAGGGTTTTTTGTCACTAAAAGGGCGACCCCAGCACAAGGTAGTGACGGATCTCAGCCCCAGACGAGGCGGTAATTAAGCAGCGGGTTACACAATATTATCACTGCAAAGGAAAGCCTGAGCCCCTTTCCCTGTGGCACCGTGTCCCGGCGCTGCGGCAGGAACACCCTGCGGCTCCCACACCCCGCTCCAGCCGGCCATGGAAGATGAACGTCTTCCCACGGCAGGGAAAGGTGTGATAAACAGAACCCTGTCAGCAGGAGATTAAGACTATTTTTCTTCCTCTGGCACCACAAGGTCCCCTCCAGGAAAATCCTGCTCCCGCTGCATCCCACGGGCTCATTTACAAGTGGAATTGCTTGTACCGATGGAGTCCGACAGGTACCAGCCCTGGCTCCAGGACAATTACCGCTTAGCCTGTGCTGCCTTCTGACTTAATGACGTTAAATATTGCCTTTCTCCGAAATATGGCTCAGCACAGGCTCAGAGTGAAGCTGCCTTGATTTCACACGTGCGTCTGCCACCCCAGACGCTCTGCTCCACAGACTCTTTGGGTGCTGCTTCCCCCAGAGACAGTTTGAGGGTGCTGAGCAGCACCTACAGCATCCTCTGCTCCAGAGCTCCATATCTTACAGGCTACCATATCACAAATATACAATAATAGTAATGATTCTATGAACATATAAAGTGTCATTTGCATCACAACTGCAGTTTTCCAAGTCACATGCCCCAACATCCCTCATCTGAAACATCCAGCGACTCAACACCGAAATGCAGAGCAATACGCCTTGCTTTGGTTTCTGAAGGTGCAGAAGGGCAGATGGAGGGCACAGACCGATCATCTGTGTACGACTTGTTCCCTTGGCAGAGCATTCGCACACCTGCAGGCCACAGTGGTGAGCTGTGGATGAAATTAGAAGTTTTCCCGATGCAGAGCCAGCAGGAGGAGGTCACTGCTCTTCCTCGAGATGCAGGAGAAGTGGATCCCACCGCGCTGGGGTTCCTGGTCAATGAACCGATGGATGCGCACCCATCCCTGCTCCTTCCCAGGACGGAAGAGCCTCTGGCCGAGCGCGCACAGAAAGGAGATGTCAAAGCCTGTTACTTCAGAGATGCAGAAATGGGGAAATGGCCACAGTCTCAGAAGAATTGTGCAACTACACATACATGAAACAACCAGATTGCTCCTTAAAGAGGTGGTGCTTAGTCTCCAGCAGCATTCGCAAGGCAGGTTCTCTGCGTGCAAAGTGCCCTCACGGAGCTGGTGTGACCTAGCAAGGTTTGCATTGCTCCTGGCACCTACAGGAAACTGGAGGGTGTTTATTGCGGCTCTTTGCCCTGCAGAGGGTTGGGTAAGAAACCTCCTCTCCTTGTGCTGACTGCAGCAAAAAAAACCCTAAAATCCTTGTGAGTTCCCTCGTCTCCACGGACAGAGTTACTTCTGTTTCTGCGCCTTCCCTATAGACAAACACCACCCTCTGCGACGGGACCCGGCCGGGCTCTGCCCAAACGGTGCTCCTCTGGCACAGTAAAGGCTTTGGTCAATTGTTCTCCCTTCAACTCCTTTGAGTTTTTCCTCCCTTGAGCGAGGACCCCCCGAGCTGCTGTCCCTGCCGGGGCCCAGCCGTTGGAGCAGGGTCCTGCAGGGGCGGTGGGACCCGGCCAGAGGGACCACCAGGGACCCCGGCACCTGCGGGGTCTGCAGCACCTCCAGCCCCTATCGCTGACCTGCCCAGCGCTTCGCCCCTCGCGCTGCAAACACGGCTGCAAGCACAGGGGTTTCTGATGCGGGGAAAGCCTTTGGGCCCCGACCCCCTGCCCATGCCGAGGGAAATGCGGGGGTTCAGCGGGGGACCCCCGGCTGGGCAGCGCCGGGCTGTGCTGGTGAGCGGCTGGGGAGGCAGCGTGGAGCCGGCTGGTGCCTCGGTGGGGCTCTGCCATTGGCACAGGTCCCACAGCTCCGGACCCTCCGTCCCTAGAGGATTTCTGCCCTGGTGCCAACGTTATGCTGGTAACGTCCAGGTGCTTGTGAGGGCTCTCCCCACCGTGGCCACGGCTCCTGCCCAGTGTCCCCTGCACAGCAAGGGGCTCCGGGGAGGTGTGACGGTCGGACCCAGTGTCCTGAAACCAGCCTCCACTCGCCACCTCTCCACCATCCCCATCAGTGCCCGCCGCCTCTCCATCGTCCCCATGGCCACCTCTCCACCGTCCTAACGCCGGGTCCCCATCATCTCTCCACCGTCCCCATGGGTCCCTGACGCCTCTCCATCGTCCCCATGGCTGCTCCCCACCTCCTCTCCACCGTGGGGACGGCCTGGTGAGCTCAGCCCCAGCTGCCACCGCTCCGGTGCCGCCGTCTGTCCCGCTGTCTCCTGCAGCACTGCCTCCCCTGGGAGCGGCAGGGAACCTCTGGCTTTGGGTTGGCATCAGCATCGTCGATAAAGCGAAGGGGTTCCATCTGGCCTGTAGCAATCCTACCGGCAGGAAAAGGATTTTATGCTTTCATTTTAGTTTTCTTTGCTCAGTGAACCATTTGTTTCTCTGAAGACACAGAGGAAAGGAAAAACTCCATCCATTAGACAATCCCCATGATTCATTTTTTGCTGCTCTGTATGTGTTGACACAAACCATGCTGGAGAAGGTGAAGAAAGTATGTTTATTTCTGGTTGAAGACTGATTACATCACCATCATGGATAATGTAATAGAATAATTTTATACTCTTGGGAGAAATCTAAGAATAAATATGCAAAAGTAAAATATTTTGTTTTTACTGTCTCTGAAGATGAGTGATGATTAAGTGCTGTATTTACAGGATAGTTGTTATACTCTAGACTCTGTGCTGAATAAATATTATCTTGAAAGGGTAAAAAAATCCATTGAAATATTTTAACTCACCACAAAATTAAAAAAAAAAAAAAATCCATGTATTTGTCCAAAGCGAAGGTTAGTTACATGTTAATTATCGAATCCACACAGGATCATTGTCCAGGAAAGCATCCTCTCCATGCTGACCGGTCCCCCTCCGCAGCAGAAGCCTCGGTGGTTTCCCTTGTCTCAATGGACGAACCACTACTGGTTCTTGAGGCTGCAGGACAGAAAGGAAGCCGCAGTCACCCTGACCCTGCCATTCCTGCTCCCCTGCCCCTCCTGAGCCCCCTCCTCGCCTCCGTCCCCCGCCGTGCCCCCGAGCATCTCGCTCCCCGCCCCTGGAGATGGTGCCCAGCTCCCCACACCTCTTCAGTGGCCAAAGCTCCTGTAGCAAATTGAAAAGCGCATCCTTTCCCTAGCTCCTCAATTTAAATTTGTTTAAGAGCCCACCAAACCCTGCAAAACTTTCCATGTTTGTGACCCAACGCATTTTTGGCCGATAAGGAATTTCTCATTCGGCAAGTGCTGGCAATCTCAGCTCTGCACTTTGAGAAATTAGTCCAATGTTTATGCTTTACATTAAAATAATTAATCTTTACGCTCAACACCACAAAACAAAGTTGCACCAGCCATTCTGGGGCTTTCAAATCGTGATCAAACCAGAAGATATCAGATATCTTTATTTTCTCTTGCATTAAAAGGGAAGGGAGACAATTTAATCCTATAATGAGAGAAGGTATTACACACTCTCTCTTCACAGGCAGTGTAATTATTCAGCTGCTCTCTGGAACTGAAATAATGACAAATTAAAATGGCTTTCAATTCCATCTACCTTTTATAACTATTCATCTTCTGGAGTTATTATCACTCTAAAGACTTCTTTGTATTTCAGGCATCAGCCACTATATGTTAGAGAAAGCACGTGGAAATTGTTACTGCTACCAATAAAAGTTGCAGTCATCAAGGTAAGAACAAAATCATTTGGCTTTGTTGTAAAGTATATGGTACATCTCAAATATTTAATATAATTTCCTGAAAATTACTGGAAATCTTATATCAAAGAGTACCTTCACTCTGGGCGAGGATGTGCAGGAGGGAGCTCAACCCCCCAGCACCGGGGACGGGGCTGGAAAAATCCAGGGAAACAGAAATAACATAAAATCTGACACAAATGAAGTCAGGAACTGCCAAAGCCTTCTCTCCTGATTTTTGGCACTGCCAGAGCCCCAGAGCCCAGCTGAGGAGCCGGGCAGAGCCCCTGGGATGCACCAGCTCCGCTTCCCACCCTGGGTACCACAACCAGGAACATGCTCCCGCCACAGCGGGCTGTAAGTGTTTGTTTACACTTTCTTAAATAGATTGAAAAAAATATGGAAATGCCACGATGGTGAAGGGTGACATTTCTCCAGGCATGGTATTTACAGGATTTTGATTAGCTCTGATTTCTGAATAGCCAAGCAGCTTATGTTAATAAATACCCTATTCCAATTAGACATCTGTGTTCTCAATCAGAGAAAAAAAGAAAAAAAAAACAACAAAAAACCAAAACCCAAAAATCCCTGACAGGCACCAGGGCTGCTGTCGTTTGCTTCTCATCAGGCCATTAATCATCCCAGCTTTCACAGGGTGCAGCCGGAGGAGCAGGAGAAGGGCTGTGCAGGGACCCTCAGGGCACCTTCTGACCTGGAAATGACCATTCGCCACCCCCGGGCGCTCACTTGGACTGAACCCTGCGCCCCTTCCCTACACTCACATTCCTATAGAATCGACATTACCCCAACGACAGCTGCAGGATTGGGTCCCCTCTCTGCAAAAACCCTAAAATTAATCAGAAAGCCTGAGTTTGAAAGGGAAACCTAGACATGTATTAGCATCTATGAATGTGTAAATGAGCGGTTATAAAACCCCAGAATACATTTGTGAGCTCTAGATGTGGCAGAGAGGTCTGGCTGATCAAAGAGACAAAGTAAAGGCAAGAAAATAAAATTCTTCTTTAAGGAAGTGGGAATCATTATCCCCATATAATCAGACTCTTAATTACTAGGGCTGGGTCTCAGCCTCCGGTCGCTGACAGCCAGGACAGCGGAGGGTAGTGCCTAGCCCTCGTTATCCGACACATTATTATAGTGTTTGATATATTTGCAACCAGCCCAGAGATGGCACTTACATCAAACGTGGGTCTGGGCACTGGTACCCCACCAGCAACATCTTTGGTCCTCTCTTCCACAAGCCCCTGAGGAGCTGCTTCAGCCCTGGAGCCGGGCCCTCCCGAGCACCTTCCCCAAACGCAGCCATCCTCTCTCAGATCTCCTGGATCTCCTGCCATCCTCTCCTGGATCTCCTGGATCTCCAGCCATCCTCTCCTGGATCTCCTGCCATCCTCTCCTGGATCTCCTGGATCTCCAGCCATCCTCTCCTGGTCCCCACGACCAACACCGCGCCCTGTCCCCAGTCCCACCGCCCGCGCGTGGTAATTACAGCAGGGAACTGCTTTTTTTGCAGCGCCCTGTTAATATTCCACACGAGCATTTCTTTGGCCCCAGCATTTGAATCTCCTCTGCCTTCTCTCACAACTATCCAGGACTCTAATCCTCTGTTTGTTTGTTGCAAATCACTTTTAGCAGTGATTTTTCATCTCTCCAGTTTACATAAACCAGAAAAAACGGAAGTTTTGTTTCTTTCAGCCTACAATAAGCAGAAGGAGCAAGGCTGGCATGGGATTCTCTCCCACTATTTCAGAGACAACGTGCCCTCCTCCCTGCAGCTCCCCAGGAGCCGGCGTTTCGGCTGCCACCGGTCCCCATAGAAACAGAGCTGCTGGACCACGGTCCAGCCGGAGCGGGCACCGGCATCACCGCCCGTCATCCTGCTGCTGCTGGCGGGGAGGAGGAAGGCAGAGGGGGGGGATTAAAAAAACCACACTTCTATTTCTGGAAAGCAAGTCAAACAATGACTCAATCATCTCCACACAGTTCATAAATCCCTAATTAAAGATTTAGCGCTCCTCCCTGCTGCAGATGTTCCAGAGTCCAGCCACACTGAAATCCTGCTCCTGTGCCGGCGCTGCCGAGCTGAGCCCGAGCTGCAGCTCCACTTGCCCCAGACGTCTAGAAGTAGCCCTTGGCCAGTGGCCCTGCCTGAGGGCATGTTGCCGTCACCGCTGGGATGGACACTGAGGACCCCTGATGCAGGCAGAAGGGATGGCAGATTTGAGATGCCTTAAAGGAAATATTCTCCTGTGCCTGACTCTAGCCCCTTTATGATCAGATTGAAAAAGGATGCATTTTTCCTTTACTTTCAAACATACAGCTGAAAGTACCTGCACTGGAGAAAAACCAGGAGCTAAGCAGACATCATCTTGCTTTGCATATTCCTTGGCCAGAGCGATAAGGACTTTCTGTTTATTCAATACCAAAATACCAGCCAAGACACTTTCCGCTTCCCCCAACCCTCCATTTTCCCCAAGTAAATTCAGCCAGAAGCGTTCAGGCAAGCCCCTGAAATTCCTGTAAATAAGCAGTGAGCTCTCCCTGCCAGAGGGGAGCTCGGGGAGGGTTCTCAGCCTTGGGTTCCTGCTCTTCTGATGGAGCTCCAGCACCTCAGCCCCGCGCAGAAGGGATGGGGCCCAAACTCCGTCCCTGCGGAGCAGCAGCTCAAGGGGGGGTTATTTAAAGAGCTCTGCCGCACGGGGGGTTATTTAAAGCAACTCCAGCAGTGGCTCGGTTGCATGTTGCTCTCTGGAGAGCTCTCAAGAACTATAATAAATACCCACAACTTGACTCATTCCTCATAAAAGTTCTCTCCTAAAGCAGCTTTTCAGAAGACTCATCTGCCCAGTATTTTTTGGGTGCTCCCAGCTCCCAGCCCGCGATCACCTTCCCTGCCATCCCGTCCTGGAGCAAAACCCCTTTCCTTTGCAATCCCCTCCTGCCTTTTCTTTTTTTTTTTTTAATTACATGAAGTATGACAGCTACATAAAATGTTTTGTTGCCTTGGCAACTGCAATCCACCGGCTTCAGACTGAGTTATAAGGAAGAGGACAGCCTTGACACTAACCAGCAGTAATGAGAACAGCAAAGAGCAGTGGGCAGACCCCTCACCCGGGTCGGTGGGAGGGCAGCAGGAGGGACCCCGGCCCCCAGCACCTTCTCTTCTGCTTCCCCCCAGGGCGCTGCCAGGAGCCGGCCGTGCCCTGGGACCGAGCCCCAGTGGAAACGGGGCAGAACCACCAGCTCTGGATTTCAAAATTAACTTCCTCTGTACAGAAGAGGCAATCACTTGTGGAAAGCTACAAAGGCGTAGATGCAGCCCTGCCCAGATCTGCTGCTTCTGCCGCCCTGCACATCCCCGTGCACATCCCGTCACCTTGCACGGGTGCCTTCAGTCACTCGTGCAATAGTCAGGACACCATGTAGAGTAACTTTTCACAATGTATTCACTGACAGCACTAGAAATGAATTTCTTCATCTTTTTCTGCACGATAGATGATTTCCACAGTCAGGATCATGAGCTGTATGAGCTGCTTTACCTCTCTGAATTCTTTTGCCACCTGGTGTTATCACAAGCACCGGCCCTGTGCAAACACCTTGTAGAAGGTCCTCTGTGCAGGTGGCAAACAAGAACTACGGTCATGAGACCCCCCCCGACCCATTCTGGGGCCGCATCGCTGGGTCCAGCCACATCCCGTGGTGCACGGGGCTGCTCAGACCCCTCGGAGCAAGGGGGGGAATAACTGATTTGGGATAAAAGGTATGGGTAACTCGTTCCCTCAGTCCCATACAGAGGACAACGAAGCTGCAAAAACAGCTTTAAAGAAGGAGAGTAAAATTTGGTTACATCCTAATTACAGGGTGGGAAGAGCTTTTGTTGCGCACAAACCCAAGCTGCCCGTCTATTGTCTCCGAGTTCTGCGCTTCCCTGTGGGCGCCGGAGGGATCCGTGCTGGGCTTGGGAACCGCGCCTCAAAGAAAATTGTGTAAGAATGAACAATGGATGGAGGAAATAGAATAATCAGAGCAATTTCCCATAGAAATTGGTCAGACGAATGTCTCTAATTGGTGTTCCATTATTACATTTGTAACACACTTTCTTTTGAATTTATTACTTTCTTTCCTCTAGTACTGAATGCCCATGAAAATCTCTTGGGACCAGATTTAAGTCATTATGAACAAATGATAAGAAACTAAATTTAGAAAGACTGATAAGAATATTAATTTGCAAAAGAAGGAAGGTTCTTAAGAAAAATGTGGGAGTCCTGCAGGCCTCTGCCGCTCTGGTGTTCCCTGCCCAGGCTGGCTCCCTCCTCACTGAGATCAAAGAAAAATGGGCTTTTCTATCAATAATTCACGTGCTCTCAGAGCTCCGGGAAGCCCCGGGAACGCCTGCGGGTGCCACTGAGCCCTGACACCAAAACACTGCAACAGCATTTGGCTTCTTGCAGTTTTTGCCGGAGTGTGGGAGAAGGAAACATTTGGGAAAGCAATAGATGCAGAAGGAATTATCTTTCTTCAGAATTGTCTCTGCTAATTGCAGGTGATTGGAAAACCAAAGCAGGAGGAGCGGGTATAGGAGGGAGGATGTGAGGCACCGTCCTGGTGCTGAAAAGGAGTGGGATCTTTTCTGCAAATCTGTATTTCCCATTTCAAAGCTGCTCTGGCTTGAGATGAACTCCTTTATCTCTGCAATAACGCCAGCAGCAACAGCAGCAATAACAACCCAAGCTCAGAAGGACTGGCAGGGGAAGGATAACGGACAGCTCTGGGGCCGGGTGGCACATCAGGGCTGCTCTCACCCCGCGTTTCCGCGGGGAAGGCTCTCAGCTCCGGTTCCCGGCAGCGGGAGGCTGCAGCACCGGGACACGGAGCTGTTGGTGCCGTCCCGCAGGGTCCCGCACCAAACCTGGGGAGCAGGGACACACCAGCAGTTCATGTGCTGGGAGAGAAAGGAGATGGAGGCAGCAATGACCTAGCAAAGGTCCCAGACCGCTCGTGGCACAGCCTCACCCCACGTCTCGCCCAGCCGACCCCAGCTCTCTGCCCCACAGCACACCCAGAGGGGGGGCTGAGCTGGACCCCTCCATCTGCTCTCCTCCCGCCTCACCCCCCCTCTGCCCAGAGGCAGGGGAGAACACCACCTCATTAGCCAGTCTGACACCATCAGTTCCTCCTGCTAATTGAGATCCGGAATACGACTACACGCTCAGGACCAGACAGGGCAGCGCTTGGAAGACATTCAAACGCTCGGCGAATACGTAGGACAGAGCTAAGGTGAGTAACGCCAGGAATCTCTGAAGGTCCAGCATCAGCTGGGGAAGGTCTGCACTTATCCTTTGGTAGCTTAAGCAAAATTAGACATTAGTACTTATTGCTGGTTCTGCTCATCCTGCTTCATCTTTCAGACTGCCCCTAAAGCCACCTGAAGCATTTCAGTAACTAATGACACCTTTTATATCCCTCTTCTAATCTGGGCGGTCCTGAGTGCTTCAGCCTGAAACGGTTCCCAAAGCTCACATGTAAGTGTATTAAGGGAGATTAGTTCATTAATCTACTCTCTGGTACCACGTGCCTTTATCACTTCATTTTAATAATTTGCACTAATTGACAGAGCAGACTCCCTCCATGGCTCAAAGTTGGGTAATATATAATTGCTCTAATTCACAGCATAAACACTTTCACTTGGAAACACCTAATCCCATTACGCTCCCAGTGGCTCTTCTGAGGTTTAACAGGTGGAAGAAGCTGCAGAGTCTGTATCATCGAGCACGAACATGGGTGGCACCAGGACCAGACATGATTAATGTTTGGGTCGCTGCTGCCCCTCTCTCCTCCACCTGTCCCACACCAGCAGGCGCTGGTCTGAGGAGAAGACAGGACGGTATTTGGGTTCCCCAGCACCTTCTGACAAGTTTCCCTGGGGATGGACAGGAAACGTAGAACCTGGCTGGGGACATGGGGAAGCGATGCTCAAAGCTCTAAGGTGTCTCTGTGCTGTGAAGGCACATGGTGCTGCCGCGAGCAGAGTCAGGGGGTGCTCCTGCCCAAAAGCCGGTACCCCATGAAGGTCAGGCTGAGGACAAGAGGATCAATAGCCTCGTGGGGGGTTTCTTGAGAAGTGGGGCTACGGGAGGGGTCTGCAGGAGAGAAGGAAGAAGGGGACATGCCCTTAACACGCATCCCCTCTCCAGCAGGTGCCCTCATCCCTGGCACATCCCCAGGGTCCTGGCCCTCGGCCCCGGCTGAGCCTGTGGGATCATCCCGGAGGCTGCGGCAGAACCCAGGAAACCAGGACAAAGCTCCAGCAGCAATAGGCAGGGGCTGCCTGGGAAGCAGGATGGGCTGACAGCGGGATTCAGCGGGGCATGCTGTGACTGGCAGGAAATTAAGAGCCAAGAGCACCCCTGGCTGCGGTGGGGCCACAGGAAGGCCCCCTGGGGTCAGCCCTGCCCTGCTCACGCTGGAGGTGCCGCCGATATCTGTGTCTGCAAAACACAGTGACAGGGCTATCGGAGTGTAAAGCATCATTCTTATACATAGATATATATATATTCATCCAGGCAGAGGCAGGCAGACAGGAGGCCACCGGGAAAAGCAGGAAGGTACCTACTTGGTCTGATGTTTGGAGCCCTTCAGGTGCGCGTGGTACTGCTCTATGGAGTTCAGGGTGACACTGCAGATGTTGCACGTGTAGCTGCGCTTCAGCCCTGCCAAGAGAACCCAGAGTCGTTAATTGGGCACTGCCCTCGTTACCAGCTGCGCGACTCGGTGTGGGCAAGCTCGGGGCTGCACCAGGAGGAAAAACACCTTCAGAATTGCTATTCAGAACCCAAAAGGCAGCTGGAAAGTACAAATAAGTGAAAATGGCTGAAGAAGGAGGGGGGGAGAGGGAAAAAAAAAAAAAAGCAAGCATTAACCCTTCCCCCCCCAGCAAACTTCTAATTAATTAGAAAGTACTCAGATCTCTCATTTAATTTCCCAGACATTCCTTTTTACAGTAACCCATTTATTTACTTTTCTAGGCCAGGGTATCCAAGCATTAGTGAAGCCCAAAGGAATATTTTTAAAAAGCACAGACTGAGCAGGACCCAAGCAGGGTTCAAAGGCAAATCCCTCCTGGGGACCGCGGTCCCCGCAGCTCCTCAGCGGGGCTCCTCAGAGCCCCAGTGGCTTCCTCAGAGGTCACCGCACTCGGACTAACGAGCACACCCGGACCCATTTATTCCCCTGGTGTTTCGGTAGCAAGCACCATCCAGGGCAATTCCTCGTTTGTGTATTTAGGTGCCAGACCATTTAGGAACTTTGGTTTTTTTCCCCAGAGGGATCAGCTCTGATTTATCCACCGCAGGGAACGGCCGTGTTTGCCAGACGCAGCATCCTCTGTCAGGAGGTCCGGGCTGGAGCCTGGCGTGGGTACCGGGTGCCCACCCGAGAGCTGGGGGCCAGAAGCCTGGGGGATTTACTGGCCACAAAACCTGTCTGCAGCCCCCGCCACTGAGCAGCCCCCACTCAGCTAATTTTAGTCCTTCACAGACACAACAACAAACAACTATTTATAAAGCTGATCTCTTGCTGCCGGCCACCCGAGTACCACCGGGCGAGAAACAGCATCTCAGGGGGCCCACAGCAGAAACTGCAGGAACTTTGGCTGGCTTTGTTTCGGGGTGTGTGTGTGTGTGTGTGTGTGTGTTTTGTTTGGTTTTTTTTAACCTTCTCACACAGCTCTCTGCTGCCTGTGCTACTCCCCATGGCATTGTTTACTTGATTGCCGCAGTCGCAAGTGATTTTCCAAGTAAATACACTGCATTTTGCTTTATCGCTGTGTGATTTGCAGAGAATGCGATGCAAGTGCAGCGGTGCAGGGGCCGAGGGAGGGTGGGAGCAGACGGGGCCGGCGGCTGCACCAAACACCCCCAGAGTGACAGAAAGGGGGTCCCTGACCCATCCCGTGTCCCGAGAAGGGGCTGCTGGAGCAGGGAACCCCCCCGCTGAGGAGCAGCACCCCCAGCTCGGTGACACGGCATCGCTCTCCTAACGCGCTGCTCTGCCGCTGGGCACAGATCGCAGGGAAGGGAAAAACCAGGCAATGAGGCAGGTTCATGCACATCTCACAGAGAAGCTGCAAAGCCATTTATAAGGGAAGTCACAGAAACAGCCTCTCGGCACCTTCACTGGGAAACATCCGAGCTGAAGAGCTAAACCCAGCAAAATCAGCCTGTGCTTTGCTTATTCAGGGAACATCAAACTTCTCGTCTGTGAGACACCCTCTGCAGACAAGACATTTATTCGCCTGAGGAGTTTGCAGGCAGAGAGCAGGCACAGAGACTGCGGGGTTCGAGCGGCAGCTAACAGGAGAAGAGGCACCTTTCTCTGTCTGCCGCTCAGAAACGTCCCCAAACCTTGTTCAACTAATTGTCACGTACGGTAAAAAAAGCAAGAGACAGGAGATGATTTATGGACATAATAAAAATTGCTCATTTAAAATTGTAATAGATTTTACATTGCTACCAAAGTTCATTTTTTTAGCCAGAGACTGATACTCGGGCTGGGACAGTTATTACGGCTTTTCTTTCGACACCACCCCTTCCACTCCGTGTTATTTCAGACCTTCAGATAAAGCGAATTGTCCTGGGTGGGTGTCAGGGAAGGGGGAAGAAGCCCAGGGTTACGGGGGCAATCTGTGTACAGCACAGCCTGAGAAAAACAGCCACCTGAGACGCCCAGAGAGAGACAAAAAACGCTGTTCTCAGCACTATTTATTGCACTAAATAGGAAAATGATTTCTTCCTCATTTAACAGTTTGCATCTCAGAATTATAATTTAATGACTTAAGGTTGAGAGTATTTTCAGGTCTCAGCAGAACAAGGAAATCAAGACTCTGCCGCCTCTGAAAAGCTGAAAATCTAAAAATAGGAAGCCAGCAGACAGCAACAACCAGAGGTGAAGGAAAAAAGGCCTTTTCCCCAGACACGTGCTGCCCAGGGGCTGCTGAAAATGGCCGATAATATTTTTGATTTGTGTCAGTTTAGATTTCCTGGGAAAATGCAGGGTTTGGTCCATCTCTGAGGCATTTATTCTTAGTGCCCCGGTGCACTCCTCCCTGCCTGGGGAGAGGAGATCACCCTGCTTAGCACATGATAGATCAAGCAATTATGTACACTGTTGTTCTGCTTTGCCCTTCTAGACAGGTTTTTACCCGAAACATTCTTCAAATACTTTTGCAATCACAAAAGAACATGATGCTCCCGGGGAAGCTCCTCTACCCGCAAAAGCTGCAAAAGCAGATTTGATTCTTTCCTCTTTTTTTTGCCTTTTTTTTTTAAATTTCTTTCTACTTCCATAAGGAAGTGACCTGTGCCAAGAGACAGCCACTAGCTGGGCTCAAAACCTATTTTTTGTAAGAGGAAATGAGAATTCTCTTTTAGGAACTACGACAACAACAAAACCAGGTCCTTGCCCTTCTCCACACCCAACGTCCCCAGTCCCTGTGCTTTGGGAGCACGAAGGGCAGGAAAACAAAACGCTTTCTGCTTTCTACAAATGGAGCGAACCTGGGGACAAGGCGGGGACACAAACCCAAGCGTGGGAGCATCCCCGGGACAGGACGGGGCTCTCCCCTCTTCCCAGCAGCGTACCTACAATTTAACTCCATTATTCTTTCACCTTGGGAAAAGCGTACAGTGATTTCAGGGCAGAATTACAGAAACAGTCACTCCCCTGCCCCATCTAACATGTTTTCAGCGAGAAGGCAGAGTGCAGCTGGACGTCCATCAAACGCCTGCTTCCCTCCTGGACACCCCTGGGGGAGGGATGGCGATGGGGGCTCCTGCTCCCGGGATGGAGGGCAAAACTGACATGAAGTAAGCAAATAAACGCAGACCTAAGTGTTCCCGCCCCCCCGGTGCTGTTGTCTCTCAGCATGCTGAGTGTCAGAGAGTGATTCTTCTCTCCTCTGCTTTGTATTTTAACATCCTAACAGCTCCCTCGGCATCACCGCCCGCATTAGCATCGCTGACGTGACGTGCACACCGGCCCCACAGAAAACCCCTGATGCTAAAGCCATTTCTCTCCTGTCCTCCTAGGAAAAAAGGGAATTGCAAATTTTAGAGTCTCTGTGGTCGGGTTTTTGCTTTGCACTGATTCACTTCCACGAACACCAGAACAGACCGTTTCAAGCTTAATTGAAGGGCTGTGCTTAAAAATACCCGAGTTGTGGGATTCCTACCATGGGCTGCTGCGCTCTTCAGGAACACTTTTAATGTACCATGTAATAGTCTCTTTTGCCTTTCCACAGGGCTATTTCTTTGCAGAAATTGTTAAAACAATTCATTTAGAACAAGTAATGTATGGCATTCTCGAATTCAATCGGTTTATGCTTACCACAATTAACTATACACACATTTACCACTTCCCAGCTGTACCTACAGACTCCCAAAAAATCACTTTTCCATCTTTGAACCTCAGACACTAGCTGTACGAATGCTCCCACTTTTCTCAAACACCTCATATGTCTCTCACCTAGGAATTTGGGCCAACGTAAAGTAAAACATCCTCTTTAAAAAATATTTCAAAAATATTCAGGTAAGCACTTGAAAACAGCAAGTAAGGGATAATGCAGAAGTATTTTAAATAGTCACCTATATTTTCATGTGTCGGAACAAAAATTGTCAGGAAGTGTAGTGAAAGGACAAGGGGCAACGGTTTTAAATTGGAAGAGAAGAGATTTATATTAGATACTAGAAAGAAATTCTTTACAGTGAGGGGGGTGAGGCACTGGAACAGGTTGCCCAGGGAAGTCGTGTCTGCCCCATCCCTGGAGGGGTTCAAGGCCAGGCTGGATGGGGCTTTGAGCAACCTGGTCTGGTGGGAGGTGTC
>JAOXNO010000016.1:5574498-5594137 GCA_028565335.1 Limnodromus scolopaceus
GCAGCCCAGGATTCCGTTGGCCTTCCTGGCCACAAGAGCACACTGCTTGCTCGTTGTCATTTTGCTGTCTACCAGGACCCCCAGATCTTTCTCTTCGGAACTTGTCTCCAGCAGATCCACACCTAACCTGTATTGGTGCCTGACATTCGTCTTCCCCAGGTGCAGGACCCTACACTTTTCGATGCCGTGGGGAGCAGGTCTCTGCTCTCCGCACCCCAGAGCTCTCACCTCTCAGCTCTCCCAGGTCCAGGGTCTTCCCCAGCTGCTCCAGGAGGTCGGCCCTGGCTGCGTTCTTCTTGTGCTTTTTGCCGTCGTAGTGCTGCTGTGCCATCATGGGGTTGTTGAACCAGGCTGTGCAGAGCTGGCAGTACCGGTCCGAGTCTCGCCGCTGGTGCGGTGCCGGCACCACCGCCGGGCTCTGCGGGTGCGGCTGCTTGAGGGACCCCAGGGTGGTTTCTGTAAGAGGAAACGTGCAGAGATGAGCTCCTCCGCGCTGGTGCTGCCATCTGAGCAACAGCAGACCCTCAGGCAGATCCCGCGTTAGACATGGGGAATAATTAGCAGCAGTTACAGGGTCCCACTGGATATTTTGAATGGCACTGCTCGGAAATCTACCATTCCTCATTAAAAAAAAGCAGCATGAAAGGATAGCACTGGACTGTTCCTCAACTCTCTGCGTGTCCCTAGCTGGGAAAGGGGGATGCTCTCGTTGCAGACACACGGTTTATTGCTGTTGTGACTAAACCTGCTAAACTTGTCCTGCTCGAATTGCTACTTCCAAGAAAAATTGCCAGTGGAGAATAAACAAAACATGCAAAGCCATCTACTTCTCAAGATAAAGAGACGGATCTATCATTATCTCAGGATTCGTATTTTTCAATTTATTTGGTCTTGGAAAGAACAGGGAAAGCTGTAGTAATTGTAAATTGTCACAGATGAAAAAAAATATTCAATAGTCAGTCCCCTCATTCAAACATCTTCACGTTGTGAATTGACGGGTACCAGGAACACATGACCCTAATTTAATCCCATTTCCCTTCAGATTCATCAAGAGGTCATTTGTACCACAAACACAATCCCCAAATAATTTCAAAGAAAAATGGGTGATCAGTCTTTACATAATGGAGCTGCACCTTGTTTGCCCCAGTTTTCCTACTTTGCACAATATAAGTCACAAAGCCATGGAAAAACAGTTTAAAGTAAAATAAAAGTTCAGATAAGATTGGGATACAAAAATATACAATGACTAGCACTTAATTATCACGCCTCATTCAAAAATTCCCTTTTATGTGGTTTTCCTTTTCTTTTCTTTTCCAAATGAAATGTCTGCTATCTAAATAATTAACAAAGCACTCTGTCCGTGATACAAGAATAGGCACATTTTAAGGTGGTGAAGAGGAGCTCGGTCGCTCTCCTTTGATCAAGAGCTCCGTGCTAATTCCAGCTGAGCCCTGATGAGAGCACGGGCTGGCAAGTGACGAACCCACCTCAGTGTCTGACACTGGGAACAGCAGCAATGAGCAAAACAGGGGTATATTTAGATGTATAATTACCACTGAAGCCCACTGCGATTGACTCCACGGATGAAGAAAGTTAATATTGTTATAAATCTTCTGCTGACATGCTTGGGAAGGGATGTCCATTAACCTTCATCGAGGAAACTGTATCTTACATATAACGTTACATACAACCTTATCAATTTCCAGGCGTTTATGAGCCTCTATTGTTTTTGATGACACTTGCCGAGGTATCAGAGTTTCGTGCCTGGAGGGTTGCTGAGGCACCATCGCCCTCCTGGCCTTGCAGAAACACCTGGAGAAGAGCTTCCTCGCTGCTACTGCTGCCACCAGCACGAGCACCACGAGCTCTTTCGGGGATTAGTTAATAAAGTGATTACACCATGGGAAGATATTTCTTCTCCTCGTTCTGCTGTATCGCCAACCCCCTGCTTGTTCGGATTCATTTCACCCCCGCAGAGGATTCCCCTGCCTCATCTCTGCCACCCCCCGTTCCACTACCCGAGTTAGGAACCCTTCACAATGCCAGAGAAGAACGTTCTCCTCTGCCCCGGGGCTGCACCTGGACACGTCCCGCTCTGCCGCGCTGCCTCTGGGAACCTGCTCCCGGCGGGGCTCAGAAGGACCCGGCTGTGTCCTGCTCCCAAAACCAACATCTGTCCTGACACCCGTGGTTCCATCAGGAGAAGCGCACCCCCAGCCCCTCCGAGGTGCCCACATCATCAAGAGGGCAAGTGCACCAGAGAGCCAGGGCCCACGCACGGTGATTAAGAAGAAGATGGGGAAATAGCACTGTTGCCTGTCCAAACTGAGTTCGTGCAGACTTTGCATGTGCCTGACCCATGAAGAGCAAGCATCCCTCGCCTGTCACACCCCGAGGACCCCCCTGCAGGGATCCCGCGCGCCCCGAGATGCTGCGGGGACATGTCCCTCTGCCTGGGCACCAGGACTGGGCTGCAGAGACGTTCGGGCATCTGGAATATTATAAACAACCCCTTACTACGGCAGTCCTGGAGCTCTGTGATAGAGCTGACTTGCTGCTCTCCAGGCCTCAGGCTATAAAGTTAAATCTATCAGATTTTGGTCAGATTTCTCCTTGTTTCTACGTTACAGCTGCCGCCAGAGGGGAACCAGGGTGGCTGGAGCTGGTGGTGTCGGCAGGAGTTACATCTCCCGCTCACTGAGAAATGCCACTGGAGCATCCTCTGCTGCCGGCCACAGCCAGCCCGGGGGGCTCGGAGGGGCTGGTGGCTCTGCCCACCCAACAGCACTGTGGGGACCCCCACTCCTGCTTTGGGACCCCCATCCCACCCATCCCTGCTCCGAGCCCCCCGCAGCAGAGACCCCGCACAGACCCAGCGCGGACCCTGGGCCACCTCCCACGGGTTCTCAGGGGCAGGGAGTTCCTCCTCACAACACAAAACACTTTCCTGCAAAGCCACGTTCCTCAGGTTCCTTCACAGCCACCGCCAGCCCCAGGGTGTGCTGAGCCCAGCTGACATCTAATGAAAACATCCCCAGCCTCCCAAACCCTCCTGAAGAGAAACAGATGAAAGTTGACTTCTCCACGAATGTGGATTATCATTTTGAAATGCGCTACATAAACTACAACAGAACAGAAAATATCATCATTCCCTCAGCAGCGACACAAAAATTAATAATAAACACTCACAAAACGTCAAATGTTAAAAATGTTTCTCCATCTAAAACACAAACATAAAAGCTGCTACTTTGACTATTTCAAGTATTTCAAAATGCTAAATAGCTCATGACAGTCTGCCTTACGTAGCCTTTTGCTGTGGGAGGGAAGTGAGAAAGTCTTTGCTGCAAGAAGCAAAATACAAAGTTAGAAACACTTTAGCACTCTGGCAATGAACTAATGTTTGACTTATTTCTTGCATGCAAAGCTTTTTATTCATAGCTGTATTTAAATGGCACCCAACTTTTTATCATTGCCAGTCCAGGAACCGAGCAGGAAAATGAGAAAGCCGCTGAGCCACGACAGCGGGGCACGGGAGAAATTCACCTTTCCTGAGAAGACGACTCCGGGACCAAGGCAGACACCGGGACCCTCCCACCCAAACCCGGAACCACTCGCTGTGTCCCCTCCGGCACCAACGCAAACCCCACACTGCGAATTACAGAACAAGAGGGTAAAAAACCCACGGTAACTTTCCCTGCCGGCAAAATCATACCCTTATTCCTCACCCCAAACACAGGGGACCCCGAGCTGGCATCACCCCCACGGGAGCCGGCGCTGCCGGTGTCAAAGGGCCAACGCCACCTTCCCCAAGCGACGCACTCGGATCAATGGAGGCAGCAGCCATTTCCTGCCACAATTCCTTGTTTTATAACCCATAGTGATGGCTGGATGCGAGCTGACAGAAGAGGTTGGAGATGACTAGAGAAATCCATCAGCGACAGTGGTGACATAAAGCCTCTGAGAGCTACAACCTTGTACAGCAGGAGCAACAGAAAAGATCACAAATATTCCGCTGTAGGGATGAGACATCGCTTTCCTATTGTGAAAAACCCACTGTTAAGGTACTTCTCCTTCTCCTAAAAGCACCAGCAGAGAAATGAGAGATCTGTATTTCATTAGGATGATAAAATTGAAGGGGAAGTTATAACTCCGCAAGGGGACTGAGAATAGATGTAATTTGCTATGGGACTGGCGAGACAGAAACCCCAGAATACCGAGCAGTGGGTCTGTTGGGAGGCGGGATGTGGTCTCCAGCACGTCAATGTGTGTCTGCAAAACAGGCCGGACCCCCCCGAAGGCAGGTGAGGGATGCTTTAGGTTAAGATGATGGAGAGCACGATGGATTGCGTGGGAGGAGTGTGGGGCAGGAGAGCTGTGAGGGCACCGAGCAGGATGGACACAAACATCTCACACCACTTCATACACCAGGCAGGGCACGGGCTGCGCCGAGCTCAGGACTGATGGAACCTCCACGGTGACAGAAGGGAGGTCTGTTCTTTACCAACCCAGCAGAGTCCAGAGTATTACAGATTTTTCAATGTTTTTTTTTTTTAAACTGGAAAATGCTGCTCTTCAAGCAGCTCAAGAATTCTTCCTAAATTTCCCCTGCAGTCT
Organism: Limnodromus scolopaceus; assembly: GCA_028565335.1. Lineage (NCBI taxonomy): Eukaryota > Metazoa > Chordata > Aves > Charadriiformes > Scolopacidae > Limnodromus > Limnodromus scolopaceus. The sequence goes on from JAOXNO010000016.1 coordinate 5,579,113, forward strand.
CAACTGCATTCATTAGTCTTCATTTCACCCCCCAAATTCATTTTGTTACTGTGCAATTTAAAGAGATGCCGTGCTCCACAGAGGCAACGGTACATCTGTGTGAACGAAATCACTCCTGCAAAGACGCTTGTGCAAAGAATTTCACAAATTCATTCCTCCCTTTACACGCAGACCCACTAATTAAGAAAATGGCCAACACAGGATTTCACAATTTTGGGTACCAGAATAAATTTTGTGCAGGTCTTAAAGTCAGATGTTGGGGTGAGGAGGTTATTACCTATTTTGACTTGCCTATTGCCACTAAAATACCCTTTCAGATTAACTGTATATGTTTAAACTCAGCCATAATGACAGCACTTGGGGAATCTGAAAACATTTTAAGATTTTTTTTTAATTAAAAGAGAGTTCAAATATTTGTATAGAGTCTCCTCTCAGGAACACCCAGCACCCTCAGGGCTGTCGTGGTTGGCTCCCAGGACTTGTGAGCACCAGATCCTCTGAAGCTCTGTCCCAGAGACTAAAAGCTCCCCAGTGCCAGCCGTGAAGGATTGGGAGAAAAATCCAGTGGAAAAATGCCGGGTGACTGTAGGAAGCCCAGAAAAACGCCGTGTCCAAAGGGCATGTTTCTGAGAACTACTGGAGAGTGAGAAGGTGCTTATTAATGAATCCCTGCAGCTCAGCTTCATCAGATCAAGTGTCTGGAAGAGCTGATGAGCTCTTGAGTTCCTCTCTCCCGGTGATGACGGCAGCCGAGAGCCCATTACCCTCGGAGCACGGGGGGAGCTCGCCCAGAGTCTCAGTGAGGCCGGTCCAGAGGATGGAAAAACTAGACAAAACCACAATTTAAAGGGTCAGCTCTGGGAAAGCCCTGCCTCGACGGGGCAGGGTTTGTGGCAGGTCCTTTGGTGCCGGAGGAGAAAGGCTGGAAGGCTGCACGGGAGGGATGGGGTTCCGAGCGCTGAGGCAAGCACTGGACAATTAAATACCACAAACGAGCGCACTGCTTCTCTCCGTGCCCTCGTGATGGTTTTTCAGCTACAGAGAAGAGCCTGAGGAGCCCTAAAGTGAGTCAGCTGCAAATTGCCACGCTAGGACATGTTAGATCCGTGCTGCTGGCTCGCTGCGGGGATGGCCAGCGGCCACCAGCTCCCCCCACCCCCCGCAGGGCTACGGTCAGTACCCAGGGCTACAGCCAGTACCCAGGGCTACAGTCTGTACCCAGGGCTACGGTCGGTACCCAGGGCTACAGTCGTACCCAGGGCTACGGTCGGTACCCAGGGCTACGGTCGTACCCAGGGCTACAGCCGGTACCTGCCAGGTGCACCACAGTACATCTCACTGCTGCACCTCCCTTCGCCAGCCTCCCGAGAGCCGAGCGAGCCACCATCTAAAGCAATTCCCCACGTTCCCTCGGGCAAAGGTGATAACATTTCCCAAGCCAGTCCTGGGAAAGGACAAATGATTCTCTGTGCAGCAGCATCTACAGTCTGTGAAGTTAAAAAAGCAACAAAAACACACACACACAGAGCACCAACTCCCCCCCGCCCCTGATTAAATTACATCTAGAATTTATACACATCACGTGAGGCAGGCTGTAAAACACAGAGCTAAATCTAAATTCTGTGCTGAAGGAAGAGCCACTCGTAGTAACACTGAAATACACCTGCCTGCAGACCCCAGCCCCGGACCCTGCCCGGGCAGCACGGAGAACACTTGGGGTCTCCTCTGGACCAACAACCATGGAGGAAGTTCTGTTCCACAGTATATTAGTGCTTTGCAAGGACTTTATGGTTAAGCAAACAATAAGATGGTTAAATTATCCGATTCCAACATTTGACTTTTTAAATATGAAAGTTAATAGGCTTGCATTATTGGAACCACCGTGGGGAAAGCATGAACGCCCCTCTGGGCAAAAATCAACAGACAATCGATCCAACAGTTTTTAAAGACTAGATTTCCCTCCAAGGTAATGCAAATGATACTCTGTTCTGCACAGTATCAGGAAAGGTTTATTAAACATATTAGCTGAGCTGTCGAATAACTTGTGATAATTAAAGCCAGGCTTGGCGATTCCTGCCCAGAGGAGATATTGTCTTCCACCGAGCAGAGCATTTCAGGAGCGCGGAGCCAGAGCTGGGGCTATGGCTTATAAACCTCTGATGTGCGTGAGCAAAGCAGACGATAATGAGCATCAGCAATTTTTAAAGGTCATTATGACATCAACACAAATGAAGAGCTGCTCCTGTTGGCCTTCATCACCCAACTACCCCTCTTCTGCCTCGGCCGAGCCCTCTCCGCCCCACGCGGACCCTCCTGCTCCGGCTGCCTCTGGACCTACCTGTGGCCTTTAATGCTGGTTGTTCACCCAGCAACAGTTTTAACCTTTTGGCATGGATTTTCCCTTGGTAATGCGATTCGGCCACCACTGCTGAGGTAAAGGACATGTTACATAGTGTGCAGCATTTGTTCTTATCCACTGAGTCACCATCACTGCCCTGGGTGGAGACAAAAACACAGACAAAAAGAGAGGTGTATAAGCCCACCAAGCAGAGTCACGGAGAAAGAAGAGAGAGGAGTCCAGGTTGTTACGCCAAGGCCACAATTTCCAAGGGTCCCCCCTCCTTGTCTCCCCCAGACTCGCTCCTGCCTGACCCCAGCCCTGCTCAGCCTGGGGATGCCCCCGAGCCCCCAGCTCATCCTGCTCCCCATGGCTCATCCCTCACACCTCCAGCCTGCTCTCCATCCGTCTTTACTCCTGGCCTCTGCAAGGGAGTGACACAAATCTGGTGCTTTCCCCAACACCAGACACTGGCGCTTCCTCCTGCCGTGATTCTGTAACAGACCCCAAAGCAGCCAGGGGGTGGGATGGGATGGGATGGGATGGGATGGGATGGGATGGGATGGGAGCCCTCACTGCAGGCAGGAGAAGCAAACGAACAAGTGGGACTCGTGTGGGTCCCCCAGGAAGGACGACACACCAGCCCCAGACACCTCCTGCCCCTTTGCTGTTCTTGAGCCCTCAGATGAAACTCCCTTTTTCCCCCCTCGTGCAGAGACTGAGACCAAGGGAGAGGGTTGGGGAGCTCCGTCTGCATCCCCTCTGCACCCCAGGTGTCTGATGCCCATCTGCCACCCCCCCAGGAACCGGGCTCATGCCCCGCAGCAGTGACCTTCTGCCAGCTGGTGACAGGAGGGACCCAAAGGAAAGAGCAGCCTCATGGCATATACTAAAGACGGGGAAAAATCACTTGCTGCAGGGTTTACGAAAGGGAAAAAAAAAAAATAAGAGAAGAGCAAAACACCTAAAACCCACATTTACGTTCTGCTCCTTTCCTAGAGATGGATTTTGCGCTCCCAAGCACTGCCAGATGAAAAAAGGCAATCATGAAAGTCCAGACATTTTGCAGACAATGGTAAAAAACACACCCCTGAAACCCATGCTGCCTAAAACAAACCCGGAGCCATGACCCATAGCCCTGTTTGAGGATCCACACAACAAAACACCTTGGTGCCAAGGTGGCCCTCCCTTGCAAGACCCCAGGTGCCAGCCAGCGGTGACTGGAGATGTGAAGAAGTTCTGAACGTCACCGTTCAGTATTTCAGCACCCACAAGGGGCTCTCATGGCTGCAGTGGCACTCGCGAGGGCCATTCTTCCCACTTACTAATCACTGCATCCCAATTTAATGAGAATATTGTCTCCAGCCTTCATTACGCTTATTCTTGTAGGAATAAAAGCCGTCGTGCCTCTGCCCAGCTGTGTGCTCTGCCCGTGCCACTGCACGTCCCGGATCCTGCAGCAGTCCCCGGCACTGCCCGTGTCTCAACCAGGCTCCCATTACCCTGGGGGGGCACCGAGCACCCCAGCATTGCCCCCCAACATCTCCCAGCACCTGAGCTGGAGGCACCGCCACCTCCCAGACCTCTGCCGGGATTTCTGCCCACTCCAATGGGGGGTTCAGCCCCTACGCTGGGGGGAGGTGGAGGCTGAGCAGAGGCATGGAGGCAGGGAGGATGGAGGCAGGGAGGGATGGAGGCAGGGAGGATGGAGGCAGAGAGGGATGGAGGCAGGGAGGGATGGAGGCAGGGGAGGATGAAGGCAGGGAGGGATGGAGGCAGGGAGGGATGGAGGCAGGGAGGGATGGAGGCAGGGAGGGATGGAGGCAGGGGAGGATGGAGGCAGGGGAGGATGGAGTCAGGGAGGGATGGAGTCAGGGAGGGATGGAGTCAGGGAGGGATGGAGACCCCCCTGCCTGGCAGGGAAGAGCTGAGCAGCCAGGGAGGGCTGGCGAGAAGAGCTCACAAACAGCCCCTGGGCTGAACGTCTGTCAGCAAAACACAACTGCTGCTGCCAGCAAGTGTTTACGAACAAACAGCTTCCACAGATAGGAGGGAAAGCGCACAAACAGCGAACAAGCAGGGGAAAAAGGACATTTGCACCATTAGTCACAATTAATTATTCAATCCATTCCACAAAGGAAATGGGAGTCACGTTTAGGACCATATATGCACGCCCTTGCTTTTCCAAAGACCTCAGGATGTTGTCTTGGCCACTGAGAACAATTTATAAATGATCTATTTGAAAATCCTCCTCTGTGCAGAGCAAGACCTTTCCAAAGCCGGGGGATGACCTGCTGCGTGCAGGTAGTTAGCATCCCGGCCCATCCCTGGACAACATGGTCAGATCTCACCCCTGTGCCAGGGTAAAACTGCCTCCAGGGACAAGCCATCTGGAGACTCTGGAGACAGGCGTGCACTTTTTTCTCTTTTTTTTTTAAAGCAAGTATTCCAACTGCTGGTGCACAGTCAAAACAGAAAATAGTCTGCTTCAGAAGCTGCAATCTTCATTTCACAACTTCACAACAAGCTGTAAATGCACTCTGCAGCTCATCCCTGTGCAAAGGTCCAGGCGCTGGCAGGGGCACAGGAGGTGGCTGCCCCTGCGGGACCCTGGGCACCGCATGGCTGGAGGAGATGGCACTGCTGAAGGGACAGCGGGGACCAAGGGACAGCCCAAAGCCCAGCTCCCCTTTTGCAAAGGTCACACCTGCCCTCACACACAGAACCAAGGGCCCAGATCTGCCACTCCCCCATGTAATGGGTGAAACAGCCCCAGCACCTTGACCCTGCCATCCCCTTGGCATCCCCCCGCTGTCCCCCCATTGCAGCCCAGACCACGGCAACCACAGCCTCCGGTACATCCCGGTGACACAGTGCCCATGGCCAGCAGCAGCCCCAGAGCAGCAGGGGGACATGGGGGCTGAGCCCTGGGGATGCTCCCCAGCTGTGGGGCAGGAGAGGGCTCCCCAACCCTTGGGAGCACCAACCGGCCACACTGTCAACACCCAAAGCACTATCTAAGGTCATTTTCTTCCCAAAAAATAAGAACAATTAGAAAAAGGACCCATTTTCATCACTTCTCTTTGTTGTTGTTAACTATAAATCAACTTAAACCTTAGGGAGAAATCTCAAGAGGTGATAAGTACTGTTCTGAGTATAATTTGCACTTCTTTTAAATAGGTTTCTCTCAAGATATTTTATATCTTCAAAGGGAAATCACTTGAAAGTTAAGAGCAGAGTAAAAAATTCCCAGACTCTATTGATCATCAGCGGTGGTAACATATAAAGAGCCTCCAACAGAGCTCCTCTGAAAACCTGATACACTCCAGCGTTTACACACCAGGGTCTCTTCCTCTCCCTGGTCTGCTCCTCAGTGACATCCTTTCCTTTCCAGCCTACTCTCACAGATAGACTGCAGTTAAAAAAAATAATTAAAAACCTTTTAAACCCCCTCAAACACCCCTTAGACACCTCATTTAGAGCCCAAGGTCCCATTTACACCCCCCCACAGATCCCTGCACAGGTCTCCGAGTTCACCAAGTCTCTGGGAGAGCACCCCGGAGGCTGCGCAGGGATGTGGCCACCTCAGCGGCACCCGCTGGGGGAGAGGGGGGTCCCCAGTTTCCCAGTCGGTCTGAGCATCCCAACCTCTGCACAGAACACAACAGACCTTCGCTCTCTGTCAGACGTTGCTCATACAGTAAATGCTGCTCTTTGTTAGCAGGGTGAGGGAGATGCTTGGGCTCGACTGTTATTAATTAGTTGCCCAAACCTGCTGCATTCGTCAGCAGAACGGCTGCCCTCTCCTCCTCCAGCACCCCGACTCCCGCCCGGGCGCCCTAGGCTGGGTCCAGCCCTGAAGGGTAATTATGTCTTCTCATTTGTCAGCGGCTGTTTTACCAGTAACCTGATGGGCTGGGGGGAACCCGATCCGGGTGTCTTTTGTCACCCGTTGAATGACACGGCGCTGACAGGATTGTGCAGCTGGCTGGTAAAATAACATCACTGGTCAATCAGGGGCGAGACAGGCAGGGGGTCCTGGGGCAGACCCCGCTCCCCAGGGATGCTCTGCACCCACCTCCCCCCTCATCCTTCTCCTCATCCCGTCCCTGCTCCTGCCCCAGCTCCACAGCACCAACGGCTCCACTCAGTGCCCACAAAACCCACACAAGCACTTCTCCAACCCCTTGCTGCATAAACCAGCCAATGTGCCGGGGATATTTCTACCATGTGTTTTTGCAGCCCCCTCCCGACCATCCCCTCTCGCCAGCCCTTGGGGAGACGCAGCCCTGACCGGGGCGAATGGCCTCGTGTCAACCAGAGCTCAGCGAACACGCCGTGGGATCGGGGATAAACCCTCCATTTCCCAGTGCTGACACCGCTCATCTCATCCCCATGCCGAAGACAGCCTCAGTTATAGGGCCGCTTCTTGTAATATTATAAACTTCAAAGCAAGTCTCTTACATCCAACAGAATTAACTTCTTTCACTCAGGCGCCTGTTAACAAGCTGCTAAAGGCATAGTCCTCACACAGGGCCAGGCAGCTGCAGTCCTTTGCTGGATGTTCCTTAAGCAATCCTCAGGAAGAGTAAGGGGTTTTATTACCCAGATACAGATCTGCTGTCCTCATTCCCTAGGTTTTACTAAGAAGAAAAGATTATACAAACCCTTGAAATATCACAATATAAAACACAGCACTCAAGGCACCGCAAAGTATCTTTTAAATTTGAGTTAATTTTCTGGTGTTGCTGCTAAAGAGCTACTTTCTGTAACACTCTGTGTGAAATTCAGACCACTTCCATTCTGGAACCTGTTTTTCTCCTGGTAGAAGCAAAGAGCAAGAACCAGTTTGTGGCTTTTAGATCTGAAACACCCATTAAGTCTCGGAGCATCTCAGGATCCAGATATTCTCCGAAGAAAAGCCAGCCCTAAGTGAAGTGAGGGCTGTTTGAGAGGGTGAGCACGTGTCCCACGTCCCTGTGGCAGGGACAGAGCTCGGGTGAGGAGGGGGTGACCCCGGCTCGGGGGCACTGAGAGCCGTGGGGGATGGACCCCAGGGCGGGGGAGGACAGGAGCGCAGAGCCCACAGTGGGACTCGCAGCGGGGGGTCCCCAGGCCACCCCTGGGCAGGGAGCCCATCACAGCAACACCACCCCCGGGCATCCCCAGCCTCCTGTCGGAGAGGGAATTCAGGTGTCCCATCACTAATTTCTTCCATCGAAACCAAACACCTCACCTTTCGGCTGAAAACCTCTGATCAGCTACAAAACACACAGTAAAAACACCGGCTCTAAAAATAGACGTTTCACCTGGGTTTCAGTTCAATCGCTGAAGATTTAAGTTCCAGTGTGCAGTAAATTTTGCTCCAGAAGCTCTCAAAGCTGTGATTTCCTTGCTGATGGGGAACCGGGGCCGGGTCTCCCGCGGTGTGTTTGTGCCGGGAGTGGAGCAGCTCCGGCCGCCGCGCAGGACACGCAGTGCCCTCCGCAGCAGAGCCCAACATCCCGCCTTCCCCCTCACACCGGGGGGGAATTATCCTTGCTATTATCACCCCATTCTTTTTTAAGGAAGATGATGCTGGTTGAAGCAATTTACTATCTCATAGTAGAAACTGGGCTAGAAAGAATTTGAAGGCTCCCAAAAAAGGCATTTCATAGCACACCAGAAATTTTCATCGTGTCTGTCTTGATCATAAATAGGGGTCCTGGTTTTTAAAGGCAGTGAGAAAAGGCTGATTAAAACCCATTCGCCAATCCTGAGGCTGTGACTCCTGACTTCCGCGGGGCCCTGGTGCAGGCTGCCACCTTCTCGGGTTACTTTCAGCTGAAATGTTAAGTGGAAATTTAAAATGAAAGGTCAACAATCCCTGGGTACACCTGAGACATGAGGCTTTTCCCCTCCTCCACAAAAAAATTAAACCGATGATGAACAGCCCAACAACTGAGTCGTTACCCGCTGCAAGACTAATTGTATAAGCCTCATACTTCTGACTAGGAAAGGATAATTGGTGTTTGGGGAATGCAGAGTATTTTTGTAGTCCTCGAACAACAGCAAATGCTACCCCTCAGCTGACAGAAAGGTCAGGCAGCAAATGCTGTTTGTGTTGTGGTGAGAACCTACAACCGCAGCAGCTTCTCCTCCTCTGCCTTTGGGAGAAAGACAAGGCGCTCGGTTTTGTGGTCGGAAGGATACAAACCAACAGTGCGGGTTTTGATGGAAGAAAGGCTAATGTTCCCTTTTTAGTTGCAGATGCTTCTACACAGAAATTTAATCAGTTTCCACAGATTGTTTCCAATCCTGGTGAAAGCTGGTGTGGCCCAGACGGACGGACGCTGCCGGACACGGCACTGGGCAGCACCGCCGCGCTCCCCCCATGGCAGTGAGTGTCCCACAGCATTAGGGATGCCCTAAATATTTCTGTTCCCTTTAATTGCAAAGGCTTGGCTAATACCTGATCAGCAACAGCCCTACTTTGAGCCATCAATGTTGGCTGATCTTCCCTGCTTTTTATAACACAAGTGATTTTAGAATTTAGGTCTCGCGTAGCCTATTGCTCACCCAGTGCGTAAGGACTTGTTAATTCATCCCCCACCCAGGGCCGAATCGAGCACAACTGAGCACCAGCAAACACAGAATTACATTATTGCTCACTGCTGCCTTTCACAAAAGAAATGGGATGCAGCTCATCTTTGGCTTATTTGAGGTCTGTTTGGTTCTCTGACCACCACATCCCTGTGCTCACGTGCACGTGCAGCTGCGTGGTCCCTCGTTAGATGCAATGAAGCTCATTAGAGGACCATGTTCCCAGTCCGTATGTGCACGTCCACTGTACCTTTCACATTCTGTAATTCATAACTCAATAAAAATACTGTGAGATTCTGTTGTTAAGGGATAGATTGCATCTGCAATTACCCTGTGTGCAACATAAAAGTCCCACTAAAATTTTAATTACTGTGTGAAGGCACTTTCAGATTCCTTTAGCAAAACTTGCATGCTTAGCCCTTTAATTAGAAGATATCTCACTAAATATTGATAGCATTAAGCCACAGTCACACTCCTGTAGATCTGAAATGGTTTGGATGCTTTTTGCTGGGAACCTCATCAACAGCTCTCACGCTGGCCCCAGAACGTGGGAAAGAGCTGAATGAATAATTCACTGTGAATCAGTCCCTTATAAATTTAGTCTCCTTTTATTGCCTGACAAATGGCTGCGAGCTGGTCCAATTTCCCCAGGTTTGTTTGTTTATTTCAATGCAATCGAGGAACCCGATTGCAATTTTTTAGAGCTGCAGCCTGACCACGAGCCTTTGGGATCCAGCACTCTGTTTCCATTGGTCTCAGCAGACGGGTGCTGGAAGACCCCTCCGGAGGTGGCCCCGCTCTCCAGTCACCTCCGGGGGCTCTCGGGGGTCTCAGCCACCACGGGTGTTCCCTGGCACAGGGGGACCCGGCCCCAGGGAACAGAGTCACTTACTAAAGTTGGGTGAAGGTGCCTGGAAGTGACCCAAGTGCTGCTTCAGATGGAACAGCCCCAAAGCCCCTGCAGATCCACCTTCTCGGTTACCCCAACCACCCCAACCCACCCGCACCAAACCAGCCACTGGCTCCTAAACTGAACACACACCGGATATTTCCTATCAGCATATTTTTTCCTATGAAATAACATTTGAATAACTAAAAACGCAATTACTGTTGTTGATGCACATAATATTTCTTGTACAGCTTATTGAAAATTATATCCAGTTACTTAGCATTCCGGCTAATCTAAATGTTACCTCTGGGTACCTGATCATCTGTGGCTGTAACAGAAAAAATGTTGTAGCTCAGAGTCAATGATTCACAAAGCAGCTGAGTAAACAGGGACTTGAATTATACCCACGTTTTCTGACCGGAGCTTTTTAGCTGGGCAGCCTCCATCTATGGGATGAAGCATGTAATAGAGGCGAACTTTGCTGGCATGCTTCCGACTCTGGAAAAAAAAAAAAAAAGAAAGAAAGAAAAGAAAATGCAAGAAATGAAGTTACAAAAAGCAAGCAGCTCTATTGCCGTGAGCACAACACCAATCTGCAGTAAGATTTCATATCCCCTTGATATACGTATCTGATGTGGGGGGAGAAAAAGGGGGAAGGCCCAGGTGAGGAACATCTGCATTTCGCAGAGGTTTCACAGAACTCCCTGCCAAGCTGACATGGACCGTGGAATGATGATGACATCTGCCATGAGCAGGAGGAACGGCCCACCCTCACGTTCTGTGCCGAGTCCTGCAGCCCCTGGAAGATGCAGCGGGAATAAAGACGGGGAGAGAAGGGCAGCATTTGTTATCAGACCATTTCCATAGCGGGAGAGACTGAACAGATCAGGGTTATTTATCTTGAGGCAGAGACAGGCTGGCATCACGAGGGATCAGATGCACACACGCAAACAGAAATCCACAGCTCCTACACTTAGAGGAGAATAGAATATATAAGGGGTATAAAAGCTCACTCTCTAGGAAATAAGCCAACTGATACCTGCCAAAGGTTCGAAAGGAATTTCTCCCATGGGTAAATTATCAGATAATTGTGCATTATGAAATCTAATGCTTTCCTCAGACGCAGCTGGTGCTGGCCCTGCAGAGAGGGATAAGGACCACGTGGATGCTGAGCCTCAGCCCCTTCCCCTCTCTCACATTTCCAAGGGGTGATGAACAGTCAAACCCCCGAGACGGGCAGGAAAACAGGAAGGTTTGTGCTGGGGGTCAAGCAGCGCCAGTGGGGGAAAGCCCAGGCTCAACCTGACATTTGCTGCAGCAGAAACCAGCTCCAGGAGCCCGGGCAGCGCTGCCGGGATGTTCTGCTTTCCCCAGTCCTGCCGGAATCTCCCATCACCCGGGCAGAGGACAGACAGACACAGACCAGTCCCACCAGCCATGGTCACTGGTTCCCAAATCCGCTCTGCTGCCGGGGGCTGGCTGCCCGGGACTTCTCCTGCCTTCTCCCAAGAAAGACACCCAGTGTGATTTTCTCGGGCAATTTTCCAACATTATTTCTAGCACAAGAAAGCTTTCAGGGGACCTGCATTTTTACAGAGGGAGCAGAGAGAGCCGAGCGATGCCTGGAGAAGACTCCTCCTGTGAGGGACCCCAAGGGCAGGTCCAACATGGCCCTCGGGCATGGCCAGTGGGTACCAGAGGGTGAGGAGAAGGAGAGATGATGGAGAGATGTCCTGGGCTCGCCAGCACCAGCAGACAAGGCGATCCTCGTGACTTGCAAAACGTAAAGGAGGATTTAAAAGCCTCTACAGCAGCAGCACAGACATAAACCCTCCAAACACCGACTTACAGCCAGCTCTCGCCTTCCAGTGGACGTGAGAGAGGGAAAAGACTGCAGCTACTAAATACCTGCGTCCCCAGCCCTGACATGCTCGGCAGCTATTATTATGCAAATGTTTTCTCTGAATCTCCATTTCTGATTGCCTCACAGAACAACAGCACCGTAATATTATAATTTCAGATCACAGATTTGCAATTTTAAATATTAAATTATCATTAGCATGCTCCGGAACATTCTTTTTCCTGTGGTGTGAACTTGGAGCTAAATTTGCAGAGAGCTGTATTTGCATGCACAAATGCAACTATGCAATAATATTTTTTTTTAATGGAGCAAATCAGTCAAGATAAATAATGTCAAACTACTTTCCCTAACTTCTCTTCCTGAATACGTTTAAAAAATGTGACCTGCTGGAGTCAGGGCTAAGCGCAGGAAGCCCCAAAAGCTTCAGCTGTCGGTGATCAGAGGTCCAGGCAGCAATGGCGCGATTAAGAAATGACAAACTAAATGTTTGAAATGCAGAGGACAGACGTGTAAGTCAGTCTTGGAGTTTGGCTCCCACTTTCTGCCTGATGCGATGCTCGGACGGTGAGACTGGGACACCACGAGGGCTGGTCCCTTCACCCAGGGCAGGGAGAGGACGAGCCACCGGGTTCCTGGCGCCACAGGCCTTGGATGGAGAAGAGTCAGACACTTCGGGGCCGGAGATTTTCAGGCGGATTCCCACACTGAACCCGGAGCAGCCCCGAGCCGTCCTGCGCACAGCCACGAGGCTCTGCCCTCGGGTGAGAGAATCCAGCACAGCCACAGCCTGCTGAATTTAGGGGTTAAAAGGCTCGTGGGGGTTTTTTGTTGTTTTTTTGTAAGATGAAAAGGCAAGATTTTAACAGTAGTCATTTCCAGTGTTCCTTTCCATGGCACTCAGCTGTGCCATAAATGATGTCCAAACGTCTGCATTAAAAGGCAGTGAAGCTTCAACCTCCTGTAAAACACCTCTCACCTTTATTTATGCATTTGTTTGGATTTATGAAAGCTAAGGTAAAGAAATAACTTATGTTTGGCATAATTTAAAACTACACGGCTCCTTAGGCAGCCTTATTATGCCATGGTTATAAAAGTGGATCTTAAAATCATCCCTGGCCTTTGCAAGTACGTAGTGAGCATCTCATTCCCTCTCGGGGAGCGGAGGTAGCACAGCCCATTTGTCACCCATTTTATCTCTGGTATTTCCTACATTTACATGTGTATTTATCATCCTAACACCAAGGCAAGAGCAAAGTGATTATTCTTAGCGTGCTGCTCGCAAACAGCCCTATGGGTTGTCTTTTCCCCTCCACAAAGCAACTGGAAATATGCAGCTCCAGGGGGCGAATGCCAGGGAGGGGGTGGCACAGCCCTGGGGGCACCACCACCACGCTGGAGGGACTCACCACACTCCCGAGCTCCAGTTGGGATCCACCACCCCGATCCGAGCCCCAGCGTGTTTGAAGGAGATCTGGAGGTCACAGCACCAAGAGGACGTTGAGGAACAGCATGGCATGAGCATCGCTGCCTCCCCGCCGGCTGCCCAGCCCAGGCAGAGCAGGTTCCAGCAGGGGCTGCCTTGCCCAGATGAGCAACCACCACCCAAGTTATCACAGAGGCAGGGGGAAACAGGAGGAACCACATGCAGGAGTGAGGAAACGGGGATAACATGGGATGAGGGCACATCCAGCTCCCATTTTGATCCATTTCACCGCATGTAGCAGCCTGGGAAAAGACAAAACCCTGACACACCTGCAGATCCAGGGTCTGGAAGAGGAACGCTCCCGTGGAGGTACCTGCCTGCTCACCAGCAGCCAGCACCATTTCATCCGAGGGTGCACTAAGAGAGTATTTCTGTGCCTGTGAATATTTCTTTGTAGCTTTACAAAATGTTAGGCCAAAGGCATTTTCACTTAAATTCTCTGTCTCCAGTGCCTGGAAACAGCTCCTTTAGAAGGCAAGAAGTCTTGCTTAATAGTATATGCTTTAAAAACAACCCTTTCGATGCAGGGAGTGGGGGGGGAGCTTAGAAAGAGCCTATTTTCACATAGCAACTGCAGACTTCTGCATTGTAAGCTCATGGGCTATTGTAAGAGGGCTCATCAATAAAAGTAAATAAATGGATCATTTCTATCTATATCAAATCTACTTTAACACAGAGGATTGTGGCCGAGGCAGCAGCGTTCTGGCAATTCAACCCTAAAACATAAAAGGGCAAAGCAGAGCTAACCCGTGCTATGAAATGCAATTTGATTTTGCATAAATTGAGTTTTGCAGCACACTCCTGCCCTGAGCAAGCCGCGGGGAGGGAGGGGGGACCATCAGGTCCCTGTGGGAGCAGCAGCAGTAGGGGGGGGCTGGGAGCCACCGAGGGGACTCAGAGGCAGCAGCCCCGCTCGCCCCGGCTCACGGGGGGTCTGCTCACTGTCTCCATAACCAAATGGCTCCTTTTACCAACAGCAGCCAGAGCCCTGGGGAGGACGGGGATCCTTTGGGAGGCCAGAAGTCCCCAGAGGAAGCTTCAGCACTGGGCCTGGGGGGCTGCAGAGACACAGGGACCCCAGGGGATGCGGGGAGCCCTCCCCTCTGCAGCAGCTCTGCAGCCTGCAGCGCCCTGCGACTTGCCCCCACTTTGCACCACTGATTTAAGCTGACCTGACAGTCTAAAATATTTCACCGTCTTGCGAGAGACTTCCTCCCGTACCCCCAGCCACCTCGCCAGGTTCAAATCAACCGTTTCTGCTGCTTTCCTCACGCTGCGCTTGCATCTGATCTAATTTCTCTATTCCCCATGGCTCCCTTTATCATCTGCTCGTTCCCTTCCCTGCTGCAGCGCCACGTTCTGGGTCTGTCTGCCTTCCCCCTCCTGCTCCCCTCCGCTGCGCCCTGTTCTCCAGCCGAGGACCAGAGATCGCACCGACCACGGGAGAGACAGCAGCAGGAGATGAGGAAAGGGGCTGTAATGGCAGCCCCAGTGGCTGGGGCTTCTCCTAGTTTGCAATGAGTTCTTTTTCAGAAGCCCGTTGGTTGGGGTTTAATCCTTGTAGTGTGTACTGTGTTGATTTTTTTGGATGCCAGCAGTTCCTTAATTAAAATGCCATGAAACATGCAGTCATATGATTGCATTGACTTTATTATCTGTACTGGCCCAACTTCTAATCTTACCAGAAGAGATAAAGTTGTGTTGGCCAGACCCAGTTCTCTAAACCTCACACAAAATACGGATTCACGGATTTGACAGAGTTGGAAGGGACCTCTAGAGACCATCCAGTCCAACCCCCCTGCCAAAGCAGGGTTGCCCAGAGCACATCACTCAGGACGGCATCCAGGCGGGGCTTGAAGATCTCCAGAGAAG